>JAQFJA010000006.1:16176441-16196450 GCA_029874485.1 Naso brachycentron
TCCAAGCTGCACCAAAATTGTCTGGGTGAGTATATGAGCGTATTTATTCCTATAAATAAGGTTCAGGTGTCAAAAAACGGGAATTCCCCTTTAAGTTATCTTTATTAGTGAGAGAAGTATCCCACATCTTGTGAGGTGTATTTAAACCTTAATGAAAGCATTTTAAGTATGACACTGTTTCTGATACCAATGAGTAAATGTTTATTACTGCCATGTAAAATGATTAATTTTTACCATTATATGTGCATTTTTTCATAATTGCCCTTTGCACTTTATCTTATTGTATTCTGTGACCACAAAATGTCTCAGAAATTAGCTTTAGCACTCCCATATAAAAAATCACTTGAGGATAAATGCCTGTGCCAACCCCATCCATCACACAGATGTGAAGAAACTAAACACGTGTTGGAATAAAAGATTAACTTTATCAGTAACTTCGTCTCTTGAAATTTGATTCTTCATTTAAATGTTTATTTTTCTTAATTTTTTTTTTTTACAGTGCAATGCATTTTTTCAGTTATTCGAGGTTTACTGGAAGAAACCCACAGCAGAATCAGAGCTAAAGCGCCATCTAGTGGTTGTAGCGCTTGCTTGATGGGTTGTCCAAATTCCACACTTATGCAGTTACTCTTCAAATATCATCATATCTCACTAGTTTGAAGTAAATCTTTATTTTAACATTTTCTCCACTTCCTTTCCACACATTGGATTGTGGCAGAAATCAGTTTTTTAGCACATGTACTGGCTTTTTAAAAATATTTTTATTACATTACATATTCAAAACCTTAAAACCTCTGCAATAACATAGAGGAGAAAGGTTCTGCTGTATTGCTATTCTCCTACTGAATAAATTAAAGGGCGAGTTCACCCAAATAAACACAAACACCAAAACATGTTTTCTTACTTATTCCTTGTGATACATTTGCAAGCAAATTGTTAAATTTTCAAAATAATGGCAGTGAAAGAAATCTTATGCACAGAGTACATGTAAAAAAAAAAAATTATAAAAACTAGAAACCGTCAAAAATCAATGTCCATTACTCTGGATAACACATAGAAGTCACCTTCAACACAGTTTATAAGGACTATTTCTTTCTCTATTTCTTCTAAAATTTTTAGCTAATTAAACCAAAACAAGCTTCATATAACTACCAACAGTTTTCTGCCCTATTCTGTTGATTTAATAGCTGAAAAAAAGTAAACTAAAATAAACAATGAAAACATCAACAAAATGAGACAAGACAGTCCTTCAACTTCTTTAAAAAGAGTTTATTTAGTGCATTTCTAGTTTGTTCACAGCAGGAACCAAAATATTAAGTTAATCTGTGCTCCCATTGGTTAAACTGGTTCTGGTTCTGGTCCAACACCATTGGTCCACTCCCGTTTGGTGCAATACTATTGGTCCAGTAGTGTTCCGACAGCCTCCCATTGGTTCACTAGTGTTCTGGTACGACACTATTGGCTCACTAGTGTGCTCTTTTGGTCAGGAACACGTAAGACCAGGGAAAGAAAAGGACCTTTGGCATGCTGCTACTGAGCAGAGGTCCACAAGCTTCCATGCAACAACAAACAAACAAACAAACAAACAAACAAACAGCAAAGGACGACAACAACAAACGGAAAGATAAACAACAGCATTGCTTGTAAGAAGTAAGCATGGAAGCATATACAGTAAACCTTATTTTTACCTGCTAAAGCCCTCAGGAGGTTTGTCTGATATACAACAGATCTTAAAAAGGTAAAATCCCCCCCAGACACATGCGTGCGCACACACTCGCTCTCACTTGCCCACACACACACAACACTCCTACTTCAAGCACAGCGTGTACTTGACCACTCACACACGCACACACACACACACACACACACACACACAGGCGCACCTGCATGCAAACAAATGATCAGTCCTCATAAGTGTACAAGGAATACGTTCGTCATTTTTAAAAATATGACTTAACCCCATGAGCTCTGTGTAAACATAGCGTACGGTAGTATAGATAAGGACTTTCTTCCTTCCTGTGTCTCTCTGGATCTTTCTTGCCTCCTGCTTTCTCACTGCAGTAACCTAGTTAACTTGGACTCTTTGGTTCTCTGTTAACAGTCTGTTTATCTGACTGTGACTGACTGACTCTCTCCATCCCTCTCATACTTCCCTCCCTCCCCTGTTCTCTCTGGTTATAATATAGAAGGAAGAGTAGTCAAGGGAAGAATCACAGGTCCTGTCCCTCTGCAGACCAGAGCAGCGGAGCCAGATGGATTGATTGTCCTTGATTTATTTACATCACAGTCAGTCACAGTGGGCTCCGTTAAGTGGAAGAACACATTCCTGTCCTCCTCCGTTTTCTCCTCGCCTCCTCCTTCCCCTCACCAGCCTGATGTGTGGGCATGTCGGCCTGAGATCTGTGTGTGTGAGTGTGTGTGTGTGTGTCTGTGTGTGTGTCTGTGTGCGTGAGGTGTGAGGGGTTGGGGGCTAGGATAAGTCATTGTTGCTGGGCGACTTCCCTCCGCCATTAAGAAGGGCCGAAGCGCTGCGACTCTTGGTCGGTGTGCCACTGCCTGACCGTGAGAGTTCTGTAAGGTCATGGAGGGACGGTTCCCTGTACATGGCCACTGCACACACACACACACAAAAGACAAAAACAATTTGTTAGGGAATTATTTAATTTTTGGTCCAACTCTGATTCCAAGCCTTTTTGGCTTGTTGCCCCTTACAAAAAAAGCTGTCACACTTGATGTCTAGAAGAGCTAAAATAAAACATTTGCTCCAATAAGAGAAAAGTGCAAAAAACAAATGCAAATGAATTGTTTTTTCACCTTTCCTTTCCCATAAGTCACCTCAGATACCTCCCCTAGATTGGGTCTAAATGAGTCACTCAGGTTTGGTATGCACACCTTGTTCAAGCAGTTAGAACACTGAGTTCCCCTGCATGTAGATAACCAAGAGGACTGCCTTATGTCAACAGTCTAATAAATCTGGTGTAAGAACAAGTTCTGAATTTACAGTCAAAGGCTAAACTCAGTTTTAAGCTGTAATATAATAATCTATAAAAACATACTGATGATCTCTAGTCTTTTAAAAGCGTAAAATAAGCAATGATAAACAAATAAAAGTAATGATTTGTTATTTTTTCCTTAAACCAGCAATAGCTGTTGTTGTTGTAATGCAGCATTAATATAAATCACCTTTTTAAGTTGCAATCTTGTTAGCAAACAGTTTCCTATTTACACACAGCAGACACAGAGCAACATTAGCATTCATTCGGAGTCGTGTTTGTCTGTCTGATGAATGTAAGCCCGATATTATTCACTCCGCTTTCAGCTGTTTTGTTATCGAATAACTTTGTGGGGAAATATCTAATGTTCCTCTGTGTTCACCACATAGCTGCTAACTTTGTATGCCTGCTGTTTGCTAATAGAAGAGTATGGAAATCCAAGTGTATGTGGGTGATAAGCTGTAAGTCAGTGCACAAAGATAGGCTTTTTTTTTTCCTTTTCTTAGATTATTTTCGGTTTATAGTTCAAGTTTTGAGAACAAGTCAGTTGTTAAAAAAAGCACCCACACACTTACAGAATTTTACATTTCCATTTTACACTGAACATGATCACAAAAAGCATTCAAGACAGTCAAACGAGGGTCATACAAAGTCCTGCATGCGCAGATTGTTTGGATTTTGGTTCTTTCACATACAGGAAAGGGCTTTATTTTTTGTCTGGCTTTGTCAGTAAAAAGAGACAGGTATTCCTCATGTTTTTCCATGCACCAATCTGACTTAAATAAAATAATCAGAGACAACGATGACAGTGGTGGATTGTTTGCAAATGTTGCCAGGGTGACGCAACTGTCAGTCAAATCTGATCAAAGAACACCAACAGAGCCTTGATGAAGCAGATTATTTTTCGATTGCTAAACTTATTAAAGAATAATTAAAGAAGTTTTCCCTAACATTAACATGAGTTGTTGCTTATTAAATCATGAATATTTAATGATCCTCTTTGTTCTTTTCTCTTTTTTTAAGTTTTGGAAAACCTATTTTCTCAATCAGCCTCCTGCTATGTAAGACGGGATCCTACACTGGCAGAAAAAAAGCTTTGTTGTAGTACATGTGAAGTTACTGTATTCCTGTTTCCAACCATGTTTTTTTTTCCACTATTGTTAATTGTCAGGGCTCATTTGGAAAAATGTGATGTGACTTATTTTCATCCACAAAATGTGAAGATAGTTTTGCTGTTCGCTTAAGTTGCCAGGTCACTGTCAATTAAATCTGATCAAACACACCCACACAGCTGATGAATTAGACGGACAGAGTTTATGAATGTTACTCCATCGAATTTACACACCAAAATCAGTTTACAGTTCTTGGTAAACGAAAATGGCTCTTTGTATTTTTTTTATTTTTTTTTTTAATAAAAAATTTGAAGCCTTTCGTGTCTCCAGAAGGAGCTGTCCAATAGATCACCTCAAGTGATGTCACTTGAGTCAGTACTGACTACAGATTTGGGAGGGGAAAAAAAATTAGTAGGTGTGGAGTTAGAAAGAGTTGAAGTTACACAACCTTTGTTGGGCGGGATATTTAAGGCTACACTGGCCACTATTAACACAACACTCTTCAGTCTCTGACCAAACTGTAAATACTCAACCTGCATTGTAGGTAATGTGGGTGCCAGGTTTGACATGGAAAAAAAGTCTGTGGAATGACATATCTAATACTGCTTGTTCAGTCATTGATGTTTATTAAAATAGAGAAACACTTCGGTCTGGAAACCAGTGACCTTAATACAGACACTTCCTCAGTCTAAAATCCATTCTTATCAGAGTTTGGGATTTTTGCTATTACAAAACTGTCCTAACTGATGGACTTCCTTAGTTAGGATAGCATAGACCCTCTCCTGAATTTAAAATAACTGCAAAAATTCAGCACCATCATTGTTAGCAATGTATGGCAAAGATAGGGAAGATAGGAAACAATGTGAACTCTGAAATATAATGACTCAAAGGCAACTCAAACTGTAGCTGTTGAGAGAAGCTAACACTAAGCTAAGTTCAAGTTCAAGTTCAAGTTCACTTTTATTTGTACAGCACAATTTAAAAAGACCTGTGACGGTCAACCAAAGCGCTTCACAGAGCAGAGCTAACACTAATATTAGCTTGTAGGTGAAGTTAACACCAAAGTCAGCATGTTGGAGAAGCTAACATTAATTGTAGCCCGTTGGAGAGGCTTATATTGGTGTTAGCTTGCTAGAGAGGCTTACTGACATTAGCTTGTTAGCTTTAAGTGACTAAAATTTAATGCCCGCCATTTTCTTTCAGTTATAGCAAGCTTGCTAGCAAGTGACAGGTATAGTGAGAAACCAATTATCATGGACACAGGAAGTCTTGTTTGTTTAATTAACCACAAGCAAAACAAATGTTTATGAAGAGGGAAATTATTTTTAAAACAAGTGTTTTAAGTTGTATGGGTCTAGAAATAAACAACTTCTGCAGAAAAATAGTTCACCTTAGTTAAAATTTAACTTCAAGGTGGAGTCAGTAGGAATTTACTAAAAAATAAAATATAGACATACAAAGGTAATGCTGCTCAATCATCATTTCTAGGCCTCTGTATATGTGTGGTGGTGACTGTGTATGGAGACACACCGCCCTCTGCCTGTAGTTTGATGTTTTGGCTGACTCAGGACCTGCTCAGGACAAGTTTCCGTAAAGAGCGATGTAGACGCACAATAAATTTTTAAGTAACGGTAGAGTGATCGCGCAAGCATAGATGGCGTGACCGCAGTGAACCAGTGCATTTCCCCCATCCAATGATAGCGCACAGGTGAGGTTGAGAGCAGCGGAGCACAGCAACTGGACGTTGTCTAGACCGGAGAAAGTTACGAATGTGGACATAGCACAAAGAAAAGGAAAAATACTCCTAGTGAGCAAGCGGATAAAACTTGTTCCAGAGCAAGAGTGAGTTGGCTTTCAGCCATTCTGAAGCACAGAAAGAGAGGCTGGGAAAAGTGATGCAGAGTTGGGCTACTTTGTGATGGACAGGTAGATGTGAAACACTGGCAGTTAGCTCGTTAGCTTGCTAAATTATCGACTTTTCCATTAAACAAATGTAATATTCCTATCTAGCTTGCTGTGTAATGTTAGCTAAGCGTTATAGCAGTACAAGCTAAGTTACAATACTTCTGGTGCGTTGAGCCGGGAGGAGGGGCCCAGTTTGAATGTTGTGTTTACAAACGGCAACAAACGAATGCTACTGACTCCACCTTTAAGTCTGTTGTGGTTTAGTGCGGTTCTCTCACCTTTGAGCGGTTTCGGTATGAAGTGTGCGGCAGCCTTGTTCTTCTTGACATGGTTCCCCTTCATGATGCCACCCTCCTTGTTGAGTCCGAGGTACCAAGCCCGACCTGAGGCCTGCTGCCGGTACAGCATGGAGGAATATGTGACGTAGTAATTCTCAAACACTGACTCCTTGAACTTACACTCTGGGGTAAAATGTTCCTGCGGGGAGAGTAGGACAGATATTAGAACAAATCACAAAACAAAGAAGACAAGAAAGTGATTAAGTAGACTCGGAGAGGTGGGGGCGTTACCCGCAGAGAAGTCACAAAAGGTATGAGTTTATAAAGGCAACTCCATTAAAAAGTATTCAATCATGCCTCCATTTTGCCATCAGTGTATTCATCCATCACTTGTTCCGTTCTTTGAATCATTATCTCGGCCGGGCTGTAGTCTCTGAGAACAAACTGCACCAACTTAGGACAGCTGACATTTGCATTTCCTTATTCCTGCATCTCCATAGCAACCGGCTACTCCCTTGAATACCAACCAGCCCACTGAGAGAAAGATGATGCCCAGGTTGCAAGAAAGATTGCTCTTTCTCTTTGTCACCCATTAATCTTTTATGAATTTTGATTAAGTTGCGTGTGTATAATTAACAAACAGATCCAATATAGACAGAAAGATAAATGTGATTTGTGAGTCTGTATCTATAAATAATTTGTTTGTTTGTCTTCTGCATTTAATATCAGGTGAAACAATGAAATAAGTGATATCACAGACACAAAGACAGCCCAAAGCATCCAGGACTGGACACGATCGGCTTGATATTGTGGTGGCATACGTGCCTGCACAGGCGTAGCAGCATGGCTGTTATTACATCGAGGTGTTAGTTTTCATCTTCTGATCTCGCAGCCTTGTTTGGATTGCTGCAAGTGTGTTATTTTTGTTGATTCTTTTTTGTTATTGCATCTACACCACCCACCATCTCCGCTCAAGAGCTAAAGTGAAGCACTTAATGCACTGTACTGCAGCCAACGCTGCTTTCTGACCCGTCTGAGAAAACATATGCACAGAGGCAGAGATGGGCTGTATTTAATATTACTTTTTAGTATTATGAAATCGGCATTTATTATTAATTCATTCATTAATTTGTAGCAAGATAATTTAAAGTCTGCTGATTTTGTGTTTAGAAAAATCTCAAAATAGTTTTTCAAGAAGTCAGAGACTTTTATATTAAGAGGGTTTTCAATATGAAAGTAAGGCTTTTATTTGAAACTAATACAGAAGTGACAGCACTCCATCACAGTCACATTTTTTGTAGAAATTCAGAATTACTAACGTAGCTTGAAAACACGAAATTAATGCATTTTATCTTGATACGTTTCATGGCACCACTGTTTGTATATTTAGGAGCATTTTGTTATTTGTAACAAGATACAGTTTGATATATTACTGCCTGTCTCTGCACAGTGGTGGATGTATGTGTGTGCAGTTTATGTAAGGCATAAAAACACATCTGAGGAGCTGTGTGTAAATAGACACAAAGTAATCTTCCTATCAAGGAATGACTGAAGGGAGATAAACAAAAGGAGGCTGGAGGATGATCAGTCCTGTGAAGCCACAATATCAGTGGCTAGATAAGAGAGGCTCAGACACTAGATTATAGCACCCAGTGGCAGCTGACTCACAAGGCAACACTGCAGTTAAAGTATTGATGTGATGATAGGATGATAATGAGACCGGTCACACCGAAAGCTGCTGCTTTATTACTCAACCTGACCCAAAGAGCAGGTTTTAGTCTCTAATGGTTTGTAATGATGATGATGATGATGATGGTGTGTGTCTGCGAGTGTGAGACGACCTACAGAAGTGTAGAGAAAGCCTTCGTTGTTCATAGCCAGATAGAGTTTGGTCTGGACACCCTGGATGGCCACCACACGAAGCCCCACTGGGATCAGGTTGAAAACAGCTATGTAGGCACACACAAACCCACACACACGCAGACACACACACAAACAGACACAATAAACACACGAGCATGCACAGTAAACAAACAGGCACTCACGCAGTGAACACAGAGGGAAACAGAGAGAAAAATCCTCATCAATATCAATGTAGCATCTGGTGATGGCACCTCCATTTTGCGACAGAGAAGCTTTTTTACAAGGTCACTCAAGCGCCGATGCAACTGAATTACACTAATGATTTTGTGCCTGATATAAAGCGTGGGATGAAAGGGTGAGAATTATCAAAAGGCATGCAGCAAAGTAAGGTTTGGTATACATTTGGCAGTGACTGATTTCAACACAAAAGCCATGGAACTGTTTCTATTAGAATAAATGAAAATGTTCCTGCTACAGCAACAACAAAGGATTACACTATCATCCAATCTGTTGTGACAAGTGCAAGGAGAAGAGACAGTGTAAAAGTGATGGTTTGATAGAAAAAAGCCTTGCAAGGTTAAATCCCAATTACCTCTATCAAATGTTTTAATTTTACATTAGTTATGGCTTATTGTCAGCACACCTGCAGCCAGGCTCACGGGAAGGGGGGCGGCCTAGTGAACAAAGGGAGAAATGTTTGGGGCGGGGAAATGCTTTAGAAGGAAGACAGGGAAATAAACTGCCCTCTCCAGCTAAATAAAGCCATTTTGAGCATTTTAAGGCCCTCTTTTATCGTATATCCTTCTCTATGGGAAAGTAAAAGGGGTTCCCACGTTTTTGAGGAGGACAATTATTGTGCCAAGGACTGAAGATCCACTCTAGGTAGTACTTTTGGTTTCCTGTGTATATATCCTGTGAGTTTGTCCCTTTTTGGACCTTTTTCCTTTAATTGCAATACATTGTTATTTCTGAAACATATAATTTTGCATTTTGAAGGGTTTCTGGCGGATATTTCCTGTGAATTATTCTGTCATTTTTCTGAGAATAGCAAGACTATAGCTGGGGACAGCTGAGAATTAATTTCATGGTTTTCATGTGAATTTCACTTGATGCTGTCAATAAATTACATTTTGCATTCATTTAAATTTATATGTAGGGTTAGGGTCAGTTTACCGTACTTTAAAAGACCCTCCCAAAATCAAATTTCCTCACTTGGAGAGTTCTTAGTAAATTTGTAGTAGCTCTCGACTTTTAATTGTAACAAAGCTTCAAAAGTAGGCTAAGTGTTACACTGTCAACTGTTTCTAGTAAATATTGAGTCTGTAAAATGTTAGAAAGCAGTGAAATATGTCCATCAAAATTCCCAACAACCAAAGCTAACATTTAAAAGGCCTCTTTTGTCCAAGCAACAGTCTAAAACCCAAAGGTAATTTGATTTACAATAAATCATTTAAGAGACTGAAATCAGAGACAGTTTGACATTTTAAGCAATGATCAAAGCTGTTTCTTCCAGTCAAGAGATTAGAGAGATTAGATTAGGTTGTCTCCCTTTGGAGATTTGTCCTGGGCATTGGAGAAATGACTGTCCACATAAAAGTACATATGTACATAGACACATAAAACAACGTGCCATTGCCCTACACAAGAGACTGCACACAAGCCATACATGAAAAACACAACAGATGTACCCTGCATCAACATATTGCTTAGCTGCCGACTGAAGATATTGCACAAATGTCCAAAAAACGAATATTGCACAGGTGCCTGAACCAGAATATTGCAGAATATCCTCCCTCATTCCCACAACACTCACACTCATCCACGCACACACTTTATCTTTTATTGTTTAGTGGTTTAATTGATAGTGGAACTAATGAAATTTATTTAGCTGACAGTTTGGCAACCTGTAGCCCGTACTGTTTGTAAAGGATGTGCTTTGGGTCTCTGGTGATTTTAAGGCCCTGCTTCCACACCATCTACTCACATATCTCAGAAAAAGAAGACGGGGGCAGCATGCCAATTATTTTTCCAGCCCTTTTCACTTTTCACTAATCAACCAACTGAACAATCAACAAATCTAATTCTTCCCTCCGAACATGTAGAGGACAGGAGACATTCTCAGGCTTGGTGACACTTTAAGGTAGGAATGCATGATATTATCTGCATGTTATCAGTATCAGCTGATATTGGCTTTAAAATTAAACATTGGATATCGGCCAGCATGCTGATATTCGCCAATATAATAACCGATAAAATAATTGGCTGCTGTTTCTTTGACTAAACGCCCGAGTCGTTGCCATGTTTCACATGCTCCCTGTGGACAGACGCTGTGTTTACTTACTTTGTCACTTGTGAAACAGGCCAAATTTGTCCTGGTTCTGAGTCTTGTTATGATTGTCTCAGGGAGAGCATCATCCAGTTTTAAGTAGGATGTATCTTGTTTTGTTTAAAAGCAACTGTCATATATAAATATGACATGTTTTACATAACATAAGTTCAAGTATTTTTCTTTCTTTGCCCAAAGAAATGAATATTACATCATTTTAAGCTTGTTGGATAAATGATGCACGGGTTTAACAATTTTGCATCTGGCAACAAATAACATCACAACACTTCCACTTAAAAGTTGTTGTTTTTTTATTGTTGTTGTTCTCCTTGCTAGTTTGCATTTAGCGGGCATAAGCAAAAGGGTTATTTACTGTATATGTTCTACAGTTAAAGCTCTGTAGCAGCAACATAATTATTCCGGACAGTTTGATGATTCAGGCTCTTGTTCAATTATACTCATTTAGTCAACCATGTTCTTTATAATGACTGTGGTTACATAGAGACGTGGATTACATGGATTATCCTTTCAAATCCAAACAGCTAGGCGTTTACATGACGTATAGAGTAATCATTTAATTAAAGAACATGCTTTCTTTGAGGCCACGTCTGCCTCTTTGTAGGCTACACAACAGTTGGTGGCCTGAGGAGTGGCAGAGATTAATACGTGATGCTGGCAATGCCGAGCGTGCACGAGGAGGAGACCGATTGCTGTCTGAACCACAACAACAGGATTGAATTAGCCGTATCAATCACGGTTGCACTTGCAGCCCGTGTGTGTTTGTGTGCAAGGAGGAGAATGAGATGGAGCCAGAGAGGGTAAATTTGTTCTCTGGTCCTGTTTAACCTTCCATTTTGTTACCAGTCTGAACCTCTGCACACATGCATCCTGTGGATATTCAATTAATGTCTCTTTAACAAGGAAACATTCAACTCAGATAGCTTGCCATGTTGCCATCTGATGCGAAGGAACAGACTGCACCAGTCTGCAAATTAAATGAACACCTGACATGTTGAGTGAATGTCTGAGTTTAAATTCCCACATCAGACAGATTTCCGCAGGGTGACTTTTATCACTAAATTGGATTTAAACTGGTTTGGAATGTTAACTCCAAGGTGGGCATACAGGATTTAAACTAAATCAGCCTTGCTAGATATTGAACCTTCAGCATGTCGTCATGTTTTATTGTACCTGAAGTAATATTGAAAACAAAAGAAGGATAAGTTTCAGTCTCTACAGTAACATGAGTTAGGAGAACTGCATATAATTCAACCTGTGCTGCTGCTCAGATATTCTTTCCTTTGTAAAGAAAAAACATTTGTAGAGAATTTTCAGTTAGCTTTTATCTTACTGTCTTTTAATTTTCCTTTTTCCATGGCAGAATAACTGTTTACAAGTACAGTATATTAAATAAACAGTAACTTAAGATCTCTAAAGCTGATTTAAGGATGAGCTGATTCATTAATAAGTGGATCAACAGTAAAAAAGCAAACATAATAGTAATAATTTCTATTTTTTTTAATATTAAGCCAACCAAAAATACTGGACATTGCTGGTTCCAGTTTCTCAAATATTTTGCTGTGATGCTTTTCTTTTTGCATTTGATTATGAATTTAATATATTTTGATTTCTGGACTGTTCATCGAATAAAACAAGCAAATCAAAGCTTGGCCTCTGGCAAATATGATGGATGTTTTATAGAAAAACAAATATTAGCCGTGAAGTTATTGGCAGATAAATGAAAAATTTTAAAAAGCATCAGATGACTTTAGAAATTTGAAGCAAATGAGGAAAACCAGTGAAAATGGACAAATTTGGGAGGCCAGTATTCATTCCTGCATGTCCAAAGGCAAGAAATAGACTTACCATATGTGCTGTCTTCATCCTTGGTTCCATCAATGGTACCATCAGGCTGCATCTGCAGCTGGAAGCCCTGACGACTGGAAAGCCTGGTCACAATGCCCTTTAACTGGGGCTCTGAGAGGAGAAAAGGAGAGGAGACACATTAACTGCATTCATTCCTTATTACTGTCATGTGATCATATCCAGCAGTCTCCAAGAAGCTGGAACTGTCAGAGGAGGAGAAGCTGTTTATATTTCCGATCACTGGCCCTTGAAGGCCCGGTATCGATCCCTGACCCCCGAGCATTGTGGCGCACACTGAATTCAAAGAATAACTGACAGATGTAACATGATGCCAAGAGGAGCTCAAGTACGGCTTAAATTAGGATCCTGTTTGTCTGAGATGTCCATCGGCTATCACACACACACATACACATACACACACACTGCACCAACACTTTGCTGTGGGACAATACAAAGTTATTTACATGAGATGTTTGTAGTGTCATGCAACAGGATTAATGTGTGAGTCAGGAGGAGACTGTCCAGGTGTCGAATGATGAAGTGATGAAGTACCAGCCTTAGTGATGAGATGAGAAAATGGGGTTGGTAGGTGGTGATGATGGTAATGATGCTGCTGGTGGTGGTGAGGATGGCTGAAGTGGTGGTGAAGCCCGTGGCTCCCTGACTCTGCTCTCCCCCCACTCTCAGACCTGGTGGCCGCCTTCTCTTCCGTTTCTTCCTCGATCCAAACAATTTGACACGCGAGAACACGTTCAGCTTGCTCGGCTTCTCGTTTGTGCCTTTGCTGTTGCTTGGGCTGCCGCTGCCGCGGCAAGCGTTCGCCTTCTCCCGCTCCCTCGCCTGCCGCTTCTGGCGGATCAGGGAGCTGGCTATAGCCGCTGCCCGGGACATGTTCCCCCGGTGGAGTGAAACAAGACTGTGCAACAAGACTGTTGCAGGGAGGGGGGGTCGCGGATAAGGCGGTGGGGTGTGTGGGGTGCGGGGAGGGGGTCTACACCACCCACGGCTCAGTTCGCATCACACACCGGCCGATGCAGTCTCGCTGATATCCGTGATTTTAAAAAGCGTACAGAATCCTCCATCGGTGCGTCCGGACGCTTCATGAAGTCGTTAAACAAATCCAGTAATGTGCCAGTGAGTGAGCGTTAACGACACCGCCTCACATCCCCCAAAGGGCTCTGAGGCAAAGCTGTCTGCTCCCCCGCCTCAGGAGATTCTTGTGGATGTCCCGGGAGAGCGTCGAGAAGAGTGCGTGAGGATCCGGTCCGGGTCCAAGTGACTAATCAACAGCTGAGGAGCTGCTGCGAACGGCACCGGAGACTGTTGTTGATGATCGCTGCAGCTGCTGCTGCTGCTGCTGCTGCCTCCTCTTCAGATGCTGCTGCTCTGCACCGCTCCCCCGGTGATGCTCCGCTCCTCGACGGTGTCCGTGACAGAAATGCAGCAACCCGAGTGTTTGTCAATGAAACAGCTCCGGGCTGGTTCGGTGGAAAAGGGATCATGATGCAGCCGTGCCGTTCATAAAACTGCTGCAGCCCTGCCCGCCCCGAGGATGAAGAACGAGGAGGTGGGGGGGTGGACGTGGGGGTGTATGTGTGAACGTGTTATGTGTGTGTGTGTGTGTGTGTGTGTGTGTGCGCGTGTGTGTGTGTGTGTGTCTCCGTGGGAAGGCGTCGGTTTGGGGTGCAACGAGAGTTTTTGGGGGGCAGCTGCGTCTCACAGGGCACCTGTAACCCTGACCCCCACGTGGCATTATATTTACATGTAAGTATGAACACTGATGTGTGATAGGCAGAGAGATTGAGAGGGGGGAGAGAGAGGGGAGGGGAGTGGGGGGGTGGTGTAATACAGGAGGAGAAAATAAACAGCAAAATAAGAGGGAGGGGTGACAGACAGGTGAATGAATGAGAGGAGGAATAATGGAAAAGAGGAGGTGGAGGAGAGAAAATGAGATATTGAGTGAGCCTGTGTGTGTGTGTGTGTGTGTGTGTGTGAGAGAGAGAGAGAGAGAGAGGAAGCTTGTAGAAAAGACAACCTACAAATGGACTGCAAGAGAATGATGAATGACAGAGGAGGAAAAATAAGGAGGAAAGGCAGTGAGAGAGATATGCAGTATTGAGTGTGGGAGTGAGAGAGAATGAGACAGGCCTGGGAGAAAAAAAAAGAGAAGAAATATTACATATATGAGAAATATGGGGGAAAATATGAAGACTAAATATGGGGAAAGATAAATGAAGTGAAGGGACAACGATGGAAGAGAGAGAGAGAGAGACCTGGTGTGTGAGAGAGATAATTTGGAGAAAGAGAGGGAGGGGGAGAGGAGGGGCACTCATCTTCTTTTGGTGCAGAGGTTCACCGCCGCTGAGAGGCTGCAGCGTGCAGGAAGGCGGTGGATAAGAGGCGACACTCCAGCCTGGATGAGCTGTGTCATGTACTTAGGTTTTCCCTCCCTGCGTTCGCACCAGAGCAGAGGCAACGCATCAGCCAATTCATGCATGTCGGCTGGCCGCAGGCAGCCCCCACAGGGAGGCGTATGTACAGCTGTATGCCTCAGATACAGCTGCAGTGGCGCATGGCAGTTGCAGCTCCAGCTGGTCTTGAGGAAGACGAGGTGGTGGACAAAGAGCTGGCTGACTCACGACCTGTGGCACCTGGCGCCGGGGGCAGGCAGAGCCGGGGGCACGCTGTTCTCCAGAGGAGAAGGTAGTGAAAATCGATGGCTGGAGAGCAAGAGGATGTGGTGAGCAGTAAATTACATGACTGGAGAGGAGGCGAACTCAGTAAGCCGCAGCCCACTGTGAGAGCGAGCCAATGGCTGGAGGAGAAAGTGATGGACTGTGGACAGAAACTGGGGTCAGGATCTGGTTACTGAAGTGGAGCCTTTAGCCTTTGTCCCTGACTGAAGGAGTTCAAGATACACCTGTGGTCTCCTTTAGGTAAGATCCTTGTAAATGTACAGATAAAAATAGTTTAGAAGTTACTGTGCAGCTCAGCCCACATGCTGTGCCTTTCCTGAAAGAGACGACACATCAGCAAAACAAGACTTCATTACCAATCTGTGATTTAAAACACTTAAAAATCTGAAAGCAAACACATGCCACCACGGAAATGAAAAGACTGAAAACTAGGTCTAGTCCTGCATCTTTCATGAGATTCTTCCTTTTAAACGCACATGCCCCTAAAAGCTGAAACCACACAAACAAGAGACAAGAAAATGCAACGCACCAGTGCAGGGAGCAGGGAAAACAAACCAGATACAACCATCAGTTCTTGCCCTTAGCCTTGAATCAGTACCATAACTAATTAAAAAGTCACAAAAAATCTGTAAATCAATAAGTGAAATGACAGGAAGACCATTAAAAAGCACAGAGGGAATCATTAAAAATGGATTTTATTCAAGGTTTTAAAAAAATACCCCAGGATAGTCTTGATTCATCAGGCACCAGAATAACAAATTAAAGCCAATATATGTATAAACAGAGCCACAGAAGAGGCCTCAGTGCATTGATTGTTGCATCTGTAAATAGAGTGAAAATAAAGACTTCAAAAGATTTAATTGTGAAAAATGTAAAAGTTGCAAAGTGGAGAATAATTTTTAATTTATTATAATAATTCCATCCATTTCAGAATGGCTGATTGTTATTATTTTGGTCACACTTTCGTTCTATGAAATAAAATACCAAAAAGCAAATATTTTTATCAAATGAGGGACCCTGTGACAGAAATCCGACCAGAAATTGTGTCGTTTGAAGAAATCTTTGACATATAAATGTTTGAGATCCACTGATCTACTCTTCTGTCTGGTTGAAAGCATGTAAACTACTCTATGATTTGGCTGGAGCTCCGTATCACCCTCTACAGGAAGCAGGAATTAGAGAAAAAAAGCAGATGGAGAAAAGAAAATGGAAAACTACAGGTATTTACAGCAAATATCCACAGACAGCCCTCACACTAACCACGAACGTCAGTTATAGTTTACCAGCCGCATGCATTCAACAGTATTCACAGTTCAATGCTCTGCAACTAACCGCTAAAGCATTTAGAGGGTAAACCATCAGAGAACAATGCGAGACGTCGTTACATGGATGGGAATTTCGGCTCTTTTTAGTGAATTAGATCATTTGGCTCAGCTCACCAAGAAGAGCCGGCTCTTTCTGCTCCCAAACGGCTCTTCATTTTAGCACTTCTACCTTTTATAATCCAGCCAAATTTAGCGCTGTTTTGACTTTTGATTATGTGTGCACAAATATCACTTCAATTATTCAGTGTAATTAGACTAAACCTTTTAATTTTGCTCAGCATGTCATAAACACAATATTCAGTCACAGTCGGTGCATGGGGTGCCTGTGGCGCAGAGAAGATCATCCTGTCATTCAGCCTTTTATTAATTTACAAAAAAGAAATAAAATGAGATAAAATAAAAATAAAACGGCTCATTGAAAGGAGCTGGCTCCCATTGTTCACTTAAAGGGACAGTTCACCCAAAAATGAAAATTCAGTCATTATCTCCTCACTCTCATACAGATGGAAGGGTTGGTGAAGTTTTTTAGTTCGCATAACACTGTTGCTGTTTCAGAGGAAAAAGGTTTGCAGTAATTTCCCAAACAGTTAAAGCAAATGGTGACCAGGATTTAAATGTACATAAAATGCATAATAAAAGCATGAAATACCTCCATACTGCTCATGCAAACTAATACAAATGTCCCTGACTGAATCCACGATGCACAATGTTGCTTTAAAAAGCATCACTGACACCATGTTTTTAGCCTTAAATATGTGCCATGTTTTTGCATATGTGTACGAGGCTCCCATATTAGAATCTACAGGCTGCAGTAAACAATGAAGCAAAAAACACAACGAGTCTGACGTTCTTTAAAACAACATGGTATGACAGGGCTTTGGGACACTTAGATTACTTTGCATGAGCAGTATGGAGGCATTTTTTAGTTTTATTATTCATGTTATTTATGTTTGAATCTCGGTCACCATTTGCTTCAATTGTTTTGGAAATAACTGCAGACTTTTTTCCTCTGAAACATCAACAGTATTTTGTAAACTAAAAAAACTTCACCCACCTTTCCATCTGTATGAGGGTGTGTAGATCATGACTGAGTTTTCATTTTTGGGGGGAACTATCCCTTTAACTCAGCCGGCTCAAAGACACAACACTAGAACACGGTGGGCAATCGGGTTAAAGGTAAAAACTTGATTCATTGCATCTTAATTAAGTAGAGAAGAAGTTGTGGGCCTGTCGACATTAAGGGCATTTATCCGACTCCACAGCCAGGAGACTTCTGATTCAGGGTCTCTGTCAGGCTAGTGTTTGTTCCCCCATTGTTACGTCTGTTTATTAAGCGCTTCCAAATATGGTACGAACCTGTGTCACGTTAAGATTTATAGTATTTTAAAAGTTTAAGATTGTGAAATCTCACCTGTTAGCATGATCAGAATCTCAGCTCCTGAAATGCTTTAAAGCAGAATTGATTCTTCATGCCGCCAGGATCCAACATAATGATAATCGGAGCCTAGATAACAAGTTCATTCCGTTGTCTTTACTAAACGACTGTCTTATAAAACCTCGCACGTGTCTGATCAAACTGTGGGACAGCGCATGCCGACAGAAGGGCGCGTCCGGCGCCGTTTCAGCACCACAGACAGCGCTTCAAGTTTCGGTTGCGTAAAAATGACTTTTTGCTTTAGGCGTCTTTACGGCTCGCCAGATTATTGGAATCAGCCAATAACACAGCTTTATAAAATCGAAAATTACGTATTCGCTCGAAAACGAACTGCAGCTTCAATAAAATCACAAGACATAGGCCCTTTTGTTTTAGGGGCCATTTATAGACACAAAGCGTCTGTTGACCTTTCTGTGCGTAACGCCGTGTTTCCCTTCTTCCCTGTAACTATCCTCAAAGCAACGGCTCTTACATGCAAACCTGTGCTAATATTGATTCAGCTGCCTACAAGATTTTCTAACAAGATTACACCATCTCGTTATTTCGCGCCGTTCCCCCGGTCCTACCTGAAGTCGATCGGCGGAGAGGGAAACTCATGCTGCGCCCGTGGAGCTCCGGAGCCTTGTGCTCATGGCTTTTCGCACTTCCTGTTCTGAGCTGCTCGACGAAAAGAGGAGGAATTATCGAAGTTCAAACCAGAGAATTCTCCACGGCATTGGATCCATTAAGGCCGCGCACATGGCGTTGACGGGAGATCATTACAGAACATTAGGGGCCATTAAGCCTTTGGAACCGGTCATCAATGATTCATCTGAAGGCCCCGCTGATCTGGCACAATAAGACACCGAGGGAGCCAGAAGGCCGGTCCCAAATCCAAGGATCTGTCCAGGGGGCTCGGTGTGTGTGTGTGTGTGTGTGTGTGTGTGTGAGTGAGTGAAACAGAACTGTACCCAAAGCAGATTAAGTGCAGGAGATACATGTGTTTATATTTTCATCACTGCACCTGTAGGAATTCTGCTGGTGTCACCGTAATTTCTTCTGTCACATAAAGACCTTTTAAAACTCAGTCTGATGCAAAATTCATTCATGCAAAATTCATCTGCTGATTATGTTCTTATTAAATGATTAATTAGTCTATAAAATGCCCAGAAAAACTGTGAAAATGCCAAAGGGGATGTCATCAAATTGCATGTTTTCTGCTATCAACACTCCAAATAAACAAACGTCTGTAAACATTGACTATCAGTTTCAATTTGTAGTCTGACTTTTGTAAAAGCTGCAACATGCTGTGCGAGGGCACCAAACTGAATTTGACTACTATCGCTGCACTCACTGATTTAACTGAAGCAACACAATAGGAACAAATCTAAGAAACATTCTGACATTGTCTGTGTCCAACACAGGTAAACTCAATCAAATCTGAGAAAAAGCACACTCTCAGCCGAAGCTACTTGCCTCACACCATGACAGTTTTGCAGCTTTTCTCATTAGTTTTGGCTCAATTCTCAAATGAGGAAAGCATTTTTCAAAACATTGAGCTCAAATCTCTGAACAATTAGTTTGTCGTTCACAACAGATTAGAATTTCTCATTCGTTCAAGCAAATTGCATTGATTTGGTAAATGTGTACAAAAGATTCAGTACAATGCTCGACAAAATCTGCTCAAAAATCACTTGCATATGGCTCACTGATCACGTCTGATTAGTTTATTCTCAGCAAAATTGTCAAACCCTTCACAGCTTATAAACATTCTTTCATTGTTTGAGCATCACATGCAAAATGATCCAAATTATCAAAATCTGTCTGACATACATGTGCTATAAATATCCATGACATCGACTGTTTGTGATGTTTGCCGTAGTAAACTGGCTAAAGACCTGCTGGTCAGATGTGATGCTGTCAAAAATCTCTGGTCCGTGAAGATGAGAACTTATGTATAGTGCTATGCAGGACTGTGTATTGGCAAGTATCTGGCAATAAGGTACATAACAAGAAACAGAGGTTACGATATTTTACGATATATTGCAATACTGTGAGCAAGATGATGTATTGCAATTTTTTTTTCCAAATTATTTTGGAAAAACTGTCTTAGTATAAAGAACACACCAATATCCATAATAAAAAAATAATGTAGTTTTTGTGCAATAGCAGTCAGGGGATAAAAAAAAAAATGGATCACTACCACAAATCTTTGCATGAAAACTATGAAT
>JAQFJA010000006.1:16350202-16365238 GCA_029874485.1 Naso brachycentron
GACCGAGAGTTCCCGATGAACAACAGGGAATATAATACAATACCAATAAATGTTTTGTTGTGTTTTGTTTTTTGGCAGGTTAGGCATCTGAGGCTTATTTAACTAATACGTTTGCTAACACTGGATGGACAGCTAACAGAGGAATCTAGCTAACAGGCGCTACAACAAGTGAACTTGTCTATCAGGAAATTCTGTAACATCAAACAGTGACAACTCTGTTTAACCTGTTGACAAACTGGCCTCCATCTGTGTCCAGGGATGTGTTCGTTATAAACCTATTAGCTTTTACATGTTAGCAACAGGAGACACTAAAGCTATCGTCCAGCATTGAGGCTGAGCAGCGCTGCCAGAGTAATACAGAGGAAAACCAGGAAGGTTTTCTAGCAGTGTAAAATACCATTAACGATACCTTGGCTATCAAACGTCTCTTTCATCATTGTTTGGACATAAACTGGCATATATGTGATGTATATAGTGAGACATGAAAACACTTAAACATAATTTTGACTTCGTGGGAACTTTAAAAAGCCCCATAATGCCCCTCCACATTTGTGACATGTATCTCAGTGTAGTGTGTGTGGATTCAGTTACCCTCTCTTCATCTTGGTGAAGTCCACTGCTGCTAGTCTGTAAGACATGGCTTTTTCATTCAGGTAGCGGCTGTAGCGTCTGATGAAAGTTGACATGTTATACCCTGGGGGACAAAGAGGGGGCGCAGCAGTGAGGGACTGATTACCTTGACCTGTTTTTCAACCACGTTGAAAAAGTCATAATCTCTTCCATATGAAATGGACTAACTCCTCTCAGTTTCTCTCTATGTGCCAAATTGGCCCTTGCACCGCTTTGCCTTGAGCTTTATCTATTTATTATTTTAAACTCTCGGGTATATTAAATCACAAAGTCAGTGAGCATGTGTTTCCATTTTCAGTAACACTTAGCAGCTTCTCATATCAAACAAAAGACACATTTATCTGTAGTTTTCCTCTGAAATACACTCTAAAAGGGGCTTATTGATAGTGTTACAGAACCAGGAAGAGCCTGAAACAAGATCATTTTGTTAG
Source organism: Naso brachycentron (assembly GCA_029874485.1). NCBI lineage: Eukaryota > Metazoa > Chordata > Actinopteri > Acanthuriformes > Acanthuridae > Naso > Naso brachycentron. Next base: position 16,351,264 of record JAQFJA010000006.1, read on the forward strand.
ACGTCCAGCACTGCTGAGTTCACAAACAGCCAAACAGCATTAAATCACCTTGTAGTGCAGCCTTATCTAAAAAGTTGTTGAGGTTGAAGAGCGTGTTTCTGGAGGCAAGGTACTGCATCAATCTCTGATTGGAAAAAGGAAAAGTGGATAGAGTTAGAGTCTTATCTGACACTGATGATATCCAGTCATGTCCACACAAACACAACTGAGAGCAGAAACAGTTCATTTGCAGACAGGAAATGCAGTTTTGAGTTTGTTGACTTTCAGTCAGGCATTGGAAACTTTTTACTATCTCCAGAACTGAAGCTTCCATCAAGTAAGGGCTTGATGAAGGTGGCGTAGGTGGAGTCAACAAAATGGCAAATCTCAACCAGAAGCATGTGTGTAGAGAAAAAAAAGCCAAATTCTGATTATGCTGCGACTGAAGAACAGCAGTTTTGCAACAGCAATCCTTCAATTAAAGCCACAAAACTGGTGTTTATTTCTTTGTGAGTACCTTTTTTTTGTCAGTGTTTACTGGTAGTGTGTTTGGGTCGGTGCTGACATTGGTTGCCAGGTTGGAGCAGGTCAACCAACACGTCGAAGTCACTTTTAACACAATGTGCTGAGTACGGTTGCCCACATGAAAGTAAAGGTGCTGGTTCATGAGGCTTAAGCCTTACAGTCCTCCGGTCAGCTAAACTCAGGCATCCTTAATTTTTGTTCCAAACGGTTCTCTTGTTCGAATGCTCTTTCTAACCATCATTTAACATGTTTGACGTTTGGGTCGTTGCTCTCATAGCGTGAGCAGTGTAGTAAGTAGATTCGTCATGCCAGCCATTAAAATGTCAGCTGGATACCTCATCAGTCCTCGTTGGATATGTGGAAGATAAAGCTTCAAAGACACTTGCTGCAAGAGTTGAAAAAAAATTTGCTACAGCCTTGTGAGCAAAATGTCAACAACTCATGGAGACGCAGAGGGCATTGGATATTACAGCAAATGTTCCCATCCTGACTCCTGTGTACACTGCTGTGATTCTGCTTTACTAGTTTATCATCTGCTGTGCGGCTGTAATTGAAGATTCATATATAGAGGTAAAATGTTAATTGTTTCCTTGATCAATAAATGGATCATATAAATAAGAACAGACAACATTTTATTTACATTTTCAACAGAGTAGTTTCTTAGCCTTTTCAAATTTTTCAGTCAGGCCACAAATAACAGAAGGTTTGCATGACTTTTTCTCACATCTGTATCAAGATTTTAATAAAGAAAATTTTGGATTTTTCATTCTTTTTATATCTCTATTTTGTGTTGCCTTTGATTTTTCAATTTCAGCTTAGTTTTAATTAACAAGTTTTGTGGTTTATTTTATTTTTTATTTTTCCAAAATGCTTAGTTATAATTAAGTTTTTATTAGTTTTAGTGTTAGTTTTAATATTTGTCACTTTCTCCCAACTTTGGCCCTTGCCGACATGATGCCAGCCGGGTTGGTTTATGTTACCATGGTGGACCGACTGGCAGTCTGGCTCACCACAGGGGGGAGGAGGGAAGAAGGAACACAGATCTTAAAAGACAGATTCAATATCCATACAAAATACCATAACAAAAACAAAGGATATCTTCTCTATAATTTTATTTTAGTTTAGTTTTGTAAACCTACAATACATTGTTAGATAGACACTGTTTTTCGGAAGGCCTTGTTTTTATTTTTATGTCAGTTAAAACGTTTTTTTTTTCTGTTCTAGTTTTTGTTATTTTGTTTGTTTTTGTTCACGATAATAAGCTTGATCATTGTCATTGGAATAGAAGATCTGAGTGAACATGGTTTTTAATTGCTTCTCATGTTTTGCTTTTCTTTTGTTAACCTCTTTTTAGAGCTCGTTAAAACAAGCTTTATATGTGAAAATAACATTCTACTTTTCTGTTATCATGAGAATTGAAATACAGGCTTTTTTGCCCTCTTCTGGCACCCCTACATCATTCAGCTCACCTCGTTGCCGTACATCATGAGGTGGTGTGTGGTGATGAGCGCTTTGAAAACCACTATCCAGCTGTTACTGGCTGTGCGCTCCAGCAGTGTGTCTGCCAGGTGGGGGATGCTGACGTTCAGCTCATTGGTGCAGTGGATCAGGTCTGGAGGACACAAAAGATAACATGAAAGGATCTGGACACGCAGAGAAAACGACAGTGAGTTCACAAAATCATTAGCAGAAAGACGATTATAGGAACAGACGCGCGGTCAAGAGGTTGGAGAACATTTGTTAAGGTGCAAGTTTGACTACTATCCAGAGTCATGTGTCCGTAACAACAAAGCCTGCCTGTTCACTCACTGTAAGTCACTGTGAATAAAAGCACCACCTGTCAAAATCATAATTTATAACCTCAGAGAGTTTACAGGTTGAGTTATGATGAATCAATAGAATGAGTGAACAACCATGACAAATGCAGCATTATTGACTGTTACATTTATTTTGCCTCACTCAATATTAGCACACAAATCAATGAACAAATGATTATTTAATAATAGAGACTGTATTGACGGACAAATCGGGCTAGTGTATCACAAAATCCATTCTGTGGCTGTAATTCAACATTGCTACCTACCTACTCCACCGAAATGCCAATAACATGTCATCTCAGGAGATGGAAAGTTATATTACGATGTCAATTCAGTCCCACCACAGTCAACCCGAGGGATGCATAGATTTAAAATAAAGTTAAATGAAAAGACTGATGGTGAGAAATAATCTAATAATATGAGTTTTCTACCAGAGCATCTTTGTTGAGCTGAGTTTATCCAAACATTTGCTCTCTGAGACTTACATCCAGAGTTTGAACTGACTGTTCAAAGCAAACATTAAACACATTTCAAATGGACAAAAAGCTCAGTGTGCTGATGTGGGCGAGATTTAAAGATTCGACAAATCCAGCATCCCCAGGGAATCTTTTCCAAAAGACAGAAAAACAAGTGTATATATATTTACAACAATATGCCCCAGAAACATATGGATACATTGATGCTAGATGATTTAAAATTCAGCATTGTACATGTCACACACAAGTAGGACGGATTGCTGGAACAGTGGCCTTAATATCTTAAGAATTTCTCTAGTTTAAGATCAAAATGCAAAGTATGTTCAGCGTCTGTTTAATCTCGAAGATTTACTGACTCCTAGTTAAAGAACCAAGCTGTAAACATGTGACTTTTACAGTAAAAGCCTTCATAAAATGTACTGTGGCATGTCTTAGCTATATTCATCAGCATGTTAAAGATGTTTTCAATTACATTTATCTCAGGATTTTGCTTTGAAGATTCCTGTGTTGATTATATGTCAGTGTTTGCACTATAAAAGATTGTGCAAATCCTTTCAAACCCAGCCAGGAAGAAGAATTAATATAGGTGTAAACTGCATATTTCATTCAGTGAAGAAACACTGGAACAAAGTGATAAAATAACACAGACAGTAGTAAATCAGAAATATGAACCGATGAGATGAAAAGAAAGTGCATCATATAAAAAACAGTCATGTGGAAAACTAAACATCAAGATGAAAAGCATATTTTGTTGAATTGGACAGCAGAGCAACATGATGAAGAATAGCACATGAGTAACAACAGCAAAGCACAAGACAAGTAAAGGAACTAAATTAAAAACCTTCTGACAGTGATTGAAACCAGTCAGGGAGTGAGATGAAGTGAACTTGTATTCACAGACGGAGAGAGAATTTGTGTCACTGTGAGTAAAAACTTCGACTTCGACTTCTGAGGCAAATCTCTGGTCAGGTTCCTCCACAGGATCAGAGGTTATCAGGGTCTATGTGAAATCTCTGTGATGTTTTCTGAGCCCGTTCAAACGCTGGATACCAGAGTCCCAGTTGATACCGTGGTTAAACGTTCAATGCATGTCAAAGGCACCCGGAGCACCAGCAATTCATTCACCATAGCTTGTACTTCAATCCTTTTCCCATTTAATTTATTTTTAAAGTGTGAAAACAACGTAACTATAATAATACTGATTATATTTTACATTTACTTATCTGACTTTTACTGCCAATAAATAAGAAGTCACTCACTCTGCTGTATTATTGTCATGACATTTAGTTCTGTGCATTAGTGCCAAATACCAAAGCCTGCGTACTTCCAATGTCTGAAAGTGAAAAGATAAAAGTGTGAAAAAAAATTAATATCCCGTTAAATGATTCCTCAATACATGCACTTTACGAAATATCCTTTTTTAAGTAATGCTAACATCAAAAAAGACCATCTGACCACACATCTATAGGCTAACTGCTGTAAAACTGAAATTAAAAAGGCTACAACCCTAAAATCACCACTATTTGTAATTAGTTTTTATTGCAAGGAGTTTTTATTTTTCAGAGCCCCTTTTTTAATTAAATCTTGGGACATTAATATCAAAACCAAACGTGGTAATGGTAGCGTTCAGTCATGCTTTACACATTGTTAATGGTTTATTTGTGAATTTCCTCCTGGCTCAATAATTAATGGGAACATATTGATTCCACTAATTAATGTTTTCCGTCAAAAGTGAACAAATACACCAGTGGGGTGGACATCCAGCACACTCATTAGCAATACTGAAAAGACTCTGTGGATTTTGGACAACCACTTTAGTCCAGACTGAAATATCTCAAATATTTGATAGATTATGAAATTTGATACAGTTATGTTCCCCTCATTTTTTAATGGTTTATTTAGCACTTTCCGCTGGTCAAAATTTAAATTTGTTTAGTACTTTCGTTTAAAATCTTATTAGCCACAGCTGTACTTTAGCTTCAGTGCTTATCTGCAAAGGCTAGCATGCTAACAGGCTAAGATAAGACAGTGAACATGGTGAACATACCCTGCTAAAAATCACTTTTGATTTTATTCGTTCATTTTGCTATAGATTTACGTTTGCTGTAGTGTTTTGTTTGGGTTTTTTTTGTAGAATCATTGAAGACTTAAGCTAATTCAAGCTAATTAGGACCATAGACAATGCATAAATTAGCTAGCTTGAGCATTCAGCTGCAGTATTTATATATTTACTTTGATTTGTTGTACATTTAAGTAAGTGAAATTCTCCCTAATGTATTTACAAAACAATTTTTTTTTTTCAAATAGACTTCAAGACATTCAGTAAACAAGTTGGAAAAAAAAAACATTCAAGCCTTAGTTATGTCTTGTTAGCACTGTCATTGCAAGCATGTTAGCATTTAGCACACAGCACCACTGAGGTATAGCCTCACACACTTGCTAGCAGAGCTTGTTTCAAGTCATTTACAGTAATAAACAGCAAAGCACTCATGCTTCTACTTGAACGCAGTTATCCTTAAATAAGAGTGTCTTCAGTCAAATATTTTCATGCTGGGTTCACCTCCACCTTTCTGTGGGTGATAATAAATCTACTAGAATTTAATCATTGACGTGTGACAGTGTCGATAGCCAGAGGGATGTGATGAAGTATCGACTTTATGATCACCAGCTGGGATTATTGATAACCTGCAGTCCACATAGAAAATAATGTAGGCTACGTCAAAAATCACAAAAAGAAATAAGACTTATCTGTTCAAACATTTATACAAAAAGGCTAATATGACAGCAGAAGTTAAATTCTAGGTATTTTTAACGCAAGTCAGATTAAAATATAGAACCTGTGTCTTTAACTATGTGTGGCTTCTGGGACTTCTCACTGAAAAATCTAATAAAAACTTCATTCAGTGTTTTAAGACCTTGGCTTTAGAAAAAGTGAGTTATTTCCAGGAGGTGATATTGCATTAAAATTTTGGGTCATTATGCTAACACACAGATGTGGGGGTAAGTTGTTAAAAGCCGCCCTGCCGATGGGTGATATCTCTGTTTATTTGTCACTATTAGAAATTCTTGTCAGTGACTTCTTTCACTTAATGTCACTGAAAGGCAAAAAGAAATGTGACTAACAAGGAGCAAAAGGCCCATGATTATTCTCAACACATCTACACTACATCAACAGTACAGCCATGACACAAAACCAAATAAATCACATGCTGATTAACAGCACCAACTGTGCTTTTAGATTCAGAAGGTCATTTCTGGCCTGATTATAATTCTATTAGTGATGAATCTAGTTTCAATCTTTACCTTCTTAGCCATGCAGACTATTGCCCAGTGAAAGCGAAATCCCATTACCCTGTCTGTCATACTCATCATCTGCTGCGGGGTTGTAAATAATCGGCACTGACCGTTCATGTCACCTACAGTCTGTCAAGGTCATGACACTGTAAGGATAAAAAAACTCTAATCAGACCTTATTTTTTTCACTGAATGATTCAATGACCAGCATTGCATTTGATTTATCACGTGTTGCATTTGGAAAAAAGGCACAGCAATTCATCTTTTGTTCCCAGTGTGTCTGGCCAGGATGGATCAATAACAAGTTGACGTTATTTTAAAGGAAACTAAAATGTTGTCTGTGCATAAAAAAACATCTCCAAGTAGTAGTTGCCTAGCTGCAAAAACAGAAACCCTCTCTGACACTTCCTTTGCTAGCCTTTAAGCCTTTTCTGCAACACACTATTTTGGTAACATTTGTTCAGGACTTATACACAGCGCTCCATTACGTCACAATACAGATCAAGTGTCTCTTATTGACCCTGTTTAACCAGGCAAGTTGAACAAGACTTTAAAAACCAGAGATGGTTTGAGTGAGTTGCACAAATCTGAACTTTCAGACCTAAGATCGACCCACAATCTCGTACAGCTGACTCATCAGAGGCTCCTTTGGAGGAGTCGAGTTCATTTCCTTTTCTTTCCATCCTTTATTCACTTCCCCACCAAGGTCCTCTCAGCCAGTCAAGGGGATCAGATCCACTGAACTCCTCATGGCAAACACACTTCCTTCCTGCACTTTGTCCTAACCTTAAAAGTGCAGCCTTTGCACTCCATATATGCCAGAGAGTCATATGTTATATTATGTCCTGGATGGTGAAGAGGGGTCCTTCAAAGGGGACATAGAAAGTGTTTTATTTTGAAGGTTGGTCTGTTAAAACAGCTGCATCTGAACAGCTCAACTACAAAACATTCATTCAGCTAAAAAATTTAATTCAAGCTCCGAGGGGTGAGTGAACTGAGCCAGGCCTACAGTTTCTGCTCCGGCATGGAGCTTTTTTATTCCACTAATGATCAGAATGAGAGCGGGATCATAACAGAACTGCCTCATTTATCCACCTAGACCAGAATAAACTGACCAATTCTGAGAGAAACTTCATTGTCCTTGAGAGCGGCGGCGTAGACCTTTTTATAATCCATTTGACGGATGAAAATTTGTCATGTAAATGCTCTGGTTCTATTTTTAGAGGATATGCTCTCACCCTTGAGTGAAATGACATTTACTTGTTTCTGAGAGACTCCGACTCATGGCTGGTGCTGAAGGTGGACGACCTTCTACCATTTAATAACCGCAGGGGTGCTGTGTTCTTATAAAACTGTGGCTCCGGCACAAAAATAAACCGATAATAGTGCCAATCACTTGCTGCCCTTTAACTGATTATTTCCTTTTGCACTTAAGACAACACTTTGCTTGTACTCATCAAATGGCTTGATTTTCTTACAGGATTAAAACGTTATCACAAATCCTATAGTTTTCTGCCGCACCAGACCTAATCAGACAGACATCTGTTCCAAATACCATTAAAAATCTAAGTCATGAGATTTAGTGTGGTCAGCGTTAATATGAGGAAATCAAAGCTGCAACAATTACTCAACATTGTCGTTATTCATAAGTAAGGCTGTTTCCATCCTAACTGTATTTACAAACTTGCCTGTTTTTCAGCTTTAGTGGCCTTTTTAATGCTACAGTCCTAATTTAGATGTATTATGTGAAGGCGTCCAGTGGCACATCTTGTGAGGGAGCCCAGTATTCCCAGTGTCACCTCTGCTGTGGACACGACTGACTAATCTGCTGCCAAACTTGCCGGCTGACTGGCTGGGTGTGTAGCTGGATGACTGACTCTCAGGCTGTTTGGCTACCTGCCGTGTTGTTTCTCTCAGTTTGATTTATCCCCATTTCCTCTTGATTAGCCGTCTTATTTCCCCTGTCTGTCTCTGTCTGTCCTTCTTTCTTTTGTAGCTGTTGATCTGCTTGTCAGTAAGTCTGACTGGCAGCACCATTGATTCCCAGTGCCCTCCATCGATCATGTCAAGTAATTATAGTGAAGCAGAAAAGCCACCTATCCTGATAATCACTGGTGAAAATCTACATGTGAGGGTTTCTCGTTCTCCCCGTGTGCGTAAGCGCTGCAGCAGGCTACTTTGCGCACACAGGTAATCAGCACAATGTGGAGATAATGAATCTGTACAGAGAGCAGCATTGCCTCGTTTTAACACCCACCAGCGGACCTAGAGCACACACAGTAAGAACCCCCCTCCTCTCTCCTGCTCCTCCATCACCTCAGGACTGGCACCAGTAACGTTCATTAATGATAATAATGCAGCAGAGGACATGACAGTGAACTTGGATGCGAGATGGGAGAGAAAACGTTGGTGATGCCGCACATGAACGCACATTCTTCACTGAAGTGTCTCCAGAGGATGTGAGCGCTGCCGCTGATAGTGGCGTTAATAATGGATAGGCCTATACACTGTAAAGCGGCTGGTTGCAATATGATTAGCCTATAGCAGAGTGGCCTATTTCCCTTGAATGACATGCACAAACAGCACCTGGCTGATTGCCCTTCGCCTTATATCAACATCCACTGCTTGCATTAAAGGCCAGATGCATTGCTTTGCTGCGTAAATCACGTTTTAATCCAAGGGAATGTAATGGTGCCTAATTAAAGAGGCTGCAAACATAACGGGCCGGATGAGGAGGGGGGAGTAATAGATGCTGTTTGTACAAGCTGCCCTTTGTGAGGAAAGATGTTGTTAGCTGGATGCATGCAGGCTATCTATAGGAGCAAGCAGTGATGGTATGCTTAACCTACAGTCAAGGTGTTTCTTCTTGGGTCCGCTGACTTCGTGCGTCGTGGCCTTGCAGACGGCTTTGCTGATGGCAGACCCGGTCATGCTGTGCTGCGCGGCGGCGATCCGGTCCGTCAAAGACTGTCCCGACATGTTACTGAGGAGGAAGAGGAGGAGGAGGTGGTGGTGGTAGAGGTGGACAAGAAGGCAGGCGGGGTGATGGTCGAGTCCGGGTGGGGGGAACCGGGGTGGACGATCAAAATGTCTTCAGCGGCGGGGAGGAGGGTAGTGCCCTCTGCGAGGATCGGCCGTCGGAGCGGGAGCAGGGAGAGGACAGCAGCGTACACCGGCGAGGATCCGGTGGGAGAATTCATGCGGCGGCCAAATAAAACATAAGACGCTCACATCCAGGGAAGCATTTGAAATTCAGTCGACGGCATCAGGATGAGCCAGCTGCACGAATAAAAAACAAGCCTATGTGGAAAAATAGCTGACAAAACAATGTATAATCAGAGCATCAAAAGCAGCTTAGAAGAATAATAATCATAATACAAGACAATGTCCAGTAGGCTGGATGTATCCCTGAAATAGCTGCTGCCAAGGGTGAGATGCCGGTAACGAATCCGAAATAACGATGGCAATAATCGAAAAACTACCGGTGATTATTACCAAATCTATGCGGCATCCCCTATGACTGAAGACTCATTTTTCAAAGACGATATAAAAGCATTGTCCTTTCCGTTTTTGCTCTGCTTCGCCCGGTTTCTCCTCTGAATCTGTGCAAAGATCCGACCGCAAACACCTCTATGATCCACACAGCACCCCGCGCTGGCTGCATCTAACCTTACCCGCTTAGATTTTTTTAATCCCCCAGTCTTTTTAATCTTCTTACAAAAGGGTGTATTTCTGTGTTGAGGGTGCCGATAGGCCAATTCCCCTTTTTCTCTCTTTTTTTTTCCCAGTCAAACTTGTGCGTAAAATGGCAGTACATGAATCAGGTGACTGGGAAAGAAGGGCGATTGGGCCACTTCTCGGGTCCGGGGAGGGCATCTTAAAGCAGAAGGCTGCCCCGGGTTTTCAAGGCCAGCCGAGGCATCAGCTGTTTCATCACCCCGGTGCATGTGGAGGGCTCAGGAGTGTGATGTGCAGACTCTCCGTGATGACCTGCTGTCCAATGAAATGTGGACACATGGGGAGGAAAATCCACTATAACATCAAGATGTTTCATTTGTGTGATTCCTTCTGTCTCAGTGTGTCTGTGGTGACCCCATTGTAACCCATTTCATAGTGACTTTTATGGCATTATAGTAGTAATCATATATTACAGTATTCCTATATGACATCAGTGTAGCTGTGACCCTGCTATGATAGATAAATACAATAAAAATCAAACCAAACATAGCTTATGATAACCCTCTGTAGGTCTCCATATGGTGACATTTCTTGGCTTTAAAATAATTTTCCAGCTTGATTCATTTAGTTCCAACAACATTCCCAGCAAGTGTTTAAATGACATTTCACGGTTTAGTAAACACCACCAGGGAGCATTCAGTTCATTTTAAAGACCAACATCTGAGGAGGATTTTTAAAGGTTCTGGTGATTCGTATGAGAACCACAACCTTCACTATAGGGAATATTCCTGGATTAAATAATTAAAGAGACATTTCCTGGTGAACTGTATGGAAATGTCCTCTTAAAGTCTGGACAAAACCAAAAGAAATGGATGTTGCTACAGCTGTTGTACTTATCGGTGATGTTACTGCTCTTCATAACAATTTTCAGAAAACACTTTATACTTTCACTTTTAGAGTGAAGTTGCTTTGTGGTATGGCTTACCATAGGAGACAATGCTCTGACTGCAACAAATGGTTACTGTCATCATTAAATAATCTCTGATTGGTTAATTTATTAAGTATTTGTGATATAAAATGTCAATAAACACGGAAAAATACCAGTTATAGTTGCCTAAAGCCTAAGGTGATGTGTTGTTTTGTCTGACCAATAGACCAAAACGGAGCCCTAGTTTCTTCTTCACGTTTTAGCATATGTTCGGCTCACAGAGATAACTGTCAGTCTCTCAACACAACACTTAGAGCTGTTTAAAGACTCCTCCAACCATCTGGAGTAAAGAAAAAGGGTTCACAAACTGCATGTTGCAGTTCTGTTTTCTATCCAGTTAGCCAGGAGGCCGCCATCTTTGTTATAATTCTGACACAAACAAGCAACTTGGGAAACAGGATAAAACCTTCGGAGATGGAATATTTTGCTTATCCATATGTTAACAAGAGTCTTTGGAGATTCTGGATACAGTCACTGTCAAATTCAGCCAGAATAGAGTTAAATGTTTTTAAATATCTTTCTGGGTTTTTCAAACATTGCCGGTTAATTATCTTAAAGAACGACTGATGGTACCGCCGTGACTTTAGTTTTCAGTTAACAATAACAAAAACAGGAAAACAGGAAATCCTCACAAGTGAGGGGCTGGAGTTAGGAAATGTTTAGGATATCGTGCCAAAAAGTACCCAAAGCAAATAGTCAATTTCAACAATAGTCAGCCCCATTTATTTTATTTATTTATTTTTTGTAAATTAGAAGTGATGACAAAACCGGTATTGACGGTAATCATGATATTTGAAAATTTCAATTTCAAAAGGAAACATCTTTATTGTGTTAATCATACACACTTGATAATATCATAAAAATAATAAAGTATTTCCTTAAATTCATCCAATTTCATTCTGTCCTTGTTTTGTCATTATAGTGGTGGTTAAACACCTTAACACTGGTTATAAAAAAAAATCCATTCAGTGTAACTGTTATTTTGGTAGTTATGGCTACAGACACTGAATCATTCTACACTTGTGTTTTAAGTGTAATTCACTGCCCAAAAAAGAGACAAAACACACAATAAATAAATTTAGAGATGAGTTTGATTAAAAGGGTTTTTTTGGTCTTACCGATATCACAAAAATACTGCTTTTTCTTTAGGCCAGGATAGTCATGTAGTGAAAATTTGATATCATCACAGTTGTTTTGTGAATCTAGACGACGTCGAGGTTGATTTCCAGATTCTGATGGTGAAACGTGTTGACTTGAGCTGAGAGGAGGAGACATGTCTTTAGACTCGTGCAAAGATCTCGCATTAACGTTGCTACTGAAGACGTTGTGCACTGTAGGCTGCGCCACAGATCAGCGTTTTATTGCATGTAGTCTGGTGTCACAGAGGATGCAGTTACAAACGTGTTGCATTACACATCAAAGGGGGTGATGTGAAATATAGAGCAGATGCCTAATTTGAGAGCGTGGAATTTCAAATAACACTCGAGGCGGACTCAACAAAGACGGCTGTTCGGTTGTTGCACTGGAAAGAGCAGCACAAAGAAATTGATTTTAGGGTTGAGGAAGACGTCTCATACCAACAATAGAGCCAACAGTTTGACAGTGAGTGAGCTTTGCTATGTAACTTATTTATATCTAGTGTGAAATATCCACTTTTTGAGGAGGGAACCATTAAAGATTGAATCCACAAATACACAAAAAATGGAAATTACTGCATAACTTGAATGAGATTTTACTGTATATAGTAGTACTGGAGGAACCATAGATGTCATAACCTGGTTAACTCTTTACCTCTGCCATTGCTAGGCGAATAAATTCTCAAACAACAGAAAGCCTTTAGGTTTTATCAGCTCACTGAACAGTTCATTAACTGATCATAAACGCTACACTGACTGCCCTCCATAACCTCCAATACATTTATGTTTATTTCTGAGTGCAAAGGATTCTTGAGTGTTTAAATGGTTACCATGCAGGAACAAATTTTCCAGTCCATCACTTCATGATCCAGTCTGAAAGAAAATATCTTCACATTTAATGGGCAATTATGAACACATGGGCTGTATCCTACAGATGCTGCGTATTAATGTTACATGAATGGATTAATTTAACATCATAGTAGCAAAGAAATAGGGCGGTGATCCTGAGCCAATGCATAGGAACAGCTTACTAATGACAGAAGCTTGATTAACTGTCCTATGCAACTTTCCAGTATATTTCACTCCATCATTGTCACGTCATTAAACTGTATTTGCTCATTTACTGCTCCTAGTAGATCCAGTGGTTCCAGTTAAAACTAGTTTAAAAAAACAGGCAGATGCTTCACAATTAAAGCACAATAATAACAACGATTTGACTGTGACAACAAAGTCTGAGGATCATGGGGAGAAAATGGGGCACTTTGAGCAGTTAGCACATTATCTTTTAGCCCACAAAGGCTTCAGGATTTCAGTCGTTTGCTTACTGCTGATGAGCATAGTTCCTCACACTCAGTCTGCATTAAACGTACTCGATATATGTGAGCAGAATTTCAAAAAATATGAATTTTATTCTGCAATCTGAGGTGGTATATTATACCTGAGTTTGTAAAAATCATTTCTTCGATCTCAGTCACATTGAAGTGAGGGGACTGTGTTGACAGAGAAACTGTCTGTATATTAACAAGGTTCGAGTTTAGCTCATGATGGCCAACGTCAGTGTTACTTAATAAAACACTGAATCTTGCTCTGTGTACACTCCAGAGGCCACTGATTGAAATTCTGTTGCATGTACAGCGGTCCATAAAAGCAAGTGCAAAAAAAGTTGTGGTGATCCATTTTCTAAGTCTTAAATGTTTGTTCTCCTGTGTGTATGAATACAAAAACAGGTTTGCTAAAAAAAAAAAAAGGGGGTGGGGGGAGGCAGAACAGTCTAAGTTACTTAACTTTTATTTGTCATCTATGAAATTAGTTTGGGGGGCGGGATTCCAGATAAAGAGTTTTTCCTGGATTTTTTTTTTTTTTAAGTTAGTGTCCCCCTCCATCCACCCTTTTTTTTTCTTTCTTTTTTTTTTTTTTTAAAGTCGTCTTTCAGGGCTTCTGGCCTCTGGTTCTATCACCTTTCATATGAGGTACAGAATATGCAATGAAATCTAGGACTCTGCAGACATTTTTAGTACTTGCAGTTTTGCTGTTTTAATGTCTTATAGTAGAATGCATGACAATGGTAAGATGATTATGATA
>JAQFJA010000006.1:16541857-16552442 GCA_029874485.1 Naso brachycentron
GATGTTGATATACCTTTACGATCCTTTGGGAGGATGTAGTTTGAGGTGCTGCTGAACTCAATAGCATTTTACTGCCAGGTGTGTTTAGATTACCAAGGTTGACATAAATGGGTCTGACAGCACGATGAAAACAGGTACAGGTTTTTAGCTTATGACTTCGCTTGCATGTGAGTGCATATTCTGCACACTTGTATTACGCAACACAATCAGGCGAAAGGAGAATCATCCCTTGGAAACTAGATTCTCACTGACTTTGGGTATTGATTAATAGAGACTAGCCAATGTCTGTTATTGGCTGAGTGGTGTTAGGCAACACTGGTCAGTGCTAACTCAGAAATGTGTTATTGAATACAGCAGGTTTCAAGTGTAGTTTAATTTTTTAGTGGGTGTAACTGATACTTATTATAAATAGGGAGTGCTTAGCTAACAAAAAGGACTGTGGCCAGTATTAACTATTAGTCAGAGGGGGAGTAGCTTTTCTTAGTAGTTCTGGTAGTCATCATTTGAAAAGAAAACGCATTTGAAAGGACACACTGGGGCTTTATTGGTTACAGACTAGATTTTAAGTTTTCAGCCACATTTGTTTATATTTGATATCAAACCACAAGACTTAGTCCTCTGTAAAGGCTACAACATTGCAGTCTAATGGGCTGAGTTGTGCTTAATTTGTAAATCACGAGATCCCGAAACACAGAGGGTGGGGTTCCAGCGGGTCTAGGGAGAGAAAAAAATCACCGAATGCATCATAAAATCTACAGTGGCTGCAAAATGCCTCAAATACAGAACCTTATTTATTTACATTAATCAGAGCATTCCCTAAATTTGCTCACAAACTGCAGGGGGATGTGTGCAAACAACAGTTTATGGTTTGTTGACAGCTCTCTCTCTCTCTCTAATTCACTGTCTCCATACCTCCTCCCTCCTGACGATGGATTGACACAATGGAGGGAAGATTGAATTATGGCTGAAACGTCTGTTTACGACCACAAAAAGCAAGCAAATGAAGAATCTGACATGTTCTTTCTACCTGTCCTCATATATCAATTTCAGCCGCTGTGTTTCAGTACTATGGACAGCGCCAAACCCACACACACCTCCTAATTTATCCATACTCATTTCACCATCTCATGGCACAAACGCTGACTTGTTGAGCTGTAGGGCATGCAAAAATTATGACAGACATTTTGCTTATTTCTTCTTTGTTGGATACAGTCGGGAACGTATCCTTACTCAAATCACAGTTGCTAAAATTAGCTCACGTTATGCTCACAAAACTCACCTGACGTCTCTCTATTACTCTGTCTCTCTCTTTTTTTCGCTTTTCAAACATATTTGTTATGGAAGTCATCATCATATATAGCATCCACGCGTATTTCCTTTTTCTTTTTTAAACAAACATCATCATGTAACGTAATGCCAAACCAACAATTTTTAAGTAGCTTTAACGGGAAAAAATAAGAGTGACAGAAGATATAATTTGATGATGGATGCTGGAATCGATCACATAGGTCCTGGCCCTAGGCGGGGATGTCTTGTAGTCTGCTCAGTTGTGCTCCGGTACATATTAAGTCCAGTACCAGAAATTTGTTACATTGACCTCCAAATGGCAATGACAAGATGTTGTTTTTCCTTTTTTAGCCATGTGAAAACAAAAATTATAACTTCTGTTTTGAATATTTGAATGTAGAAATTGAAAATCAAACACAGCATTTTGTCATCATCATATCGAAAGTACGCTTTATTGCTTTGTGTTCACACAGAAGACATATGTGTGTGTTTCACAACCAGAATAACAAGATGTGTGAAAACTGTTAAGCCAGAGACACTTCACTATCACCTCGTATTTATTTCAGACTCACACCCACTGGGTTCAGCCAAATCCAGCTGTGATCTAATGTTCTCCTGTCAAACCAAAGTAAATCTCCCCTCAATATTAAGAGAGGAAGAGTGAAAGGTTACCTCATTAGCTACGTTTCGGTGTCTTAGCTGCAGCCACGCTGGCACAGATTCTTGTGACGAATGCAAGAGCTCAGCTCCAGAAACAAAACAAGTTTTCTTCTAAACTGAAAACCTGAGACTCTGCTTTATATGAAACCAAACAGTTCTTAATCTTAAAATATAAGATGAAATTAAATAAAGTTCAGTAGAATTGATTTTACAGCTGTCTCTCTTTCTGGCAGTGATGGAGCAAATTAATCTACTATATTTACAATTCATTCTGCTTTGTTAAATATATTGAATCACACCATGTTTGTCTTTTTCTGACTGCTCTTCTTTGACCTTATTTTTCTGCCTTTCTTCAGCTTCTCTCTTCACATTTGTTTTCATACAGTAGCCCATTCTTTACTGCTTTCACATGATGCATCACACCATCTCCCTTATTCCTTATCTTTATTTTATCCTGTTGCCTTTGGCTTCCTACGAAATATTATTCTATTTATTCATCGTTTTCATAATTATAGTCACGGCTTGTACAGCGCTGTTCCAAATGTAGCAGTGACCTAAGTGAATTCTCTCTCTTTTTTTTTTTTTGTTTTTCCTTTTCCCTCATAGCAAAGTAAGAAGAAAAACATAATTACAGCACATTTTCTTTGAGCTCTGACTCTTCTCCAGGCCGACTGTCTCTTGCTCCCCACTGCTCTCTGTCAAACACATACATGCACAAGTACACACAAATATAATAATAAACTGACAGTGTGCATGCACGGGTACTTTAGATGCACATAATCAGAGCACAAATTTCTCATTCCAGCAAAACATATTGAACAAAGTGAGAGCGATGAAGCCGGGGAACAGGCGAGGCAAAATGTCTATAGTAGAAGTGGCTTTGAATTGCTTCCAGCATTGTCCTAACTGACAGAAAGGATCCCTCTGTTCAGCCACTACACACACACAAACACACACTCACAACACTGCCTTGTGTGTGCTTGTGCATGCATGTGCCTCAACTGTTACTGTGCTGTGCATGTAGGCAGCCAGAAGCATGCAAATAAGGTTCATAGAGCGGGCACACACAACCCTGCAGACACACAGGGATGTGGTGTGCTTACGTGGTTGCACACTGAGTCCTTAGAGACTATTAAAGGCTTTTAAAATCCAATATGACGGGTTGTGCTAAGATGGACTTTGATTTTGGGTGGTGCACCTATCGGCACTAGCCTAAATTACAGAGGGAGTGAAACTGTGGAATTCTGCAGTGCAGGAGAAAATTGAGCTTCTTTGTTTAAAGTGGTATTTGTTGGCATCTCTGGTTTTATTTTGAATAAACTGAGCACTTTGCTGACAGAGTGAGCTTTTATTTTGGTGCCAGTGATGTCCACACTGTGATAAATTGCTCTAATTTATTTTTAAAAAATGACAGTATCGTGTAGTATGTTTTGTAGCTCCCAAGCCACGGGTGGTCTGTCCTGATTTTTGTGGTCTGTGAGTCCTAGTTCAGTTTTTATGCTGCGCATCTACTGAGCACTGTGAGGCTCACAAGGCGAGGTGTTGGGGGAGGGGCCAGCAGATTTCCATGTGACCGAGGCATCGGAATGCACCAATCCCAGGGCGGTCCATACCCATACAACAATGGTTGCACTATTTCAGCTCTTTCATCTCATTATCCCTCTCCAGCAAGCAGGCCTTGCATAACTTTGAAGCTTGTTTGGCATCATAACATGTATTTGTGTGGGTGCGGGTGTGTGTGTGCGTGCGAGCGAGACAGGCCTGGCAAGTGACACAATGTAAAATTCATGATACGAGGCTCAGAGAGACATAGGGAAATGAAGGTCAATGAGAGGGAAAGAGATGGTTAGTGTCCCACATGATGTGGAAGCAGCACTCAGTGTGTATATCTGGTATAGCCACTGCCTACCCTGTTAATGACATATCTGAGCGGCCCGATGTTTTTATTTTCTTTTGTACAAATTAGCCTTTCAAACCAAAACCAGTCCTTTTAATTTGAAATATGTCCTATATTTTGTGCAAAATTGTCCAAACATTTTCCATCAGCAAAGTAAATGTGACAGTAATTGGCATCATCATCACGATCACATGCCTTTTGCCATATTACAGGCAAATTTTGTTGCTTTCTACCCTCACATTGTTGTCCACAATTTCTATGGTTGCCTTTAGGGGTAAGAAAAACAATTTATCAACTCATTGATTAATATTCCTAAGATCCAACTACACTATTAGGTAAACGTCAAATCTTCCTTCTAATGTGACTTGTATCAATCTGAAATCGTTTTTCAAAGCAAAAATCGACTGTAAGAGGTGCCTTGTATTTAGCACGTCAGCCATTGCTATCTGGATGCATTGTTTACACTTATAATGGTAAATAGTTGTAACCAGTTCATTTCCTGATGTTCTGGGCTTGTGTATTGCGTCAGATAATGGCAGATCATGGCAGATCATGGCAGGGAAGCACCAGGAGAACGGAGAACAAGTTGCTGAACGAAGGTTTTCTGTACATGTCTGTGGTCCACACAGATTGAATGTTTTTGTAGTTCAGTGTATCAAGCTTTTCCAGTGTTTTACCTCCTCTACCACTGCAGAGAAATGGGCATTTTCGTTTCCTCTATTTTTGGCAAAAAAAGGTTACTGTATTGATTTCCAGACATTGAATCATATCACATCGTATCACTCTAAATGAGTCTATATCGTTATTGTGTCACAGAGCCAACTGTGTATTGTAATACGCATTGTATCATTGTTGAAACATATCATTACGCCTCCAGTTGCCAAAATGGTCCTTAAACATAAAAAAACAGACAATCAAAAAAAGCACATCTGGATGAATGATTTAAAAACTCATTATTCCCCAGTGTGTCACATGTAGTCATCTGTTAAATATTTCTGTTCTGTGTCTCCCTGTGCAGGTCGTCTTGGGTTTCCCCATCCAGGAGGGGACAACCCTCTGCCCCTCAATGGTATGTATGGCAACCTACTGTGGTTTTCTGGAGCCCACTAACATTACAAATTAGGGATTAATATCATAAAGAGTTTGTTTGCAAGTAATCACAATCATTTTGACAAATAGAATTAAAAATAATCAGATGTCCTTTAAAATAATTAGATGAAATGTCATTCTGTTCATCTTTGTAGAGGATCACCTTTTAAATGGTGTTGTCGTTGCTTCTAAATTAAAATGACTCATTTCTTGGAAAATGTTCATCCACCTGCCAGGCGCAATAAAAAAAAAAAAAAAAAAGAAAACAACAGCAAATAAAGCAATCTTCCTTTGTTCCTGTGCTAAAACAAGCTCCCTCACGTAAATCATGTCAGATTTTTCCCTGCTGTGTGGAAATTTATATGGTGTGACTCTCCAATTTAGTGACTTTTGTGCCCCGGTTTTTCTTTGTCAAATTTTCATGTAGGTGAAACTCGCTACTGTGGGTGGCTTTACTTTAATGTGTGAGGTAACCTTGATTGTCTTGTCTGGTGACTTTGGAGCTTCGTGTGTCCTGTGTGACCTTTCACACGGACGTAATGATTCTGGACACCAGGAGATAAATGAATGGGTGGATCGAGACTGAGATGGAAGATAGTTTCAGGAGGAGAGTAGCTATATGTGTGTTGGCTCGACTAGTTTCAAAACTTTTCTGTTCTGTAAGTAACGTTCTTCTTCGGAGTACAGGGTTTTGTGTTTGTGCATTCGGCTTTAGATGTTGTTTACGCTCTTTTTAAGGTATTTTGCCTTTGTTTGATAGATACAGAAAAGAAAATGGGTAATAAATAGTAGCTACAGGCTACAAATGCGCACATATGGTGATTATGTGGTATTTGTTCTAGAAAGCTGTCATGACATCCCTGTTTTTTGAGTTTTTGATGAAAAAAAACAAGTGGCACTTTTGAACTTTCTTCACACTGTTTCTGAATAATTTTGCTGCAGTTTAAACCGCACCAGTTTAATATTCAGCTATCGTCTTTAATCCTTCATCATTTTGTAAATGTGTTATTGTAGCTTTTGCTCTCTGGTCTTGGGGCCAGGATGTAAACAAGAGAGGGCCAGTAGTTTCCTCACAAGATCCCTGGGTCACATGGTGAGATCACATGGTCAGGAGCTGTCATCAAGCCCTGAGACAGATGGTGCCAGCGGATCGGCAGGATTCAGAGGTTGCACACCAGCTCTCTCTGTGTCTCTCTCTTTCCCTCTCTCCCTCTGTCTTTCTCTCTCTCTCTTTGTCTCCGAAGCATACACAGATTGCATTCCTCTGATCTCTCTCGCTCACTCTCATTTCTCTCACCCCCACACAGCTTTTCATCAGCGTGTTTCTCCATCACTTCCAATCTATTTTTCTCTTTCTCTCTCACACACACATCTTTTTATAGCACTCTCACTCCCTTTCAATCTGCTTTCCTCTCTCTCTCTCTCTCTCTCTTCTCACTTTCTACCTCCCTTTGACCTCCCCCCAGAGTTAATGTCCATCTGGGCTGGAAAGTTCACTGAGGGAGCCGGGGATTATTGCTCTTGCATCCTGGCCACTCTTCATCCTCTCCATGTTCTTACACATTTAGACGAGTCGATGCTTCAGTCCCTCCAGTTTCCGCATTTTAATTTGTTTCACTTCAGCTCTGTGCAGAGAAACATTATTTCCCAGTGAGCGTATTAAACAGAATGAGCGAAAAGAGCATTGTCTTGTGTACACACGTGACAGTGAACTGCATTGTGAGCTGATTGACCTGTTAGACAGGTTGAAGAAATGTTTTAAGGCAGAAAAGGAAATTAGATTTCTGCAGCATTGATCCAGCAAAAAGACAATGAGTGCTTTGCTTATTGGTGTAGTTTGGCATTCACACAGTCTGTAAGGTGATGCAGATATTTGTTAGGCCATCTTCATATGCTTTTGACGGAATTATTTGAAATGTGAGATGTCACTTTTTAATTGAGCGCTGAAAGAAAAGGGCTCAATTATCAACTTGGGTCGTCACAGCAGATCGCCGTGCACCCATGTACACAAGAGTGTTGGCTGCCCTGTCTCTTCACCTTTGTGCCACCACTGCCTTCGTTAACTGCAGGGCTGCTGTCGTCATGTTTACATTTAAAACAGTGAAGGTTGCACCCATGACCACTCTCTGTCATTGATGCGTTTTGTTTAAAACATCTAAAGCTCTCTGCTCTCTTATTTCCTCCGGCATTTTTATTTGGTTTATTGTGGAAGAAAGTTTCCTAGCCACCTTAATTGCTGTCATTGTTGATCGTGTTCATTTCCAATGGAGATGTTGAGCTGCTTGACCTTGAAGAAGCACTTGACGACGTGTGGACTCATATCTTGGTTTATTGACTGAACCAGTGGGTTGACTAATCTGGCCTTCTATCTTCTTACTGTTGCTGATTATGTATGGTGTCCCTCAAGGTTCAGTCCTTAGTCAGTTTCTGCTTTTTCTTTTTCTCTTTCTTTACTGATTGAGGATTGTTAACTTTAATGCAGAGGATTTATCTCCTCTCTTACGCACCATTATACTAGGGATGCGTAATAATATTGGCACATTATCGATATCGGCTGGTATTGACTTTAAAATAAAATATCGAATGTTGGCCAGCATGTGGATATCCACCGATATAATAACTGATAAAATAATGGGCTGCTGTTTCATTGATTAAACGTCTGAGTAGACGCCATGTTTCACATGTTCGTTGTGGACAGATGTTATGTTTATTTACTTTGTCTCTTGTGAAACAGGCCAAATTTGCCCTGGTTGTGGGTTTTGTTTTGATTGTCTCAGGGAGAGCATTATTCATTTTAAGTAGGATGTATCTTACTTGTTTTGTTTAAAAGCAAATTTTAAGTTTTGTATTTTATACCTGCATTTGCTGGCGGGCCAACAAAAGAAAAGTATGCTTAATAATACTGTATGTAAATTCCATTACAGAAGAGACTTGATGATCTCTGCAACAAGGTGTGGGGACAAGCATGTACATATCTGTATAGATTATCAGCCAAATGAGTTGTAAGACATCAGCATATCATATATCTGCAAAAAACCCAATATTGTGCATCCTTAGTTAGCAGCAGTTGGCAGTTACTCTGGTGACACGCTGGCCAAATCATACTGCATCTTTCATGTTTTCCATATATATGTGACTCCATCAAATGCGAAGATTCTTGACACTTTCAGTTTTATTTTATACACACTCAGCCAAAACTGAGGCTGATATATGCTGTATTGCTGTAAACTTCAGGATCTCCACTCACATTTAAAGCTCTGTGTGTTCAAAAGACATTTGGTTGTACAACTTGGGCCTGTGCTGAGTGACCCCCGGTGACTCGGTTGGGCTCAAGTGTTAAGAAAAGAAATTTTAGACGACTCATGTGGACAAGATCTGTCTTCTGTTGCTTGTATTCTTTCTTTCATATAAACCCACAGGGTATACCAGTGTTAAGCATCATCACTGTGGGTCACGTAAAGAACCACAGGGGCCTCTGGCCTGAATAACTGACCTGAAAAAACAAACACAAGGGCAAAAAGAACAGCTGGAGGGACGAATGTGCATACGAGAAAATGTCAGCGTTGATGTAAAGGGGTAAATGTTGGTGTGTAAAACTGTCAGAGAAGGTGTGTTTGCCCCATCAGTGTGTGTGTGTGTGTGTGCGTGTGCAGACAAAGTAAATGTCAACATGCCATCGACGCACCTGCTCCTACTGTGTTTACGTAGGCCGCCGTGAGGTGTGTGTGTGTGTGTGTGTGCCATTGCTTAGATATTTATGTTCTGTGTTCTCTTCATTCATAAATTCAAACACCATCATATTTCACCTGGAGCCTGTTTTAGTGAGCAGACACTCTGTGTGACCCACGGCACAGAAAACATATATGTTCGTGTGCGTGTGTGTATTTTTGGATGCAGTAAAAACAGTGACAGAGGAAGAACTTAAATTATTCATTTCAAGCTAAAAACGTATTTTCAGGCTCTTAAAAAGAAATGACCATAATTGATGAGTTGGTGCTCTGAAGCTCTCTCAGACCTTTTCAAGGTATAAAGCAAATATTTAATAAAGCAGATTTTCACTGTCTCACTGTTAAATAAATAAATAAATAACCACCTGCATTTATTAAGTGTTAGTGCAGTCCATGAAAAGTGTTGCATCATCTGTCTGGAGGGTGAAAATGGAAGAAAACTGAATACTTTCATCAGACTTTCAGGAGCACAAGATCCAGGTAAAGCAAACGTGTTATAAGCTGACTGTTAGGTCATCTTCAGAAAGTGAAAGTGCCTGTGATAAAATCAAACTGCAGAACACCCATCAACAGTAGAAAATCAACATTTAATCTACAGAGTTAGACAGGCAAAGTAAAGATATGGTCATACTTCATTTCTGATCTCAATAGGTCTTGAGGCACGGGTACATACATTTAAAAATATCATATATTATAGCATATATTATTCTATGTAGCATAAAACCTCTTTACCATAACAACGTATGCACTTCATCATTGGCTGTACAAAAATACATTTAAATCTCTCTCAATCTGCATGTTGTGGTCATTTGTACGTTTGTGTTTGTGTTTCGGAGTCTTTGTATCTGTTTTTCGTGCAAATGTGGGTCTTTTGTATGTTTGTGTCTGCATGTGCATGTGTGTGTGTTCGTGTGCGTGTGGTCCTCTTCTTGAAGCTGCAGTTCAGCCAAAGTCGATACGTGGTCGGTACTCAAGAACCATGGGATAAGTCTGAAAGAGACACAGAAACGAGACTAGGTGAAAACATGTTACAGGACCAAAATACAGAGTAACACTTTAATTTGATCGTCCACATTCTACAAGTTGTCAGTAAATAGTTAGTTGTATATCAACAGTGTTACAGTTAATATTCAACAACGTTTGTTCAACAGACAAGTAACATACATTCAACTAACTGCCAGTCGACTATAAGGTGCATTTCGAGTGGTCTGCAGACTAGAGAAGAGTCCAGCTGAAGAATCAGACAACACATGACCACAAACCACTTCACTTCAGTACAAGACACGCCCCCCGATCCCATGTCTTGGTGCCTCAACCTAAACGTTTATTTTATAAAAACGGTTCATATGCGTGTCACATATAATTACTGCATAAATGTGTTCTGTTAGTCTTGAGACAAATGTTTACTAATGGTCTGTTGACAGTCAGCTGTAGATTACTGTCGTGCTCTTGATCACATGTCGACATCACACTGTTGACTTTTTAACTGACAGTGGTTGATAGTCAGCTCAGAAGGTGTTGACTCAATGTACACATAGTTGAACATCGGTTAATAACTTGTTGCAGCAAATCATATTGACAGTCAACAGACACTTGGGTATGTTAGTTAGTAAGATGAACCCCATAGTTACAAAACTCAGCGCTGTCAGAGAAGTTTAACATTAAGGAAACTCTCTCCCATCTCTCTTGTACACGCATACACACAGCAGACACACACGTAGACTTGAGCTAAGGTAACACCCATTACGTTAAATATTATTCTAAAACATGTCAAGCAAAACGGTATCCTAATCCCCGTGCCTTTATTTCACAAAGTTCCAAAACAATTAACAGAGTGACAACGTGAAGTCATTATCCCACTGACTCAACTTTAGGTGTTAACGTTAGGAGCGCTGTCACCACCCCTTACACAATAAAATAAGAT
>JAQFJA010000006.1:16552542-16563758 GCA_029874485.1 Naso brachycentron
ATCTATATAACCATGGATGTATTTTGTCACATTTCCAGCTTAAATTCAGCTCGATAGGTCTAAATATTTTGACTGAGATTGCAATGTTAAGCCGTGCTGTAATAATTTTAATGCTTAAGAGGCGCTTATTGGTGTTACATTAAAGCTCATTTACATTTTGAATAACTCTGCGCTTTGTATACGTACAGTGACATGTTTGTTTGCATGATTGTCTAAGTGGTGCACCTTGCTGTAAGCTCGTGATGTGGTCGTACGCATCTTTCACTCTGTGTCTGTTTTCTTTTTCTCGTTATGCTTGCCTCTGCCTGCTTTGTGTCAATTTTGCCCCATTTTTTTTTCAAGATTCTTCAGTCAAACGACAGTTATTAGTGTCATATTTAGTTACGTAAGTTCATGATGTGCAGACACAAAGTGTAGATTGCGCAACACTTACTGCAACAGAAGCGCAGACACATCGACTGACACACACAAACTGACTCAGTCGCACACAGCACATACTGTAAGCTCAGCTAACTCCCTTGCATAAATCTTTATAAAGCTGCTCAAGGCACGTTGTATAGGAGCAGGAATAGGCTCGCAAGGCTTAACCTCTTCAACACACACTCACACACACATGCACAAACATGCACAGTTCAATGTGAAAGTATTTTCTCACTGAACGGACAACTGTGTTTGTTAGAAAGAATCTACATGCATGTTTAGGCCTTCATGGACATTACGGTTGTTGTTGATTTGTGTGTGTGTGTGGGTGTCCATTTCTTACATTCAGTACATTTTTTTGGCAACATCTCCATGCTACATGGATGACAGTTACGTATAACAACATTGACTCTCTTGATTATGTCTGTTTTTGTTTCTACTAATTTTAGAGATCAGCATTTCCATAATAGTAGTCTGAAGTTAACATGTTTGCAGATGTTGAACAGGTGTAGAAATACCTGCAACACTTCATTCTCACCAGAGGGTAAAGCCACACAGTGCCTGAGAAAATAAAAATATGTTTGGATGCATCCTGTGTTCACTCCATGCTAATAACATGCCTTAATGATGTGGAAAATGATATCAGATCAAGAAAAAATACTAAATTACTCACTGACATGAAAAGTAATTGAAATGTCCTTTAAGATAAAAGTGCTTTCTTCTGGAAATAAACCTTTACTGCTGTCCTCCTCTTTTCTCTCTCAGGCCACTCCTCCCTCTTTCCCATGGAGGACGGCTTCCCTGACGATGAGCGTGGTGATCAAGGTCTCGCCGGCCTGGGTTCTCCACACTGCTTCCCACACCAGAACGGAGAGCGTGTCGAACGCTACTCACGCAAGGTCTTTGTGGGAGGACTGCCCCCAGACATAGACGAAGGTAAAGCAGACGCATTAGGATCATCTCTGGGCTATTTTAGTCATTTTCTGTCAGGATAGAAATGTAAAAGATGGGAAGTTTGAGGGACAGGTGAGCAATCACAAACCATCAGAAAATTCACCTGCACCACAAGCCTGCGGACTGCCAATGAGAATGTGATCTGTTTGCTAAATTTCAGATGAGATAACAGCCAGCTTCAGGCGTTTTGGACACCTGTTTGTGGACTGGCCTCACAAAGCGGAGAGCAAATCCTATTTTCCCCCTAAAGGTATGCTAAAATCATCATCGATGCATCTTCATTCTGTGCTGTGGTGTCTCATAATTGTTTACGAAAGATAAGCTTCACTCTCCATCCTTTTATGTGAGAAAACACACATATATAAAATATATTTCTTGGTCGCTGGTTCTTTGGTACAGAATTGTGTGTTAACCTTGAATCAGTGTACTACCATTACTCATATTTGTGCAACTGTGTAGCCTTGTTTTGTCGTTAGGCTTTAATGTGAGGTATTTGCAACTGTGCCTGGACTGTTTATGTGTATATCTGACTGTTTGTAAAAGCTTATGCCCTCCTGCGGTGAAAGCAGAATGTTGTGATCAGGCATACAGTCGCAGTAATCATCGCGCCAGATACCAATATGACTCTTTGTCAGTACTTTGTTCCCAGCAGCATAAATAACCCTGTTGTATTTTGTATAGGCTACGCCTTCCTGCTGTTCCAGGACGAGAGCTCAGTGCAGGCTTTGATCGACGCCTGCATCGAGGAGGACGGCAAGCTGTACCTCTGCGTGTCCAGCCCCACCATCAAAGACAAGCCGGTCAGTGCGAACACAAACGCACCCATCTGCTCACATCTGCTTTGTTTTACCGAAGGAAGTAAAAAATGTCCTTGTGACTTTTACTTGACTTTACTAGCAGTTTTTGTCAAAGTGTTGTTTGTTCACTTTTCTTCTAGAGCTGAAACCTGTTAGTTTTTGTGTGTGACAGGTCCAGATCCGCCCGTGGAACCTGAACGACAGCGATTTTGTGATGGATGGATCTCAGCCTCTGGACCCGAGGAAGACCATCTTTGTTGGAGGTGTCCCTCGTCCGCTCCGTGCAGGTATCCCTCATTTTAATGTTTATTTTTTCCAGCAGGTGAATTAACAACAAATGAGCTTCTACATTGACAACACATGAAGATCCCTTTGATTCAAAAATGGGGTTTCCTTTTGTTTCTGTCCGCTAAAATGTCAGACATTGACTTTACGGACTTGTTACAGCGAGGTAGGCATTTACACATTCCTCTACTGAAGGGGGTGTTGTTCGTGCTCTTCCCTAACATATAAGATTAAATATACCCCAGGCTGGATCTGGTATGTCATAGAGATACCTGAAACCTATAGCTCAGAGTTAACAGTACTAAGAGTGACAGTTTGCATTTGCATGGTGGAGGTTTTGACAACAAACATAGAAGGGTGAGCCGGTTTTGGATGTAAACTGGACCCTGGAGCTTCCTTCAACTGGCCACCGAAAAATTTCTGACATTCAATCATCACTGTAATGTTGTAGCAGAAATTATTGTATCTTTCACAACCACTGAGGCTGTGTCATCTGCTGCCAGCAAGCAAATAAACTAGCAAACAACACAAAGAAATAAAAGATCATTTTGTTGATTTTAACGCCCAGCAGACTCCTCATCTGACTCCAAGTCTGACTGAGGCTCAAACACCTATGGCTAAATCTCTCAGATGTTTTCTGTAATGTTCGCCATCTTGATGCGCACTGCTCTTTCATGGTGGGCGGAGCACCAGGCCTTTGTTTAAGAGATCTGTAATGTCTCAATGAGGGATTAAGTGTAGCCATGGAGATAGTAGTTTACAATTAGTTTTCTGAGAGAACAGTATTCAACCCTGACCAAACAGCATTACCCTGACAACAGAAGTTTACTGATCCAAAACAGCTTGCGTGTCTGCTCCACAGGAAGCACATAACAAGGTTTGTATTTATTGATTTGCAGGTATACCAATAATCAGCTGCTCTGGTGCCCATCTTTCACTTCTCAAAATCTTTGAAGTGCTGGCTTTTTGTAAGATTGTCCTTTCTGTAAAACTCTGTTGTGTGATCATCTTGTTTTCATAATAAACATTAGACGTGCTGCCAGAGGGTAGAGCCAAAAGACGCACTGTACTGGTAAAATCGGCTTCGACCTACACTGGTCCTGTTAGGAAGTGCTGCCCGCTGCACGCTGTGCTGTGCAGAATATCTAATTCCTTTTATCCTGAGAGCAGTGTTATATGTGCTGGGTGTTCATGTTTTCTGCACCGCTGGAAGCTGTTTGAGACTTCTAAGCTTTCATCGTGGAAATGAGCAAGGTCATATGACCCTTTGTTACATTCATTGCTTTATGACCCTGTGTAATAATTTGATATAAATTTACATGTTTAAAATATACATATTAAATAAGTGCCATGTGACCTTTTTTATGTTTTAGCAAGCACTGCCCAAAGTGAACTTTCTGACCAGCCAAGCAAGCTGGCAAATAAAAAATCTCCTAAACACAAAAAACTATATGTCTTTTTGGTGTCACACATAAATTTGTTACAGTACATTACATTGAAATAATATATTTTTATGTTGAATACAACCTTTAAGTGGAGAGGACAGAGCAAAATTTAACAAAAAAAGAGAGTGCTGAAGGTGTTTTACTGTGTGTGCCTAAGAATAAAACACTCACTGGATGTCCTTCATTTTCTAAACATTCAATACATGGCTTGAATTGACTCACCAAGATTCCATGTCTCCTTAAGGAGAGGTGTTTGAAATTTTCCTCCCCACTCAATTGAACTGTGCCTTCAAGTATCGGGAAATAAAATATTTATATTTGAAGAACCTATTCAATACCAGGTGTTCATTATATTTATTTCCTTGGTGGTGTGTCTGTTTTTTCCTGTAAAGTGTTTGCATTAGTTTTGTCCTATTTTTCTCTCGTGGAAGCGTCACATGACATGGAGCTGGGATAAATAAATGTGCGTCCCCACACGCTACTCGGTGTAAACAATTAGGACCTCGGCAAGACTAGTAAGTGAACTTTGGTAGTTGGTGAGGATTATCGCTTAGCTGTTGTTGTTGTTTTTTTTTATCATGAAGTGCATGGTCGTGGGATGTAAAAGTTATTCTAACATAACCTATGTTTGTTAGCATCGTTTGCCAGCTGGAGATCCGGAGCGATGCAAGGTGTGGTCATTGGCCATCGGACATCCAAACTTCAATGCCAGTACGCCATAAGATATGCTGCAGCAAAACAGCTCAGTGTTGTGTGTTTGCAGCGATCATTTTCTTGACAGTGACTATGTCACGGTAACAGGTAGTGCACATCGGTCGCAAAAGACTTCCTGTCTGAAAGACTGGATCTGTTTGTGTTTAAAAATGATAATTACACAAAAACTGAGCACGGAAATAATAACAAACAACATGACCCATATGGTTTTTAATATATAAATATCATAGTATGTTTGAAACTTTGAATTTGAAGTGCGTCATATGTTAGTTTGTAGCGTTTCAATTCAAGTGAATGAGGAGGATTTCAAATTTCAAAATTTCAAACAGCTCCCCTCCGTCACAGAGGCATGGAATCTTGGTGAGTGAACTGAAATATTTATTGGACACAATGATAAGTACATTTTAAGCCATGTTTCAAATCTTCTGAAAATATGGCTTTAATAAAAATAATAATCACCACTAAAAATGCCAAAGGTCTTAAACTGTGGGATTTCACCAAATTGAGATGAATGCGACAGCTGTCATCAGACGCTTTTCCCAAACACAATCATTAAGCTTCGTGGTTAAACGTAGCCCGTATCTGTCTTATCTACCTTTTACTGTAACTCTGCTTTAACAGGAACCATAAGGTTTTGAAATTTACTCACCAAAAGGAAAATCCACTCACCTTTTTTGGGAGGCAGGAATTTATTTTGGACCCCGTTAAGTAAAGATACATTGTGAATTAGCAGGGTTATCCCCCTCCAATTTACATATGTTCTAAGTGCCGTTAAGAAAAACACAATGCAGACAGTAATTAAAGTTTTGTTGATTTATTGCAGTCATTTTAGCAGCTGAAACTGCTCTGCTATCGAACTGTGCTGAACTTTAATCCATCTGTGCTGACGGCTTTAAGCTCTCAGATCAACAACCCTCATCAACATGGTGTGTAGCGTGTTTGTGTTCACAGGCGACATGGGCATGAGTTCATGTATTTAGCCTGCATCTGTGCACATTTACAAGTAATCACTGGATTTTGCCATAATGTTTGTTATTGTGTTCATGTCTCTTGCGTCTGTGCATTGAACCAGTCTTTGTAAATGTTTTGTTCAGTTAGTTTCATGTGTGGCTTTTTCCTCCTTTGCAGTGGAGCTGGCCATGATCATGGACCGCCTGTATGGTGGGGTTTGCTACGCTGGCATCGACACAGACCCTGAGCTGAAGTACCCCAAGGGAGCGGGGCGGGTCGCCTTCTCTAATCAGCAGAGCTACATTGCTGCTATCAGTGCTCGCTTTGTACAGCTGCAGCATGGAGAAATCGATAAACGGGTGAGTGGAAAGAAAAGAGAGCTCAGTGTTTTTCGGCCTCCCCTCTCGGCCCCCTTCTTTTTTTTTTATTTGCCTCCTCCACATCTCACTTCCTGTTCTGTTTCTCTCAAACTCTCCTCGCCTTGGCCTCATTTTTTGGTGTGAAAAGAGAGAGGGTCTCGGTAGATGTTGTTTAGGAGTAGAAAATACAGAACTGTATGCATAAGCACATTGTAGATAATTCAGCATAGATGAGCAGTTCAAGTAGCAATGCGTATTTGTCCTGACTCTAAGCTTCAAAAAGAGGTTTTCTTTATAATTCAAATCGTCTGCCATAGAGGAAGAACAGAGAATCGTGTATTAAAAAGGCTGTTTGATTTAGATAAAGTTCCAACATTAAGTTTTTATTGTAACTATTATAGAATTTAGTATCTCTTCCCTTTAATGAACCTTTAATATAACCTTCATTTATTGTACAGCACAGAGTCTTTAGGGTGTGCCGGCATACTTACTCATAGCAATACGCTGTTGATAGTACAACAGAATGATAAAGTACAGATTCAGTTAAAACAGTTACAGGCAAGTTTATTGAGTGCAGTGTTGAATTATACAGAGGTTCAAGTGTTTTTGGGTGTCATGGTAGTTTATTCCCTGACACAGCTGCAGTGACATTTACAGCTGTCCACTGGCTGTTTACTTCAAATCTACTACAACTACTCGTACACTCTTAAACAAAGGCTGTTAATGACTTTGCTCTGTTGCCAGCAGACTAAGAATTACAGTATCACAGCTCAAGGTGGCCAGTAATTGACTCGAATTTTGTTCACATTTGAGTAGAAGTGAGTGGACAAGATAATGAGAGTAGAAATCCAACAGAAATATCCAGTGAAGAGGCAACAGCATAATATAAACTGCTGGAATAATAGTGTGCTTCGTTCTCATTTGCATAATTGGTTTGCAAATTTTGTAGACGGAGTGCCTTCGTGACATTCACTTGCAAATGGCACAATCCCTCATCACTGGAAAGTTAGAAAAGCAAGCGAATGCTGAATATTATGGTTTTGAAAGGGAGTTTGCAATCCTCAGGCAGTTCTTCATCTTACAACGCTCTGTAGCTGGTTCCTGTTTCACTGCTCCCTGCAATAGTTAGAATGAGGCTGCTGACAAAAATCCTAAAAGATTGCCTTGTTTTGTAGAAGCTTTTCTCAGATTTCCTGTGTCGGCTTCACAATAAAAGCCACCCTGTGTTTTGCTAGTTGAATCATTTAATGTGAATGTGACTTTTTTCTCTCTTTTTTTTGAGAACACAGAATGGCATTTAAAAAAACAAAACAAAACAACATTTGCGCAATCCTTGACTGAACCCACAGTGTAAAAAGACAATGAAAATGATATAGTAAAATGGAAAATACTTGAGTAACTATCGAAAATCTAGTATGTCTAAAATCTAGTAAAGTATGGAAAAAGAACCAGACAAGTAATACTCTTGTTTCATTTTCCCCCCAAAAAACCCCACCAGTTTTCTGATGAATTTTCTACCTCGCAGCTAATTAATAAAATAAGATCAGATCAGATTAGATATAACTTTATTAATCCCAAAGGAAATTCTTGTGCCAGATTGCTCCGAATTACAATAACAGTAACAACAATAATAATAGTGCAATAGAAAGCTTAATTATGCTAAGTTAAATTTTAAAAAATAAAATATACTTTAAGCTCTTCCCCTCATCCCAGCGGGTTTTTTTGGACGGGCAAATTTAAAACCGAAGTGTCAACAAAATATATAAAACACATTGTCTAAAAAGGTGATAACAAAGTGTCTCGTGGTAAATGCAAAGAAACAGTGCCTAATCTGGTAACTAAAGGTTACTCGATTGAGATAAGGGTAATTAGCTTAAGCTGACAGAACAATTATGACTGTACCAAGAAAGATATTGCACCAAATAGGGACTGTAAAGGTTTACATAATGGTAAACAATTGTACATGATAATGATGGAGGAAATATTGCACATAATATTATAATATATTGCACAATGCACATGATGTCTAATTTTCTGCAAGTTTGCTGACGATACCAGGAGAGACTTTGATTTATAAAGAAACAGCAGCATACAAAAACCTTTTTTTAATAAATGAAGTAACACTGCTAAATTGAAATGATTCCCCCTCTGGCTGCAGGTGGAAGTGAAGCCATACGTGCTGGATGACCAGCTGTGCGATGAGTGCCAGGGAACTCGCTGCGGCGGCAAGTTTGCACCATTCTTCTGCGCCAACGTCACCTGTCTGCAGTACTACTGCGAGTACTGCTGGGCGGCCATCCACTCACGCGCCGGACGAGAGTTTCACAAACCCCTGGTGAAGGAGGGCGGCGACCGACCCCGTCACATCTCCTTCCGCTGGAACTGAGCGGACGACAGAGAGGGAGAGGCAACAGGGGAGCAGGAGGACAGGTAGTGCAGGAGTCGCAAATCATTGTACAAATAAATGCACTTTTCTGTTGCTGGTTCCTTTTTGCTCAAATTTCACTGAACCTTTTTTCTCACTTTTTTTTAAGTTAATATATATATCTATATTTTGAAGATAGAAAAGAAAAGCCGGACTTAAATCCAATGAAGTCCAGCAAGGAAAAAGATGTGTAACATAATTTTATTTATGTGTTTAATTTTTTCAGATATTTTTATGAGTTCTCTAAAAATACATATATTGAAAAGGCTGAGGTGTGATATGGTACTCTGCTATTCAATTGGCATGCCTTTCCAAGCATTGTATTTGATTTGTAATTTTGACATGGGACAGCCCAAAACAAATTCACTTCATTTGACATGTGATTGACTTCTTTTGTAGCAGAGCTGTCGCTTTTTGTTTCGTATTGATTCTCCAGAGCAAACAGTCTAACATGTGCTATTTGTTTCTGAGGGGTGTGATTAAGTTTTATATTGATAAAGAGGCTCCAGAGCAAATGTAAATTGAAAAAGATGTTGCTTAAGAAGAGTGCACTTATTTCCAATTTAAAGAGTGCAGATCCAGTGTATGAGACCCTTAGTAGTTAACCAAAGCTGAATATGATTAAGGTTGAAGAACAGAGAGGGCCCACTGCAGAACAAAATGGATTCTATTCCCTCCCAGATCTTAATGTTTGAACCTCTCTTTTTATGATTTACAAGATCCTACAAATATTTTGACATTACTTGAAAACCACAACAAAATTTTTAGCAACACATGTTTGGGTTTTGATCTCCATTTTGACATGCAAAAACTAATACCTCAAACTCAGCTGCTAATGTGCCGAATACAGTTTAAAAAAAAAAAAGAAAGAAAGCAAGAGAGAAAACATCATCACCCACCGTTGTTCTCTTTTCCTTCGAACTATAATCAAAGGGAAGTGATGCAACGAGCAGAGTGTGATGCGACTGGCACGGTTTTTTACTCACTTGCTTCATCACCTCCTTATTTTTGTAATCAAACCCAGGGTTGTGCTGAGGTCAGAGCAGAGCATCGTACAGTACACAGCGTATTATGGGAATGTATGGCGTAGGGAGGCTATAGGAGAGACAGACAGGCGTACTGGTGAAGAGATAAGTCCAGCCCCACTCCCCCCTCCTCATGTCTGTCTGCGGCCTCTGCTGCTATGCTAGCAGCTAACAGAGGATAGGGCCTTGTTCGTGGATCAAAACCTGCATTCAGTGGGGGCTTGGGTCCCGATCTTTCAGGACTAAAGTTGCGGTAACTCCTCGAGAGAAGGCTGGTCAGGTGGCCACCTGTTTATTGCAGTTTTTACGGGGCTACCACCAAACGGGGAAATGCCTGTCTTTGTTAGATTGTTTTGTTTTTAAAATGCATTTGTGCAATTCTCCCAAGTCTTTAAGGAAAAAGTTCTACTCTGCATCAAAGAGTCAACATTTAACGAAAGAAGCAGTTAAAGTTTATCCGACTTCCACATTGTCAGCACACGTTTGAGTCGTGGAGGGATCGAACCCTCCATCCTTTCTCCTGCCAAGCTAATCCAACTCAGCATCCAGTGTTTTTGAAGCATAAATGAAGATAGTCCCTGCAGTGTGCTCTACTACTACACCCTTGTTACCCACATGCAGTTTGCTCTTGAGAACAGTCGGTTGTACCCAGTGGCTTTTGGGAACCAAAGATGGCTGTGCAGTAGTGGGTCATACTGTAGCTCATTTCTTGTTTAGGTTGTAGTGTCTTACTTTCTTTCTCATTTCTTCAAGGACGTTTTCATATATATTTTTCTTTGAAAATCTGTCAGTTCTACCCAGTTTTGCTTAAATGTCAAGCCCAGCAAACCAAAGATTGGCCTTGAACATATCTTTATACATAGTTATATATTTGACAGTGCAGTCCAAACCCATTAGAACACCAGTGGAAAAACAACAGGGCTTGCAGGCACACACACACATACACACACACATACATGCACACAAGGCCACACACTCTCCATAGCTCAAAATGGAGGTGCACGCTGGTAGGCACTAGTTCTTTTAAACTCAGATAGGTCTCCGTGTTCGGGAAATTTTACATGAAGTGCACATTCACGCAGCAAAAGTAAAACTAATCCTCACATTTGTTTGACGTTTTGAGTCACTCAGTGGCATCCTACTAGCCGAGCATTTAAATATGTCAGGGAGTTAGTACAGAAACTTGATTACACACACTAGTGAGAAACGTATCCTCATATCGGCGTGTTGTCGTTGCA
This sequence comes from Naso brachycentron, assembly GCA_029874485.1. Lineage (NCBI taxonomy): Eukaryota > Metazoa > Chordata > Actinopteri > Acanthuriformes > Acanthuridae > Naso > Naso brachycentron. The sequence goes on from JAQFJA010000006.1 coordinate 16,563,156, forward strand.
CCAGTTTTGCACCCTGGACATTAGTTTTGTGGGTGCGTTGGGTGAGCATTTTAGAAGTTAAAACACTTTGTGAAGAATTTGCTGTTAAACGAGATGAAAAAAAAAGATTATTTTATACATGGCCTGCTGATTTTTGGTACAGTGTTTTCTAGCTAAATTATTTTGTCATGCACATATAAACATTTATTATGCACTACTTTTCTAAATATTTTTTCTTTTTCCAACAGTCATTTTAGGCACATTTTTCACAAATGGGGAAACTCCTTTTTGCAATACCTCAATTTTTCACATTGTGAAAGGTAGCTTTTGTACTTTTGTTACTGAGAGATCTGCATATATGGAAATGTTCATTTTAAGAAAAAAAAAAGTTGAGTGATTTCAATATATATTATTTTCAATTATGCTTTTTATACATTTCAGTGCTGAGGAAACTTTACAACTAAGTGCGCACTTGTGTTGATGCGACTTCAGATCTGCAGAGGAGAGACCAAAGTGTATCGCTCTCTTGGTCTTAGCTTTTCGTACACTAGATGTTTCCAGTCAATAACAGCATGGTGACAGTTTAAAAAAAAAAAGGAAAAAAAAAAAGAAAAAAACCCTATA
>JAQFJA010000006.1:16616742-16626743 GCA_029874485.1 Naso brachycentron
TTGTAAATCATGAGAAAAATTAAATTCTATTTACAAACACAAAAAACAAGCAGGCTGAGAAAATTTCAGATGTGTCCTGTCTGATTCTTGACATATTTTACTTGTGTTGGCTAACCTGAGAGCTAGCAGTACTTCAGCTAGCTAGCTATTTTAGCTAGCTATTTCAACATATTGGTTGTGTTTCCTCCCATGCTGAATTTATCATTTACAGACATAATCGCTAGCACTGTTGTCATGTTTCTTTGAAATGAATCATGCTTCTGTGAAATGAAGCTGCACTAGCTTGTGACAAGTCTCCAGCAGCGCAGATGCAGATGAGTTTGACATTGTTTTGCAATGAGCAACTGTCAGGAAAACATGCGGGCTTTGACTAGAGACACTGATAAGCTCGGAGGCGTGCAGTTTGTTCTATTCGGTTCTCAATTTCCATTTCTATCAAAACACAAATATGTGCATTTGCAAACCATTCCTCTGGGTAATTGATCAATCAGCCAGTACTTAAGTTACATACTGTATTTTCTCTATTGAATTGTCCTCGGACACGACACCGAATGCTCTCTGCCCTTGAATAACTCCCCCTCTACTTTCCTTCAGTCTAAATAAAGATTTACAAGTGAATGTACTGCGCTGTCTACAATAGATAAGAAGAATAATTTAACACTGCGACTCTAGTTTTACTAATTTCTGAGGTCACGTTACAGGAAGAGGCTAATGAGGCTAATGAGACTGGCAGTCATCAATCAGAGACATCAGTGATTTTGTTATAACCAGTGTAATCAAGTGTAATTTCATTCTTTTTTTTTTAAGCCGATGACAGGCACTCCACCGAGGCCACCCTCATGTCATTAGCTGTGTCGACTATTAGATGAAAATTAGACTCACTGCCTATTTTACAGTGATTACCACAGTAATTAAACATTATAATCACTAGCTCCTGATCCATAAACAGTAGCAAAGGTCGGCCATCCGTATCTAACAGTCTGCTGTTCACACTTCCAGTATTGGTTCTTCAACATTTGCAGCATATGGATGCAGACATCCTCTCCTTTCTGGCGCTTATAGATTTTCACTGCATTGCACTTATAAGTTTCACAGTACTTTGTCAGAGGTCACCTTGGAAGTCTGTGTCTCTGGACAAATCTGGTCTTTAAGGTGGAATAAATCTAGTTTCAGGCCCACAGCCGCTGCAGGGGCTCTGACTGCAGTCTGCAGAGGTATCATTAGAGGTGACATGTGCACGCTCACCAGGTGCAAAAGTATCAATGGAAAAATGTGCACATGCACACACACATTATGCTACAGACACTACAAGTGCACACTAAGGTGATAATGTATACACAATCGAACACATTCTTAAGCTGCACAGACTAAAAATACACTAATGTAGACGTGCACTCCTTTACAGTATCATGAGCCCCCATCCCCTCCGTATGTTCTCACACTGAGCTGTACTATTAGCTTTAGTAATTTAGATGGCTTCTCTTATCACATCTCCAATCCTTCCGACAAAATCATGAATGTAGAAAATTACAGATTGGACTTTTTTCCTTTTTATGGGGAAGCAAGTGTTTTTTTAATCGGATCAAAGTATTTGAAGCTAGTACATCGTCTGAATTTCTTGTGGACCTTTTTTGCCGCATCATCATTTTGCATCGCTGAAAATCATTTGATCTCGGCTGTTGAAGATGGTGTTTTTAATTTGCAACACATTTCTTGAATATAAACAGGGAGGTTTCAAACACGAGCAGCAAACTTCCCTTAAGGCCACCATATGGTTCGTTTGACAAGTTTGCATTTATAAATCGCAATGAGAGTATTAGTTAAAAAAAAAAAAGCTTTTAGATATTTTTCTCAAACCTTTCAGCGTATAAAATGATTCAGTGAACTTTGTTTTGTCCCAAGTTGATAACAAAAGTTCTGAGCTTCCTTGTTATCTCTCTCGCTCACAGCACAAGCGGTGTATTCCAGCCTCTCTGGAGGCGTACTACGCTGCTCAGGATGCCAACTCGAGGGGCCGCTTCTACACAGTGATCAGCCACTACAGCATGGCCAAGCAGACCACCTCGCACTCTGTCTCCCCCTGGCTGCCCGGAGGGGTGGCAGGGCAGCAGCACGACACCAAACCCCCAAGCGGCGAGGGCCACTGAGTAGGCCGAGTGGTCGGGGGATGTTGTAAACACACATACACAGACACATACAGACATGAAGACACACAGACGTAGGCAGATATAGATGCAGACAGACAGAAACACGTAGATGAATATTTAGAGAAACAAACAAAAAGAGATGCACAGAAACACAACAGCTACATATATAACGCCAAATTAGAGTGAAAACATGCATGCAGACATAAAACAACACATGTACATGATAGGTCGTATTCTGATTTACCTTGACTTCTCATATATGTGTTCTCTATTGAGGAGCACTTCCCATTGAACCTTTGCTCTCGTCTGCTGATACACACTCACATACACAAACACACACACTCTCGCAGTCTGCTCTCTTGTTACCATGTCAGCTCCTTTCCTCTACTTTATTATTTATTGACTGTCATGATATATTTATTTTTTACTGTAATGTACGGACGATTTGTGTGTGATAACCAGGCAACTCTTTGTATAAAGGCCCAAGTTTGTGCTGAGTTTTAAGCTTCCTGTTTGTGAAGGTCTTTTTTTTCAAGTGTGTATACTGTATATTCATTCTTGGATCCTTTTCTTTCCTGCTCAGACTGTGCAACCTCAGGCACATCTGTCAAACACACGCACACACAAACATGCACACAGATCAATCCAGAATTCAACCCCAAAAAACGTCTGCTTGGTCTTGTACTGCTGTAACACATTTTTAAACACAAAATTCCAGCTGTATTGTCTGATGGAGGTTTGACACTGTCCACTTCCACGACATGTCCTGAGTTGATTGAATGAATTTTTCCATCATGGCTGTTTGATAGCTTATATACAGTGACATTTCAGTGTGCTGTGCTATACATTTGAAACCCTGAAATCCCCCAATGACCCACGCTGTACTGTACATACAACTGTGCGTTCAGGCTAGATTTTTGTCTCTGTATGCATTGTAGTAGCTTTTATTAGAAGATTTGTTCCTTTTTTTTTTACAGACTTACAATTTCTTCATATTGCTTGTAGCCCCATTGAACACAATGTTGCAGATGGGAGAGGAAAAACCATGCATATCACCATCACTTGCCAAAACTCTTACAATTTAGCTGTGTTTCATTTTGTTAATCGATGGGCTTCAACTGCAGCCAAGTTTTGTTCCTCAGATGTTACTTTTCATTTTGTAATGTTGGATCTGTTGTCAAGAGCGCTTTTATGAGATATTGTGATGTTGCTAGTTGATATGTAGCAATACTTGATGTAATTTATCAATGTGCATCCTTGTCCCTCTTCTCTTGGTTTGAATTCAAAATAAAACAAGCTGTGACCTGTGCTGAGCGTGTCTGTCAGTCCCGCTTACCGCTGCGTCTCTTTAGAGCTCACACAGCGTCTAATGCAGCCCAGAGGCAGCACAGTGTGAATGACAGTGACAGCTTTTCATTTGGCACGCTACATTATTCAGATGCTCACACTCTTACTCAAATTCTTGTTCCATTATATATGTATTCGGCTGTCCGTGTGCAGCACTTTCCAGAGCTGCACAGAACAAATTTGTTGCCTGTAATGATGAGCACATGTGATTGACAGCAAAGAAAGTAGCAAAAGAATACATGTATCTGTAATGGCTACTGGATTTATTATTCATCTACCAAAGTCCTGTGAGAATGGCCGATAAGGCCTTTGTTTTTTGTATGTGCAGCACTAATAACATGTCTTCAGTGAGTGACAAGAAAAGCTGCCTTTTCTAATTAGTGCCTTGTATTCCAATGAATCTGTCAGCTGGGTTTTTCGGCTGCTCAGGAGTGAAATATCCGCTGAATATAACAGCTTCCAGAGAGAGCAGATGAAAACACAACTGGAAGGAAAGACAAAAATAAAACATAAAGTTGAGGTCTAGACCTTGGGTTGATACATTTAAGTCCCAGTTGTGCAACTAAAATGTCAAAAAATAAAAATTCATCATGACTAGTGTCTCCAATTCAAATTAAAGGCTTATAAGTGAAACTTCTATCTCCAAGACAAAGTAGCAACATACAGTAACGCAAAGCTTTGTTTTTTTGTTTTTTCTTTTATCATCTTGCTATAGTCTACCTAATATAGTTATCATATTTTATTACTCTCACATTAAACTCGAAACTAACCATTGCACACATGTAAAAGGAGTTTTAATTCACCCATCATGAACTGTAAATATTCACCTTTAGAAACTGAACAACCACACTGATGTGTGAGCTGGTCAACTGGACAGACAAATGCAGCTCCTAAGGAAGTTCGGAAGAGTATTTGGATCTGAAAGAGAAGAAAGACAGTGATCTGGCAGGTGGTGAGTCATCCACACACACACACACACACACACACCCCCCTCCAGAAAGGTATGGTTGCACTCACCCATGGAAGATCTGGTCACATTTACAAATCTGTGGCAATACACAGGGAGAGGCGCAAGATTAAGGGCTTGCTAGCCTTACGGGCAATTTACACCTCTCACGGTTTAACATCAAACGATAAACTTCTATTGCGGTTTGGCTTTTCTTTTACATGACAACAGCGCACTGGCGCCCCTGAAACCACACACTTTTAAAACCGGCCAATTCCAGGCTGCAATCTTTTGAAACTGCAACCTTCTTTCAAGCTGTGTAAACTGGCAAAACGGAAGGACGGTGAAAGTGGTGGCTATGATAATGCCAGTGCTAGCGCAAGTCAATGCATTCCGTAACAGCCACTACCAAACTTCAGTTAAACAATCTGCAGTGCACCCAAACCAAATGATGTGATGACTGTCTATTGAGGCAAATTTTAGAAGTCAAACTAGACTGAATTTCTTTGATTTGTGGCTGCTTAGGGCTTAGCAGCAACAGCAAGTAGACAACTTCGTCAGCTCCTATGGTATGTCATCAAAAAGTTACACCGCCAACTACCGGCCTGGCATGCATACTAAAGCGCTTTCAGCTGTTCATGTAAATGCGGATTTTTTCTAAAAACGTCAAGGAAAGACTATTTCTACTTCAGTAGGACTAGATTTCACACCAACTCATCTGAGTTGAGTCATTTCGTTGGGGACCAAAGTGTTGCACTGGCCAACAGACCACATGGCCATGCCTGGTGGAGTGGTAGCACTTGCCAAATTAGATTAAATTAAACTAACACAATGCCATTGTCAGAACAATTGACATCCAAACCTTCAGTGTAAATGAGCAGGTCTGTTGCACTGCCAGCATAGATTTTAGAACCTAGTGTTAAACAGTTGCTGAACTGTTGCATAAAAGCCAAACTTACCACTGATTATGTGATGACTTTAATGTTGTCAACAGAACCTGAAGGTGATGTTTGCTGTTTTTCCTTTGATTTACATTGATAAACAACTGACTCAGATTTGTATGAGTTGGACAGATGGTTGCTTATGCAGAGCTTACGCAATGCCAACACAGTGCTGACATGTTGTGAATTGAGGGGTCAGGTGCAAAGAAGCAGCTGGTGTACTTCATATGGGCAATAGAAGGTACATGTCCATGTCCTCTAAAGGCCAACAAGAGTCTGCAACAAAAAGTTACATGTACACCTTCGAAATCAGCAATGACTAAGTGGAGAAAAAAACTGCTAAAAGTGAATGTAAAGCTTGTGAACGCTCAATGCTTTTCGACACTTTTTCAAACGATGTACCATGCATGATTTTCAAAGCTCTCTGATTTTGGCAGAACAGCCTAATGTAAAGATCAATTTCCTCTCTTCACACTGCAGAAGAGCACAATCTTCACCAAGCTTATTAGACCATTCATTTAAAAGACCTTATGGCCCTGATTACTTACTGGGGACAATTGGCAATCAGATATGGGATGAACTGTGGCTTAATCCTCTCGCTGGCTCTCTAATTATAACTGCAAATAGCTTCCAGTGGTATAATTCATGCTAAATTCCTGCCAGTGCAGGATATTAGATATTGATGTGAAGACGGACTGATTGTTGCAGACAGTCGATTGGTGTTTCCTCAAAGAAGAGAGGGATGTTAAAGGAAGGAGAGGAACAGTAGAAGAAGAGAGAAGAAAAGGCTCGGTGTTGACTGGCGCAATGGAAAATTAAGCCTGACATCTGGAAAAGAACAGCACTATATGTCCATTCTATTGTCCTCTGACACAGGAAAAGATGCTACAGGCTTAAAACTCCCCTGATGATTTGGGGATGCTGTAATTTTATCCACTAAACACAGCAGCTGCTTGTCTGTTTGGCTCATATTTCTTTTTTGTTTGTTTTATACTTGCAGTCTCTCTCGCTCTCGCTCTCTCATTCAGGCCTCATGTAAGTTTTTCTCCTCACTCACATTGTCTCTTTGTTTCATATTCAAGCTCTGTGTCTGCCTGTCTCTTTGTCTTTATTTCACACACTCCATTTCAACACACACTTCATTGCTGTCATCTTGCATCTCCCTCTGCTCTCAGGATGCGCAGCACTGTTTTGATTTTTTTGGAATTTGTGGAAATACCGAGGATAACAAATGTATCTGCTACTGTTATTGTGTGTGTGTGTGCGTGCGTGTATAATGAACAACTGTAGACTGTTTTTTGCTCTCATTTGAGAAGCTTGAAACCGCTGGAGAGAAATATTTGTTTTGTGGTGAAGGCTTTCAGAAAGCTGGCTTTCATTAGGGTCAAAAAATGTGTTATTTACACTTTTTCAGAGTTTGTCTTTTTATTCTACATGCAACCTTTTCCGCAAAAACTTTCTGCCCATTTCATCTTGACGTTAACATCCAGCAGACTGATTCATAATATGAGGCTGCCACAATATTGGAGGAAACATTAGTTTACAATACTAGCTTCCTGTTTGTTTCTTTGTGCAACAAGCCTGTTTATGCTAGCCAGTTTAATACAGCTGAATGTAAATGAATGATATGTCGAGCAGATCAAAGAGGTCCGATGTCATGATGATGCGCTGATTGTTATTTCTTCTGCTTGGAGAAATAAGCGAAAAATCACTGCAATGTAGGCAGAATTTATATTGGGAACACTATATTGCTTCACAGCTAGCTATCCAGCTACATTCATTAAAACGAGTAAGACAAAATGAAATGACAAACAGAAGCAGCGAATGTGGATTAGATCGACACCACCCTACAATTTGTTCTAAGTTGACCCACAGCTCTTAACTGTTACCACAGCCTCAGTGTCAGCTGAAAGTTTCATTGTTAGGACGGGTGTTGCTGGTTACCGACTGCTATGAACAAAACACAACAAAGGAACTTTGACATCCGAACAGAAATCATCCAACATGAAAACAATGTGAAGCTCCATTAATTGTGTTTTGTAGCATGTACAGTGATTCCATTTTGGCCCTTACTATATTTGAAGTATTGGGTCTGATTTATGAGGATAAGACATCAAATATAATTCCTTCTCGTATGACTCTGTCTGTATTTTCCTCTAAATCTCGAGACAGCTCAAACTCAGGCTGCAGCCTGCTTTAGCAGAGCCTCACTGTCACTGTCTTTATCTACAGTTTATTACTGATGCATAAAGAACTGCAAACAAATAAGTGTTCTGTTATACTGTCCAGTTACTAAAACTTAATGTACACCTTGCAGCCAATCCCAACTGACGTTCTCAGTGGCCATGGTAAAATGGTTATGAAACCTACACAGTGACTGGCATCAGCCTACAGGACATCACCTCTTTAGTGCTTAGTCCATATTCTGCATTTGATACCTCAGATCTTTTAATTGTTAATGCTTGCAATTCTACATCTCCAGAAAGTTACACCTATTTACATACTGAAATAATTACACTTTGAATGTGTTGTATAAAAAATTACAAAAAACGAAAGACAAAAAGTGAAATAAAATTACTCAACAAGGAATCGGGGCAAATTGCAGGCACAGGAAGCAGAGCGGCTGAGTTTATTAGTTTTAATAAACACAGTACACATTATAAATAAAGGTTTACAGGGGGTTATGGTTGGCCAGGCTCAAAACCAAGAGCAGCTTGTTGAGTGAGGTAAACAGATCTGTTCAAAAAATGAACAAAGTTCAGAAAAACAAATATCTAAAATCACTAGTAGAACCAAACAAATTGAAAAGAGTAGAGTGCTTGACTCATTAAATATAAAGACAAACTTGCAAAGAAATACACACTCAATGGTCTAAGGAGGATGACAATAACAAAAACAAGAACAAGCAAAACTAATTGGCAAATAAAAAAGGCAGAAATAAACACAAAGAGAGGAAGTAAAACAAAACACATCAGGAGAATAACCTACAAAATAAAATAGGAAGCAGCTAAACTGTTTGTCCCGTCTCCCACGTCCTCCAGTTTATCTCTTTTGCTGTGCACCCACAGAGAGAGTAACACAACAAATTTCACATGCACTGAAACATACACACATATGGCCATCTGTGAAATGTGTGCTCTCTACACCTCCATCAGTCCCCTCAGCCTTCTCCCCTGCTGTCAGAGAAAGGCTGCTTCTCAGCAGTTGGCCCTCAGAGGTGTGGAGGAGGAAAGCAGAAGGAGGAGTGGGAGAGAAACAGAAGAGGAGAGGGACGAACCTGAGGGGAATTACAAGAACGGGAGAGGGGTCAGGCAAATGGTAGGAAACAGAGATTAGGAGTTTCAATGCAGCTTTGCAGGGCGGAGCTGCCACATTTACATATTTTGAGTTTTCCTGTCTCACTGTACATACACGATAAAATGATCGGTTGTGAGCAAGTGTAGGATTTCAAAAGATCTGTCACTGTTGCAATGCACAATACAATCCTGAACAATCAATCAATCAATCAGCAGTTTAATAATTTATCTGCACTTTTACACCATTCACGTCTATTGAACCCTCTTTAGATAAAAACTGCTCCTCAAAAGAAGAAATTAAAGCCAAAAATGAATAAAATGTTAAAAGGTATTGGCCTGTTAGTGACCAAGTTAACAAGCTAAATTAGCAAGCCAGCTACTCTTTAATAAAAATTATAGATGTAAAAAATGTTAGTGGGGAGCAAACGGCCCAGCACAGGAAAACAGAAAGAATCTTGAGGAGCTGTTGTGACTGACTAGTGCCAGCACGTTTCATGTTAAGCAAGTGTATAGCTGTTAGCTTGCCAGCTTCAATAGTTTAACAACCAGCCCTGTCAGTCCTCTCTGTGTCACCAAGCCAAAAGCGCTGCCTAGTTCACAATAGCATGAGCACGCGGGGCTGAAGAATCAAGCCAACACCAATGTGCCAAAAACTGCAATTCTTTGAACTGAGTCATTTCCCATAGAGCAAAATATAAAAATATCAGCTTTAAAGCAGAGACAAGCATGTTGACAGTCTGACAAAATAGAAAAAAGAAAAAATAGGTTCTTATCACTATTTTACCTGTTCATTACAACTTTGTCGGCAGCAAATTCTTGTATTGCTCGCATATTTAAATTACAGTAAGGCTTAAAATTATGCAGGAGTATGAACAGGGACATTTTGAATGATTGTTCAAATATGGTTACCTCTAGCTCCAAAAAAAAAAAAAAAAAGGCAATGGCTAAATGCCAAATCTGAAGCTTCAAAATGGTTCTCCACACACACTTAACGATGTGACCAAGCTCTGCTCACAACAAATAATGTCACATAATAATAATAAAATAAGTAATTTAATGCCATGTTCTGCTGGTCTGATGATAAGACTTGGAACTTTATTTTTTTTTTTATTCTATACTGGCTTGCAAACTTAATAACATTAGTAGAATTTATTTCTTATAAGGAACTGCATTAGCCAGGCTGGTGGTCTGTTTCATTATCTTAAGCTACCACATAGTCAGGGAACTCTCAATACACTTTGGTTTTCCCGGCCTAAAATCGTGCGGGCCAATCAGCGAACAGAGGGAGGGCTCAACGCTATGACGTCGAACTCAAGCGCTCTGT
>JAQFJA010000006.1:16636001-16649879 GCA_029874485.1 Naso brachycentron
GTGTTCTTTTCTTTTCTTTTCTTTTCTTTTCTTAAGTTGTCTTGTTTGTCCACTTTTATATTATTATTTTTTGTTTTCCTTATTTCATATATGTATTTACATGTTCGAAATAAATACACAAAAATACACCAACAACCTAAAGTGTATCTGTCCCTTTACATGTTTGCTACCCTTTTAAATTTTTTAGTGCTTTACATTGCTGTCAGACAGTTTGAAAAACCTTCTTCAGGCCTGAATGTTTTGATCTGAGTGGATCTTCTTCGTCAAAACGTTATCTGCCTAAGTTTAAAAAAAAATCAGTTTTATATTGCAAGCTCTTAATAGTTTGCAGGACCTCTTCCTTTTGTCCTAATGTAGAAAAGTGAGAAATTTTCATGTTCAGTACTTTATTAGTCGATGTTGATCTGGCTCACACATGTAGGGGGAATTATAGCTTAACCTCACAGGGTTCCGACACCCTGCACACCTCACACCCTGGGTCATCCTGTCCTATGAGCAGGGACCCTAAAAAAAAGCCCAACATGTCCAAGAGATAAAAAAGTAAGAATGAATGGTGCATAGGCCCCAACCCTGCCGAGCAAACATCCTCAGCACTCATTTCACTGAACAGGGCTGTCAGCACTACCATGCAAATCATGCTTTAATTATGAAATTCAAAGTGTAGATACCGTCCTGCTGAACAGGCTGTACAACAGTCATCTGTCTCTCTTTAAGACACAATGTAATGCATTTTGCCCATCTTAATAGATACGCCTCTTATTTACACTTCCTCTCACTGCGTGTTTAGTTCAGGTGTCTCCTGTTCGTGTCTCATCCTCACTGTCATATCTGCTCTGCATGCCTCTCTCCATACATCAAAACACCTTGAATAATAGCACTGAATAATGCCGTCTTTATTACCATATGAAAGCTTTTGAAAGATGAGAGGTGTCAGAAAAATCGCACTAAAAGATATACACAGAGGCTTATACAAACACACATATACTCACACATAGAAAAAGGAGAGAATGGACTCTCAAGAGGAAGCGGTGAACAGAAGAGAGGTGTCTTTGGAAATGTTCGATTAGGGGAAGTAGTAGAAGTGTAAGTAACAAGAATGCTAGAAGAGATGGAAGAAAAAATAAATGGTTTGCAAAAAGCAAGCAACACAGCAAGGCTGAAGGAGCTCTTCTCTGGTGCTTGTAAAGCATCTCACTCATCTACCTGCGATAGAGAAACCCCTTCAGGAGAAGCCATGTGAACTTATAAGGAAGCATGTTTGAGACTGGACTCTCACATGGACCGTATCACTCACAGAAAAAGTGTGCATGTGGAACCATAATTCAGCTCCGAGATTTAACATTTCAACTTATGCTTGTGATAAATTTTGCCCTTGGAAGCCCTGGTTGAACCATTTTCATCCCTAACTGGTGTCATTTATCTGGGTAAGCGGTCCACCATTTGTAGCTCGCTGAGGTTGGTGACCAGCATCCGGTTTTGTTGCTGCTACAAGCTGCATGAAATCTGCTGTGGATGTCACTGTGAAAGCCATTACTGAGCTCACGCAGCAAAGCATGGTAACTATAGAAAAAAATGGAAAAAAATATTCATTATGTGTGTAAAAACATGGCTGCACACAGGGAAAAAGTCATTAAGTGGTACAAAAATGTGCCTCATTTTGCAACAATGACAGCTCAGAAAATATAATGCACTTTTTATGAAGCAAAGTAGAGAGAATAATGTTAAGAAAGGGGAAGCTCCCCTGTTTTTCCTAGTTAAATATTCTGTTAACATATACATATATTAACTCTCCTGTTGTGTTTGGGTTTAAACCCAGACCTAATCCTGAGAACATACAGTGGAACCTTCAATAACATGGTGTGAAAACGGAGGAGACTAATGTTAATAGAGGGATCAACTGTTAAATACTTGTTGTACATCACTATACAATTCAGGAACTGGACTCTAAAGATGATAAACTCAAATGCCTGATGTAGAGTGGAGGCCAAGCTCTGCAAAAACCTTATGGGATTTTTGATTGGGATTTTGGATTATCACAGAAAATAAGCTCTGTGACAAACACAAGTTTATGATTTTACACCTTTTGTTCAGCATGATAATCTTAGCATGGTAATCTTCTAAATATCGTCGTCTAACGTCTAAATATCTGTAACCTGTGCTAACCTCAAACCTTATTTCAGGCTTTTAACTGAAAACCAATTTAAAAAACACACAGACCTCGAGACGAGGTAACCAAAAGTGCTACATGCTAAGTGATTTCTGGGTTTTAGGACTCATTACTTCACCCCTTTATTACAGAAGGCATTAAAAAAAGCTTTTTTAATGACAATGTTGACATTATTTCCCCTCAGGCTGGAATGAAATGCCAGTATTCACATCATTCTAAGTGCCCTGACACAACAGGCTGTGTTGGACCATCAGTGAGCATCTGCAGTCTTAGTTTTTCTGGGGTGACACATTCTGTTAGCCCTTGTCAGTGGCTTTTTGGTCAATTGAGCGTGTTGAATCGACCCTGGAGACTGTCAATGAGAGAAATCACTCCTACTGGCTGTAAAGCTAAAGTGAATCATTGCACGAGAAGAGAAACAAAATAAGGAAGGCAAGTAGTTAGACAGATAAGGCAACTGACAGGCCTATTTGACTGTGCGAACTTAAATTATGTATAATAAGCAGTGAAAGCAGTAAAACAGATGGAGGCAGCTGGCTATAAAATCTGCAAAGCGTACCCGACTGATCTGTTGAACATAAAGCCCATAGAGAGAGACTATCAGAGTCCGTTTCTAAGCCTGTAGTGCAATAGTGAATGTAGAGAATGACAGGCGAGTAGAAAACTTTCTATAATTGAGCCTGACAGCATTTCATCAGGAAGTCATTGATCACAGCATTGTTTGAAGCCTGGCCATTGAATGCAGAATGCAAGGCACCAAGCAGATAACTGTCACTGTGTTCTCCAGATATGCTGTAAAACACAACAACATAACATAAAAACAAAGTAGCACTCAGTATGTGTGTCAAGATTTGCCTCTACCGTTTTCCCTACATTTTTCTGAGACTTGCAAATAGCATCACTATGGATGACAACCTGCATGTTATAGTTGTAGTTGTATATTCACTAGTGCTTGTAAGAGTAACAACACTGCAAACATAATTTTTTTTCCCTATCTGTGATGTGACAGCTGATGCTAATGACTTTTGTTGAATAATTTTCAATCTGCACCTTGTTTGCCGATTAATTTGATTGTTTTGCCAACTTTATTTTACTGAAGTCCCTATGAGGAACCCTACGAGTAAGTGGTTATGAATCGGTCTAAATTTTATACTGATGTCTCACATCTTCCACTAGTGAGGAAACTGGAAATGGCTTTCCTGTCCACAGTACCTTTGTCGGTCTTGCTCAGTCAGTGGAAATGCTATGAAATTAGTCAGCCAGTATTATGTATTATGTTCGTCAAGTGTCCTATTGTTGCCTCTTCTGTTTCGCTGGCAACAAAATTGGAAGAACTGGTAAGAAGCAAAGTTGAAATTATTTTAACGTTAATGCGTTCCCAAAAACTGCCAGAGAAACGTGTCGCACAGCAGAAAGAGAGGAGTGCTTGAGAGTCGCGCTGTACTAGAGGAAAACAATAGATCTGTTGTTGACGCTTCTTTAGCGATGCTTCTCAGTGTGATTGTCGGCCCTTTGGGGCCAGCATCCACAAGGCGTTTTTTTTCTGAGCACCAGCATCTTTTTCCAATTGTTCTCGATGAGGAGAGAGCGTCTGCAGCAGCAGGTGGCTCTAAGCGCTCCCAGCACTTCAAAGTTTAAAGTTTCTCAACTTTTTAGAAAAGTACTGATGATGTCACCAGCTCTTTTCAATGAGCAGTAGATCGTTGTGTGTTTTGTTGTTTCAACGATTAGTAGATTGGTCAGGACTCGTAGATGGAGCAGAAGCTAGTGTTGGCTGTCTCAGTGTACCCGGAGTGATATGTCTGACAAACACTATCATAACAGAGGGAGGAAAGCCCGTTTGTGTGTTTGCGTTTGTTCATGTCATGCACCCACATCCTTCGTGATCCGTGTCTGTTTGCCACAGCTGTGATGCTGAGTCCATATCATTATTAAGCTCATCATCCGCACAAGGTAGGGGGAAAGGATCCTCTGTTTGATGCTCACTCACAGTAAAAAAAAAAAAAAAAGATTTCCAACAGAAAACAGACAGTGAAAACAACTGAGCAGTGTCGATCATACAGTGGCCCTTGTCAAGATATTGTTGTCGTGCCGACAAGAAGCATGTGCAGTGCTTTTTCTCTCAGCACACAAGTGCTTCATCCCAGCTCTGCTGAGTGCTCCACCAGCACTTTTCTGCCCGAAAAAAACACCACGTGAACATGGACCCTTACGGCACACAGACCAGAAGACATGATTTGTTGTTCACAAGCATGAACAAGCCGCTGTTCTCTTTTTTACTACCTATGGTTGGAAGCAGGAGGGAATTTTTCTTTTGATACTGTCAGTATTTTGTGTTTGTGGCTGAACTGGTGCTGTGCAAGTGAGTGATGTGTTTCTTTCACTTTCTTTGAAAACAAATGCTTGCATCAGGCAAGATCTTTACAACAGTAAGCAGTACCGCTTTTGTCCACACATGGTGCTACAATCAACACCAAGTGGAAGTTCCTTTGAGAGGTTTTACATTTAATTATTCTAACATGAAACAACTGAACATGAATATGTTTATTTAAACTGCAAACTGTTGATCCCATCTAGAATTGTGTAGAGACTAAAAGTGCAACTGCCTCTGTTGCTCATGTGTTTCATTGACTTATCTCTGATTTCATTAAGACATTCAAGGTCATTAAAAAAAAGAAATCTGCGGTTCTATTTCAATAGATGAAATCAGCCTGTTTATCTAAAGCTGCAGTTGTAAATGGCATAATTAATGTGACGTGATGAAAACCCTTTGGCCTCTTGTCTGATAACCTATTCTCTCACTCACCTTCTCTGTCTTTCACACACACACACACACACACACACACACACGCAAGCAGAGAAAACGTCTGATAATAGGGAATCAGAATTGTTTGCCTTTGTCATCACATCCTCTCCGGCGCTTAGCAGTTTGCATTTTTTCTGTCCTTCATCAGACGTCTTTGTGAAATCACTGCTCTTTCTGATCCCTGCCAGTGAAAGACGTGCATTTGATAAGGTGCTGCAAAATCTGAGGTATGCAAACTGCAGCTTGAAAGCTCCAACATGCAATGAAGAAAACTCTGAAAGGTAAGCTTTGACTGTGACAGTCAGCAGTCTTTACAAGTACATTGTAGCCTACGAGATTTCCCAAAACAAGACATTGTATTATTGTGGTTTTGCTCAAAAGAAAAGTAAAATTCTATTTTTCTACTGCTTATTCAAAATATATAATCAAAGTCAATAAACTGTGAAATAACTAGAAAGAGAAGGGAAAATGCCAAAAACCAAACACATACACAACCAGTTAAGACACAGATCTTTCCACAGTTCCCTTGTTTTTGTCCATGGGAAACAAAATCTGATTCTTTTGCTTATTTCAGTTATTTCAGGGCCACAAAAGGTCAACAGCTCATGCAGCTCATGTTTGGTTATGAGTGTGCTCGTGTGCTAGCTTGTTTGTGTTTCCCGAGGCTGCCTACAGTAAATGCAATCTGTGCATTACACTATTTGAAGCCAATTATAATCCCTGAACCGTGCACTGCCCCTGACTCAGCTGCTACTTGCCCAAATGATGTACCAACTTTCACGGCTATGCCTCCAAACCTCAGAGCCATAATACCCCCCCCCCCCCCCGCCCCTTCTTAACATAACAGCTTCATGGTGATGCAGCTGGCAAAAGCTTTTAACGGACATACTGCACAATCAGTTGCCTTTTAATTAGGAACACGAGATGTTACCCTTTATGAATGTCTAGGAATTGAGTTTGATTAATGTCTTTACTGTAACAGTAAACTTGCAACATGAAAACTATGTAAAGAAACAAAGACTGCCAATTCATATCTTAGACATAAGTCCCGCAAAAGTCCTTTTAAAGGTATAAGAGAAGGTTGGTCATCGCCTCCTTTCAAATGGTCCTTCAGTATGGTGAGTTATAGTACATGAAAGCACTGGCATAGGAATTACTTTAAAAGAAACCCCTTCCATAAATGCAACCCCTGGTCTCTGCCTTGTGCAGTCTACAAAAAAAGTATATTAATGAATTCAATCATGTTTACAGAATTCAAGATTATTGTTAAAAGATACAAAGCAAATGAGTCAAGCAAATAATCTCCATTCATTATCTGTGTTCTTAGTAATTTTTGAATCGTTTAGCTTGCAAATTTTTATGCGGCAGATCTGAGTTTCCAACCTCAACATGACACCTAATTAAATAAATATTAGATTAATTATTTAATTAAAAAAAAAAAAAAAAAACAAGACCTTTTTGAAGGACAAATGTACTCAACGGACATCTGAAAGGCTCTTGGAGGACAGTTAGAAGCAGCTGCCTTTGTTTCTAAATGGCAATCACCTGCAACAGTTTGATATCATTTATTGCATTTTATGAAGATGTGTTTCTAATGTTTTGCTTTTGTATTTTTTTCCTCAAGAACTTTATTTTACTGAATCATTTAACTTTTACAGCAACAGTGCATCCCCGAAAGACCTGAGAAAGAGAACAAAATCAAATTAGCAAGGCTACAATAACCAATAATAATAACTAAGTTCTTATGTATGTAATCAGATAATTAACACAACCTTCATGAAGGCAGGCTGTCTCTTACAGCTGTTGCACAGGCCTGAACTAGTGTTTGTATAGGTGTGATAAACTGGCATCTAGCTGTACATTTGGTGCCTTAAATGGGTTCGTGTTTACCGCGTTCACAAGAGGAGGCCATATGAATGTCCCCTTCTTGTTGTGTTCATGACATCGTAAGTTGAATTTATCAGAATGTTTGAGTTCACAAGTTGTGACGTGTTTGCTGACGCTTTCAAAAATGGCTGAGCCTGCCCGTACAGGACCAAAAGTAACTGCAGACAAATTGTAAATCCAGATAGTATAAATCATCACCTTCCTTGTCTCGTCTCTTGTTCCTCCGCTTGGCATTTCAACTCAAAGTAATAATGAAACATTTCCAGATAGAAAGCTAGGAGGAGAAAAAGCGATCTTTTGGCATCAATATTACTGTTTCCTAGCAACACTGGTCTCATGTGGTTACAACTTGAATGCCAAGCCCTTCCTATACATGATTTCACGACATGACTTGACGAGTTTCATATGAAGGCAGCTATAGTGTTTGACATTGTTATGGTATGCCTTTACTAATATCTCTGTATGTACGTCAGCGTAATCTCCACTGAGCCTCGTCATCTCTGATGTTTCATTGCACTTGTGATGTTTTAACCTGTGTGCTTACAGCACATCAGAGCTCATTTGATCTCATTCTTGTCTAGGAGAAGGTGAAAGACCTCAGTATTCTGCGTTGCGAGTCCATGAAATTAGGTGATATTAAAATGTTTTCTGTTCTGCCGTTATCTGTTGTTATTCTGTTGTTGACGTTATCACTATTCTCTGGAAAATGAGATGGAAACAAACAGAATCAGTGCCCCTGAACATTAACAGGATGTTTGCAAATGTCTTTTTATTAAAGGTTGCTATTTTTTAATCGAAATTTTGACCATGGACCTGAGACAAACATGAAGGTAACATCTTGGAAATTCTGCTTTTTGAAGGAATGTACTGAAAAGTTGGCCCTGTGTTTGTCAGTGGCATCCGAAGCCTGTTGGTGCTGAGGTTGGAGTAGTAGTTATTTATAAGCACATACCAAACTGATGCAAGCCTGTAGTATTTGACAATTATTTCCAGTATTTTTGACAAAGCTTATGTAGATTAAAAAAAAAAGTAATTCATGAAATGTTTCACTGTCCCTTTAGATGCCACCATTCAGTTTGTAAAAAGCGTTGGTGTGATAATTACAAGCTGCGAACAAAGGCTGTAAAATTGTCTGTTACGTTGCAGCTGTTTCATACTGTAGCCACATAATCAACACCTTCTAGGACATCCACAGTCTTTTTTTTAACTCTCTCTGCTTTTTTTCCTTTCCTTTTCCTCTTTAAGTCTTCCAAGTCAGTCTCATTCTTATACTCTCTCAGTAATTACCACATACTGGAGCCTGATGTTTATAGGCTCCTACACTTTAGGCCGCTGACAGGGGTCAGGACTGGTTAGGGCCATCAGAGAGAGTCGATGTCTCCGGTCAATGTGGTGTGAACAGCAGTGTCGGAATTGCTTCATGCTTGTCGGAGGTTTTTTGGCTGATTCAACATGTAGAATCAGAGGGGATTCAATGGTGAGAGGAATGACTCTGATTGGCTGCTCAGGTAAGTGGGCAAGCACATGAAAAAAGACACTGAGACAGAGAACGAAAGCCCCCCGAACCTGTCGCTGTAGTTTCTATGATAACACACATTTAGCGCAGCTCTTCTACATTTTTCTTCTTTGCCACTGCACTAGTGCCATTTGTGACTTTTTATCAGACATTTTATCTGCAAGTAGCAGCTATATTAGCGAGAGTGGGTTCAAGAAATGCTGCTTAATCATAACAACGGTTTGTTTATCTGTGGAGAGGGATTTGCCTTGGCCCAGGCGCCGCACGTACGAGCCTGTTGGTCGCCAGCATTTGTCTTCATGGTGTGAACAGTGCCACTTTTTGGCCTGACAGCGGAGACAAAACATGACGCAGCAGCTGATCTTTGTTGCAGCTAGTTCCTTGTTGTGAGTTTGACATGTAGGAGCCATAAAACAGCAGAGGTAACTCTCACCTCTCAATGCTGTAGGGACAGACTGACAATCTGTAAACAAGCAGGAATAAATCTAGAATATTTTACAAAGGGCACTCTTTTAATTTCCTTGAGATATCCCCATGTTCCACTTTTGTCGCAAGCAAAACATCCATTTCCAAGGGTGATGTCAGTCTCGTCCTTTGATTTCTATCAGCTGATGTGGACTGAATGTACTCTGCTTGAATTTTATTCTAATCACAGAAACCAGATTAGATAAGTGGATGAAACTTTAATGACTCCAGGGGAGTCTGTTTGGGAGCAAAATATTGATAACAGGGCAATCAGGGACACAGTTTAAGAAAACACTGAAAATAATGCAACAAATTTATAATTTAAACTGATGCATTTTGCACATTTCCTGTAACCTAGGGGCCATTAACTTTATCATGATGTAACAGAAGAGATAGAGAGGAAAAATACAGTTTTGGTAAGTTTTATCTATTGATTGTAACAAAAAGATAACATTTCTTTGTAGGATCCGAAAAGTGTGAAGCTTAAGGACTTTCAGACATGCCCGATTAGCTTAAAAATATACGTGAACTAGTAATAAGTAAGACTGCGAGATGTTAATTTTCCTAGCTCCTACAGCTCCTAAATGATATTTCATGGGGACCTCATGTAATATAGAAATTAACCTCCCATGTCTATGTTTCGTGTGGTGCATTCGCACAGGATAAGTGAAGCCTGTGATTTTACTCGAATTCACTGACATTACCCCTGATTATGATGTTAAGGATTTGCGTAAGGCTACGTAACACTGTTGAGCATGTTGAGAGAAAAAAAAAAAGTGTTGTGACGCATGCTGCAATGCATGGCATCCATCTCAATCTCATAATTTTTTGAGTTTTTCGCTCTTTTGATGGCAGCCTCCGTTGTTCTTTTTGACCTTGAAAGAGGCAGAGAAAAGACACAGAGGAAACAAAAACCTTAAAAAAAGATATGATCCCGCCAAATTGCTGAGATGTTGATTCGCGCGGAACTAATATTATCACAGGACCAATGTGTATGGCAAAATATGGTAATTTGAGGTGGAATTTTTACAAATTACAGACGTGGCCGATTTGCACGGGATTAAGATCACAGACGTCCTTCGCAGTTATTACAAATTACTAGAGGTCCCCAGTACTAATCCTGTGCGAACAGGGCTTTAGTGCCTCTCTCTGTCCTTGTTGCATTAGATGTGAAAGTGTGTCTTTTCAAGCTGCTTGCAATTATTACCTTTGTGAAGGTGTGTGTGTGTGTGTGTGTGTGTCTGGATAAGATAACCTGGTCACTTTTTAACTTTTAAACATAATGAGCAGCTTCTCTGCAGATAACTTCTGTCAGCTTCCCTCAGGAGCATCTGTCCAGTCGGCCATTTTAGTTAAGGGTGAATATTCACTGTACTAGGTAAGTGGTGGGTGAAACAAAACTCAACTTAATCTGGCTCTTTTCTCTCCAAAGGTGTCTTGTCAGAATGGCATCCTGCATTTTCATGCACCCTCCTCATCTCAAATGTGGTAGTCCTTGTTTCTTTCTCTACCTCTCTCCATCAGAGTAACTCACTCAGCTGCTGCTGCTCAATGAATTAAAGCCACAACACAGTAACAGCCCCTTGTGTCCAGGGTGCTACCTCTTTTAGCCTGACAATCACACAAAACATTGTCATCATAACAGTGATGCATTTATGGTGAAACAGTTCCAAACCCTTTTCCAGCATGTATGGCAGTAATATACAGCATATGGCACTGCATTATGTTTTCTCCAATTTTACAAGAACCCATTTGTGCAGTGCATCATGTTTTTTCCATTAGAAGGGTAGCCTTAAGAGCATTTTATCATGTTTTTGTGCACATCTGGGCCTCCGTAGAGGGGTTCCATTATGTTTATCTACCATAGGGGCATGCAAGAGGGCATTTTTGCGGCATTGTTTTTGAACAAGGGGGTGCTGCCTAAGACATATATTACATACTGTACACTGCTTGCCTACAGATTCAGTGTCGCTAGAGTATGAACAGAGAACGCCAGTGGAGGAGTAAAGATATCGACTGTGGCGGAAAAGCTTTGTGCTGTCGGATAGCAGTTAGTACAAATGAACACTCTAGGCACTCCTTTGTAAATGTAGCTGCATCAGCTTGTCGAAAAGAGGGTGGGAGGCTTTATCTAAGATAAATGAATCTTCCATCCCCACGTCGACGCCTCTAGGCTGTCCACGCTCAGCCCTGTGACTCTGCCAGCCTGGAGAGGACGGGGTCAATTTTTCATAGCCTTTGCTGTCAGTGGGGGTAGTGGGAGGGGAATGGGAGCCACTTTGGATTCAGGTGCGCTGCACGATGTCAGATGTCGATGGGGCTGATGTACTTTGCTCCTCTGCAGTCCACCTCCTAAATGATATATCTTTTGTGGATCTATCTCAATCCCTGAAGAAAAGCTGAGCTACTGCACACAAAACACCCTTAAAAAACATAATCAATATGGAAGTGTGATAAATGCCGTACTTGTACCACATGCGTTGGTGCACATGCTCACACAAAGCCATTGTAGCCACATCCTACACAGTGACAAGCCCAATATGGGAGTTACTGTCACTGTGAAATAACAAATTTATTCCAATTGAGTTAGAGTCTGTATTTTAGGAGTTTGAGCAAGTTAAATTCAGAATAATTGCAGCTTCCATTCTGCTTAGCCATCTGATGTAATGGCAAGAGGCATCTGCTGATTCTCTGCAGATCACTGACTCGCTGGGTATCCAAATGAGTGAAGCTGCTTTGTTCCTCAGCCAGACACACACACACACATACTCACAGATATACACACACACCTGCAGATGCAATATATTTAAATATTTTACTTTCCAGAGTGTTCAAGCTTGTGCACTGAAGGTGAAGACTTCCCTTCAGTGTTTCAGATGAAAAAGTGACCTCTATTTCACATGTGTCATCCATTCATCATAATCCAGCGAGCACACACACTGTGCAGCCACACAAGCAGAAATACGTACACACAGTCGCACACACACAACAAGTTTCTTTTATCACACTGTTTTGCTGTGTGCTCGATTCCTCCCTCCTGCTTATCACACCAGGGCAGCTCCAGTCCGACCCACAGATCAAGAGATAATGATCGTGCTCTCAAGATTCCTGCAGAAAAATGAAAATTCAAGAAGTGTTAAGTTTTCAATATATATTCATAGAGGAGAGCGGACGTTGTCATACTGAATGAATGAAATGAAAAACACATTTAAATCACTTAGAGCTGATCCGGAGTCCTGTTATATTCTCAGATGGTGACATACCCTTTATGTAAGCATATCCAGGAGTGATGACACATCTTACCTCGACAATCATATGAGCTCCAGTTAACGGTGGCAAGAAATCAACAGACCTTAATCAAACAAATAACCTGAGATATCTGAAAGCCAAGACCTTGTCAGGCCAGTCATTATTTTCCATGTGTTCGAAAAACACACAATAACTGAGCTGTGAATCAACTGTAATGAGAACTGAAATTAACAATAAATTAAGCCGCATAGCCTGCCTGGAGTCAAGTCTGGGTGAGGGTAAAATGATTCAGGGTTCAAAGCAGAGATATGTTGTAAATTTTACAGTACTGTGCAGAGATAGACAGACAGACAGACAGACAGATAGATAGATAGATAGATAGATAGATAGATAGATAGATAGAGAGATAGAGAGATGGATAGATAGATAGATAGATAGAGAGATGGATAGATAGTGATGTTATCATCATTAGTGAGAAAAAGACTGACATCATTAAGTGGCAGACTGTTGAATTAAATTATTTGCACAATTGCAGGAGTTCAGGAAACAAATATTGATCTCCTTAATTAAAAAAAGATATGACGGGAATTGTAAATGAGGTGAGCTGCATCATGTGCTCTCTCTGAGGGTCGATGTTCATGTCATACTGACGTCTTGCTTACATGGTTGGTTGATTAATATGAAACTGAAAGCCAGTGCTTTCATTAGTAATGGGCAAAGCTTCGATTTTCAGTGAACTGAATTGTTCATTCAAAAGATTTGTTCAAAAGACTTATTCATTGCATCCTGTTGTGCTTGACCTGAGCTTCAACTGCGTAGTCTCGATCACTAGTCAAGGAATTCAGTTGCACAAAAATACCAACAGCAAATTGAAAGCTCCAAAATCCTGCCCTATGACGACATGTATATTTTATTAAATAAAATGTTTGGAAGTGCTTTCTGCTTCAAGTTCACAGGGAGGAAAAAGACTGAGAAAGATATTGGTGTTTTTGTTGCAATGTTGGGACAATGTTTGTGGTTACAGAACTGCGCATATTTCACAATTCAGCAGGACATTTTTAAGTCATGTAGGTGTCAATGCAGGTACAGAGGAGGGACATTTTCCAGCTGTGTTTGTCACAAAAAAATCAGGTGAATCAGGGAGAATTTAAAGTTGTTTGAAGCAACAAAAACCGTGTCTTTTAAGTTGAAACATGACCTTTGCCTAACCCTGACCAACTGTTTTTTGAGCTTAAATCTAACCAGACCTTAACCACATTCTTCTAACAACATGAAAATGAAAATAAAAATGTCAAAACACAAAGTTTTCAATGTAAAGAACATTACAATTCAATCTTTGAGAGCCAACATTCATTCTGTCAACTGGGTTGATGTATTAAATGCAGAGACAAGATAGAGCTGTGTAAAACAGTACTTGTCCAGAATAAAAAGATTAAGCAAAACAACAGCCTCAAAAATATCTATATGAAACTAAAATTTTGTCCTTCTCTAAAATAAAGATTGACTTCAGCTTCATACGCCTTTGGAAAAATGTAAGAATGATCCATAAAATGTTTATTCTTCCCTGCAGCGTTGTCCAAAAGATTCTTCACAGTACATTGACTTTCTGTATACGACATCATATCAAACTTTCTTCTGCATCAGCCTTTAGAGCTTCGTTCACATTTGAATGCACAGAGCCTCTGCCGTCAACAGTTTCCTGTGCTTGAAGATGAATGAGCATTAAAATGTATCACAAAGTTTGTGTTCTCTCCACTTTTACAAGTGACATGAGGAGAATTAAGTTTC
>JAQFJA010000006.1:16674825-16687667 GCA_029874485.1 Naso brachycentron
TTTTTCAACTGATTTAAGTTAGGATAAAAAAAAAAAATCAGTGACCCTGACTGTCAGTCAATGCGGTGAGTTTAATTAGCTCTGCAGATTTGTGGCCTTGATATTTAATAAGTTATGTGAGGTGATATGATTGATATGAACTTAAAGGGAAGTGAAAGGGTATTTGCATATATAAAAAAGAGGGGTGAGGCCCAGACACAATATTAGGCGCCTTTTGTGCTTATATTATCCTCCACCAGCGACTGTGTGAGTTTAGATTTGTGTGCAAGTGTTTGCGAGACTTTATATCAAAAGCATCATGAAGGAAACAATCCTGTGATAATGGATTACATCTTAAGCCATCAAAACGTTTTGCCTCCCTTTCATGAACGCTTCAGACTAATGCCCCGATTTCATGATAATGAAAAGGCAAGAATCACTTTTCTGTTAAGTACAATTGAAGGTTGCCACATTATAGATACAGAAGGAAATCTCATCGGGTAATTTTTTATGGTGTTAAGGCAGTGTTGCATCTCAAGCCCTTGTGGCGCCACTATATATTTAATGCTCAAGAGAGGAATTTAAAGCTGCCAGAGGAAATGTTAGGTTAGGTGGAAGCCCTCTGTAATTGGAACAGAGAGACCTGATAATAGATAAGCATCACTTTGTGTTTAACCAACGACTTCACTTGTATTTTCACTGACATGCCATGTACAGCACATCTTTTTCTCCAAATGGAACTTCAGTTTTGCTAAAGTGTGAAGAAATGAGGTCATTAGAAAGGCCCCACAGCTTCCAAAATACAACAGAAGTGTGCACTTCCACAGGTGTGACTCACCATAATTTATAATGACTGAAAAATCACCTTATTTAGGTTGATTTCATGGCTAAAGGTATACACAGTAGGCCTACACATACCCAACTGGAGACTGAAGAAAATAAAAATAACCAAAGTTGTATTTTCATGGCTTGTCTAAATTTATCAAACATTTCAAACACAGCTCATAACTGTTAATCCATTTTTACGAGATGCGGCATTGCATAACTGTTTTCCATAAAATTAAGATATAGCTTCAGCTGGCGCCCAACGTTTTATTAAAGGTTATTTCCAGATCTATCATTAAACTGGAAAGACTTTGAACATGCAGCCATGACAGATGCAAAGGCCAACAGGATTTTTCACAGGGGCGAACTGGCAAATCCAGCAACTTGTAAAGGATCCCATACAAATCAAGACTAATTTAAGACACATTTGAAAGCCCCTCTACAAAACACTAAGATGTACAAATGCATTTTGTACATGCTGGCTGAGGAAACATCATTCACTAATGCAATGACAGTACCTGACAGATGAGACTGCAGTAATATGTAACAATATCCTCCACACCCAATTATAACGTAATTAGGTAAGTACTGTTGAGCTTATAAATAATAGTGTTATAAATAAAGTGCATTTTAACCAACTGAAAAACTTTATTAGTTATCATTCCGCTTCAATGTTTCCCTTGAACAATAACATTAAGATTTCAGAATTTCCTCCCTATGATCTAAGTACATTGTGTCTTCTTTTGTACTCATTAAAACCATTTGTCCAATGCTAATGCTAACATTAGCCACAGGTAAGCCAATGCACAGGAGTTTAGAGCGTTGTTTGGAGTTAGACTGTTTGTTTAAATTACAAATACTAACTTTGGAACTTACAGTTGCATGTATTCACAGAGGCTATGCTGCTGGATGCCAGTGAATCCTTTCAAACTAAAATCACAATATCTCTTCTCTATGTTCAAGCTGGGGTAGAAAATTTATTTTTGGTGTCATCATGCAAAAATTCCATAATAACCTTTCAGCATTTTGTAATTCAGGTGGTCTGAAAGAACACTAGACTTCTGCACCTCCCCTTTCCTCTATTTTCAAGCTCTAGAAAATAAAGAATGTGACAGTCACTTTTTGGCCAGTAACAGGTCATTTCAGAGACCGCGTGTTCCCATTGGCTGCTCTTCATAGCAACAGGTGACATCAGTACGAACTAATTGGCTAGTAAAACAAATGATTTGCCCTATGTTCTAAAACTGCCCTCTGGCGACTTGACAAGCTGCTCTGATGAATGAATGATGAATGAAATAAAACATGAAAAAAAAAAAAACAGGAAGGGGAGGGTACAGCAGAGTTGCCTTTGTAGGAGTCTCATGCTACAGCCAGCTCGATTTTCAGAGGTTGCCTACCTCAGCTTTAAAAGCAGATTACATGAAGTGGCTGTAGGGAATTCACAGTTGTTTAAAGACATTTGACAAAGCTGAGCTGGCAACAAAAGAAAAGCAGTCACTAATGTCATGCACTACTTTTGCAACTAAGTACTTTTTCAGTAGGTTATGTGCAATTAGTAATTTATTATATCTTTCAAAGAACACTGATTATGAGTTTTTTCAAAGTAACACGACCCCAACATGAGGACAAGAAATAAAACTATAAAGAAGTGGCCATAAAATCTCATCATCAGGCTACCATAGCATTGCATTACATGCAGCTGGATCATCATAAAGTTTCTTTTTTTACTTGCAGTATCACTGCATCACTGTTGCATGTATATGGATTGCAGCTTTGGTATGATTCTTTTCTTATTCACTATCATAAAAGCCTCATGTTGTTTGGGATGTGAAGTATTAAGCGGGCACTGTGACCTACACTGTAACTAACATAATGGGATGGAACAAATCTGAATTGCTGTTAAATTTTTACTCGCTATTTTAGTTGAAAGCCACCCAAAAGGGCAGCTGTGAATATTCCTGTTTAACCTTTCAAGCATTGGTCATGTTGTCTTCTTGACACACTGCATATGTTTTTAGAAGCCCGTTATATTCATATGCTCATGACATGACGCTCATTCATGCATGACAGCTCATTGACACACACGCACAAATAGAAATATGTGCATCGACGCAAAACTTTATTAATTCTTTTACTTCATTTACTGTTTCATCTATTTTACCTCTCGCTTGGCTCAGATTTGACAGGGCTCCTGGTAGTTTGTTGAGGTAATTACCTGTAGACATGGTGGAGAACAAAGCAAATCAGGGAGGGTCTCTAAATACGCTGTCTAGACTTGGTGTCTCGCTCCCTCTCTCCGTGTCCCTCTATTTATTATCTGACCTGTCGTCTGACCTGACGGGGAGTCAACCTTTAACTTGAAAGAGGACAAAGGATGCCAGTTGTCTCTGGATCATTGCATGTCATTTATCTTTTCAATTGCATGATAAAATTGCTCAGTTTCCAGTTTGTGTTTTATCTTTATTAACAGATTTCAGCACCTCAAATGTAACATATCTAAGGCTTCTTACTCTGAGACAAACAACAGGGCAGCGCAGTAAAGAGACAGTTAGTCTGACCCGCTGTAATGGCCCTCCTTTGAAGTGGTGAAGATAGTGCTTGTAATCAGCTTAATTGATTGTAACAAGGCACCAGCACCAGAGAGAAAGATAGACCCAGAGCTCTGTGGGGTGGTTTTAGAGACTGTTTGAGTGTTTGGGTAGAGTAGTAATTCACCATAATGACAGCCATTACTCCAAACGCAAACAATGTCACTCACTTCTCCAAACTCTGGGTCAAGCTGGCAGATCATTGTACAAGAACACAGCCACAGGGGAAATTACAAGCAAATAGGGTTTAAGTGCTGCTCAAGCAGTCCTGAATCATGAGTAATTGCCATTCAATTAGGTAGGGGATAAAGTGAAGTGCAACACAAACACTGATGTGATATAGTGCAATTAACAACACATGATCATCTCATAGTAATCAAAAGTTTATTTTGTCATGGACTTGAGGAGCTGATTGTGTTCCTGTTTTTACATTTACTCTTTAAACTGCTTACCTCAGGAGCCTTCGGTAATCTGAGTCTATACGTTTGTCTGTGCGCGTCTTACAAGCTCTCTCCTCGCTCTTGTCTCGTCATCTGGAGTTGATCACTCAGTTTCCTGGCTGGTATTACTGTCAGCAATTACCTACAGATCAGCAGACAGCCCAGCTTAAAAGGCTTGGAGGGGGGAACGACACAGGAGCAGAGAGAGAGAGGGAGAGGGAGAATGTCATTTCATAATTTGGATAATATTATCCTAGTGAGGTCATTAAGGTGCCAATCTCCAGTCTTTAAACCTGCAGTAAATTCAGTTTTGAGGCAAGAGGAGACATTGCACTCATTTTAGGCATGTTTCTGGCCAACATGTGAATCTAAGTCTAATATTTATGCTTCGATTAACTCTGTTTTTGTCTCCAAAACCTGAGGAAATATGCTAGATACGAAATACACTGCGCCAGGTGATCCACAGTTTTCAGAATTTAATTCCTAACTTTGTCTGTCATTAGCGATGTACATATGTACTGTGGGTTTATAGAGTTGTTTTTTTTGGTTGTTGTTTTTTCGTTTTTTTATTGCTGGTAACAGCTGCATAATGTAACTGAAAACAATGCTGGTGAGAGCAGGGCAGTAAATCAAAACAGAAGAAGTTAAAGATGTAAAAACACTCCACAGAGCTGTGAGGAACTGCAGTTAGGTGACAGTTCTTTTTTGGGTTTGTCGTTAGGAGTGACCTCATTTTACATGCACATGCTCATTTGACGCATTGTTAATATACAACCATTGCAGCAGCTCTGAGATAATCATTGTCTCTTTTATTCAGTTTGCAAAACTACTTTATTGTTCAGCGTTGCATGCACACAACAAATGACCAAAGGGAAAATATTTGGTGTTGTAGACTTCTATGGATCTGCTCACTACATACCGGTTCATCTCATTGCTGTGTTGCTTTCTCTAATAAACGTCAGTGTTCCCAACAACATAGCGGCTAATTTACTGTATACTGATTTCTTTACTGGACAATCCCACGCTAAGGAAATTAAATTTTATTAAAGCATGTTTTAGCTACATAATAAATGTTGACAGCCATGCCTTCCACAGCAGCAATTTGGAACATTTTATGCCACCTTGCTAGTGCCTACAGGGGAATTAGGATGGTGTCTGTAGGTGATGGCTGGAGTTAGCTACAGTAATTCTGGCTGATACTATGACATAAATTGGAAGATACAACTCCAAGTAAAGGAAAACAAATCATTGCTGCAGTTTGCATAAGGTATGCTGAAAATAATGTAGATATAGATTTGCAGTGAAGCAATAGTAATGGAAGTTACACTGATTCATAGAATAAAAATAATGAATAAAACATTTTACATCAACATTGTGTGAAAAAGAACATTAACAGCTGTATTTATAAAAGCATATGTCAAAGATGAGATCAATGCTGCAACTTGTTTTTGTCAAGAATTCAGCAACTGCATTATTTAAAAGATAAACTTAATATGGCTGTTACAGTTTCGGTCAGTAGGGGGCACATCAAAGATGTCCACTGTTACTTACACTTCCTTTTCTGCCTTTCTCTCCTTTTTATGTGCTTAAGCTCGAAGTCAAGAAAGATAAATTGGACAAGCATTTTGGTAATTGCCCCCCCGCCATTCAGTCCAGAAGCACGCCCCTGTTGCTCCATTTCAAAGGGCTCATGCAGAGGTTTGTAACCTTTGACCCTGTGGGCGTAGAAAGGGTCACGGCAAAGTCCCCACTGGCAGTTCTCACTCTGCAGGGTCAGAGTAAAGAATCTGTCATATCCACTGCTGTCCTTCACGGTCCCCACTGTGACTGGCGTCTTCCCCTCATTAAACAGCAGCGAGTCTGCTGTGTTAAACACAAACACACACACACACACACACACACACACACACACACACACAAACACACACGCACATTGAGGTTTGCCTAACCTTAACCTAGCCTCAATCATACCTTACCCCTAAACTTAACCAGGACTTCAGAAATCAAGTCATGCTGCATTAGGACTTGTCTTTGGCTCCCATGAGGACTATTGACCCTCTTGTGGTCAGTGTTTATGCCAGAGAAGGTCCCAGATAAGTTACAAAAACCAGTACACACACACAGACACACACACACGCACACATATATACAAACACACAGTCAGGCAGGAGGGATTCATCAATGAAGAGAATCCTCATCCACAGTGGTGTCAGGTCAGACTTTGCACCCCATTTTGCGTCCCTGCTGTCCTTCAGCCAGCAGGAGTCGGTTTGTGAATCCAAAAGCTTCCTGATTATTCAAAAAATCAGCTGCTCAGTTGGCCAGGCCTCTCAGTCATCTGCTCAGCCAGCCAACGAGCCCTCTTACCCAGCAGCTAATGTACTAGTGAGTCAGCCAGTTCCCTTTCCAACTGCTGACCTTTAAAACGATTATGACCAGCTTTGATGTTCCCTTTTCCCTGTTTTGGCGGAGTAGCTGATTTGTTTATTCAGTTAAGTGCTTTGTTCTTTATAGCTCTATAAAAGAAGCTCTAACTAGATGAGGTAGTTAAACACAAACACATACAGACTCAATCACAAAGCTCAATAAAGACAAGTTGAATTTTTAAGGTTATGGGGTAAATTAAAGAAGAGGATGGAGGACAAAAAGTAGGAAATTGCTGTGATATGATGTTTAAAAGGTTCATAATAAGGGTAAAATCAGAGGTGATACTACTTTTTAAAGGTTTGAATTAAATACAAGCTTTATTCTTTCAAGTAGAAATATCTTAATTAAAGGTTTACTAATTATTTTTGTTAAAAAATTACAGTTTTAATAATAACATAAAACACCATTTAATGTGTAAAGTAGGAGGTCCTGGAAAAGCTGTGACATGCTATTCAGGTTTAAGGGTTGATATCTCACATCAAGCAACAAAAATTGTGGTTTTGGTGGTAAATGAAACAATAATATGTAAAATTTTAAACCTTCATAGTTGAGAAGATAATCCACCTCTTGACTCTTGTTGCCCAGATAAACTTTATTTTTCTCACTCCTGTTCCTGTGCAATTTCACTTTAATGTAACCCGAAATGTGCGTGTAATGCAGCCATAATAGTTGGGAAAGTTGTGGCTTTTTCTACCATGAAATGTTATTTGCTGTAATGAGACAAAATTTCTTTTAAAAAGATTTGTTATTGTGGTTTAAGCTGTTTGTTGTGTGGAAGGTGGATTTCCCCAATCTCTGGAAAACTTCCCAGAATGCTGTGCATGTTCACCCGATCACATGCAACACACACACACAAATACATGCACACTTGCCGTTCCAGCACCACTTAAAAACAATTATACCATTTCAGTGCCTCTCCATAATAACAAGCCTCCTTGTGATTTACATGACGGCCTCGTCATAAATTCTACCTGTCAGAACTGATTAAGATATAGTGTGTCAAAGGGAATCTACATGGCTTTGCAAGGAACAGATGGCCCCTGGCGAGTCTCTCCCTCTCTGCAGAGGCTGAGAGTTTGACACGGAAACTGAAGTCATGAGGTTTGATGCGCACTGAGTCATAGAAGTCTGATGATGCTCCTCAGCACTGATGCTGATGGCGCTCCATGGTTAATTTCCAAAAGCCTGAATGCAAAGTAAGCTGAAAACCTCATTTAATTTTCCCACATCATCAAGCGAAGAACTCGGTTTGACTAAAACAGCTAGTCCTTTGTATTTGAGGTGCCATGTACTTTAAAAACTAAAGATGCACAAGGAACTCCTCGGCGAAGACAATGTACAGCACAGCTCAAAATCTTCCAATCCTGCAAGGTGTAGAGATTTGATGTAGACATCAAACTGATGAATAATTAAGTTAAGCAATTGTTTACAGAGCAAACTCCACAAAAGTAACAGTGCTTATACAATACACAGGTGATACATTTACCACTGTCAACATAACTTGTTCAAGGCACTGACATAATAACTAGTAGGGCCTGACCGAAATAGCAGTTCCCATATTATTGGCAGATATTGGCCTATCGCAGATATATTGGTATCAACATATGTCCAACATACGATAAAGGCCAGAAAAAATGCTTGGAATCAGGATTTAAATTGGTATAATTGCATAGTTTGTCTAGCAGAGGGCTGGGCTCTGTTATTTAATTACTATTAAGTGAAGTGTTTACTGTTTAGTGCACTGACGTTTGGAATAAATGCTGTTAAAATGTAAAATATCCTGCCTCGATTACAAACTTTCATTGCAAGTATTTGATAACTGCATTAAGCCAACATTATATATCTAATATCAGCTGATATATAGAATACTGGAATTTCTCTTGCTCCTCAATTTCAGTACCAGCATTGGCCCCAAAATAGTGATGACCAGTGACACATATTGGTTTTTGGAGTGCCGTTTTTTAAAGACTTGATTATGGCATTTTGGCTGGAGTCATCTTGTATGTTTGGAGCCAGAAGTGACAATATTTAAACAAGAAGGTGGAGCTGTGGAGGATAAACATTGCAACCAATGACTTTGTGACACCTAGCTAACAGCTGAAGGTTGCTGTCACTCAAAATGGCCCTCGGATTCACTTGCTTTTAGTGCCGGCCTTGAGTGGCTATTTGAAGAACTGCACTTTTTGCCACTTGTGCGTATTTTTTAGCTCCGGAGGTTGTCGCTTGGTTAAATCTTTTACTGCTAGTTAAGCTAAAGCTGATCTGCATAGGGAAAGAATGCAGTCGTCGTGCACAAGAAAGGTTAAGAGGTCATTGTCTATGAATGCGCCAAAATTTCCAAAACCCTTCAAGGTATACTATGTTAGTCATGAACTGAAAGGAGGACCTGATAATAATGGGTTATGGGAAGGTGAAGCTATGAACGTACGTTTGTGGATAAGTACATAGGCTACATAGTGATCAAAGCTTCTTTAAAGAGCAGAGAACTGTTGCAGAAATATAATTGTAGTTGGTGAGCAATTATCACCTTCAAAGGAACAGTTTGTTACACACATTGTGGAGCTGATGCATATCTTTTGGCACAAAGCAAATTTCTTTACATGCTTGTGTGTGTATGTTGTGTGTCACCACATTGCCATGCCATGTGAAATCATATATATGACATGTATGTTTGCTTTGTCATGAGTCATTAATCTTTGTGGCAGGTGATATTGTTATTTGGACTGTATTATCTTATAATGAGTGCAACAACCTCCACCCGCTTGGGTGTGTTGTCAGTAAGTGGACTGAACTCAATGCGTGTCTATCCAAGTCAATCTCATGCCAACGTGTGGAACAGACCAATCGACCCTATAGGAGATAAGTTTGACGTTTTGCCTCACCTGGCGTGAAAGTACACGTGTGTGTGTGTGTGTGTGTGTGTGTGTGAAGGTGCAATACAAGCAGGGGCAATAATGAGGGGAGCGAAAGACGTTTGTCGAAGTGAGAAAGTTTGAGGATAAGGAGTGAGTCACAAACAAAGCTTTCACACAGGGGAACAGGGTTTGATTCATGTGTGAAGTCAGTAGTCAATGGTGAAGTAGTTATTTCAAGCCAAACCATTTCCTAACCAGTGTAAACACGTAGTTGTTCCTATAACTGACAGAACTGTGACTGCAACAGTAATCAGCTGACTTTATATGCAACTGTATACATATTCATACCAATTATATGTATTACATGCTAAAGGCATTAGAGAGCAACACTTTTCTGTGGCTAAACCTTTTGTTTTGCAAGGAAATTAAAATCTAAAGATTCAAGTTTACTGCATGAATGGAAATGTTAATTCAACTAATATTAGACACTCTCAGGCTCAGTGTTGTTTGTATGTTGTCCCTTGGTTACTCTCTACAAATAAATATAAACATGCTGCATGACTTAAGGGGGAACTCCACTGATTTCACACATCATAGTCTCATTATGGACCTTGAGCAGTTCTACTGCAAATGTGAAGAGTTGCATCAACAATCTTTCATCTACGTACTGTATATGTATATAACATAAATAATACAAGCTAATCCAGCACCACAATGTCAAGCCTTCAAAAGCAGAACGGACACCTCTCTAAAATTTTCTAATAATAATTGTTATGACGACAACTGCTGTGTTACACTGCATTTGTTGTAATATTGCCTTAAAGGACAGTGTTACTATGTCATTATCCTTTGTCTATATCAGCCACATAAATTACATAAACCCCACACATTTTTCCCAAAATAGCTTTATCTATGAAATATTGTGTTTGTTTAAATTTTTCCATATTCAATATACGTTGCAGAACATACCTGAAAATGTGTGACAACATTAGTTAAAAAGAACATCCAAGTCAAAATCTTTCTCCACACTAATTTTCGAGCTTGGAAGGCAGCACTTGTAAGGAAGTATTTTTCCACGCCTCATAATTTTGGTCTCAATGCCCCCCCCCTCAGCGATTTTTGACCAAATAACTGCAGACGTTCTCTTTAGAAGGGTGAATTACCCCTACCTAGCAACTAATACGTGACCTGCAGTGTTTCTAAACCCTGTTTCAACATGAATGGCAGTGAATTGGGTTTGAAAATGCAGTCCGAGATCTACTCAAGTAAACACATCGTCGAGTTTTAACCACAATATTTGTAGCAGATAGGGGAGATCTCTGTTAATGGTGAGAAGTCAAAAAATAGACTGTTATGGTCCTTTAATGCTTTATTACCCATTGTTTGCAGCGTAGTCAGCAGTGTCCTAATGCGACCAAAGTTAATAAAGAAAAAACAGACTTATTGAGTGGCAGAATCTCTACAAATGTCTGCATCAAACACAATATATATCATCATTTTGCACCATTACTAGTTGCAAAAACACATTCATATGCAATTCACAAGAATCTGTATGTGCAGTAACATCCACAATTCAACCCCTGGCAGTGACTTCGACTCAGTCTCCAATTTTCTCAAGAGTCGTCCCCTGCAGGCTCACAGTAATCAGCTGACTATCCTGTAACAGAGCCCAGGGCTGAGTCAAGTGACAGATTGCCTCCTTCTCTTGTCATTAGCAAAGTGGGCATCAATCTTTCACGTTACAGGAGGCCTCATTCTCCTGCTTCTGAATAGATCTGTCTCCAGTGTTAAAAGCTAATTGGCCCTGGCGCCATTGTAGCATTCAAGGTAGTCATTTAGGTGCATTACAGGCAGAGGCTCCGAGGGCTTGGAAAGCTCAAGGAAAAAGAGAAGGGAGGGGCAGGTAGTAATGAGATAATTTGGATCCGTGTGAAAACAATGTGATTGCATTGAGTGTGTCACTTAGTTATTTACATCAAGTCCCACTCGTTTGACAAGTTATTTGATTTAGTGAGAAAAACGTGGTTTATTTGTGTTTACACTACTACACGGCACATGTGTGACTCCGCATATGTCTGAACATGTGTAAGTAAAATACATCACACAAAGCAGGACTGAGGCATAACCTAATATTAACGTTTGGCACATATTGTACCATGAAAATAAAACTGTTTTAACTTTGTTTTGCAAAGTTTCACAGTACAACCTCATGTTTTAAAACAAAGTCCAGCTTAAAATAAGTTTGTGAAGATCCTGTTTTACAGTTACTAAGACTGAAGTAGGAGTCACTTAACGCAGGAATACTGCATTTAATATTACACATTTCATTGTAACATGTATTATTGTTGACAAGAAATATTCTTATTTATGTCTTAATAATGTTCAGCAACATTTGACAGGTGCAGTGGTGGTCAGTTTCCAAAATTACTTCCTGGGGAGCAAAGTCAGAAAAACACAAATGCACTTCTTGTTTATTGGCTCACAAAAAAGAAGCAGAATGATTTTTAACCGTTTGACATATTTTCATGAATATTTTAGTTATGAGAAATTTAGTGAGACAGCCACGGTTATCCTGGTGGCCTAGAGGTCTATGACGCCATTTCCAGTCAGTTCAGTTCGTTGTATTTTTACAAGCCCCAAATCACAAGTTTGCCTCGCAAGATGCGCTTCCTTTTGATGGTAATTATAATGCTGGCTTTTCTGAACCAACCTGCCTGGTTAAAGTCTAAATCGTCTCCTCCTTTCCTGTCATATCTATATTTAATAAAGGACAAAAGTGGCCAAAATGTACAAGATTCTTCAGTACCTGCACTGTGGGTGATTCTTCTTTAATTTACAGTGATAAGCAACTTGTGAGGTTTGTCTTCTTCTCGAAAGGTTTCAGATCTTACCGAGGAAGAGCTCAGAATTATAAGGAAAGCAAAAGCAGCAACATCAATTAGAGCTGCCAACTAATATTCTGTAGGATTACATGTTCACATACTGTGGCAGCAGTGCACAAACACTCATCTTAAGGTTGTAACCCATCATACTTTACATTTCAACATATGACTTCCCCAACTTTGAACCATAAGTGTCACTACAGATAGTAAAATTTACTGCTATGATGGTGTGAATGAATGTTTTAATGGGAATGTAAATAGTGTGTGAGTGCAGCACAGCCTGCTGATTATCCGAACCAAAACATTCCACCACTTCAAAGCCTCTGCTGTAATTACAATGCTTTGAGGTGTGCCCGACCCGCACAACCAGAAGCTTCTCCTGCCTCTCCATCTCACACACACACACACACTGCATACACACAGTACATATGCACGCACACAAACATGCTCAGACAAATTGCTTTCGCTATTATCAGACTTAAATGATATTATGGAAAAAAGGAAGTGGGATGTGTGGGTAATTTTGCTACACCCAGGAGAGAACCTCCGTCTCATTTCCACCCTCCTCGTTCTCCTTCCTGTATACCTTCCTCTTCTTCTTCTCTTCTTTTTTTTTTTTTTAAATTTCATTTCACACTAGGATGGTCAGATTATTTGCATGTCTCAAAATATATTTAATATCTATCCACTGAACATTCACTCAATCAAAAAGCATCTAAGAAAACATCAGCCAGGATTTTGCACTGAGTGAGTTAGGCCTGACACCATTCTTGCCCCCACAAAGGAGTTTATGTTGTTAGTTCGGGTTGTTTATCTGTTTTTAGCAGAATGACAAGAAAACTGCCC
>JAQFJA010000006.1:16705629-16723421 GCA_029874485.1 Naso brachycentron
AAAAAATAAATAAAATGAAATAAGAAAAATCTTGTAAATTGTTGATACATGAAAAGATGGGTAGATGCATGAATAAGAATATACAATAAGCTGTTAAGCTGTTATTAATGAATAATTTCAAAGGGAGTATTTTTTCTGCGATGTCAACAAGAGTGAAATTTTATCACAATCTGTTGCTGAGTGCATACAAGTGTGTGAGTGTGGACAGGAATATTTATATTTGTGAATGCGTGCAGCCCTGCGCTCAATTATGAACGCAAGCTTACACACATTCATTCCTTTTTGTTTGGATACCCAGTTGCCTCTGTGTGTGTGTGTGTGTGTGTGTGTGTGGCTGCTAGCTTAAGTACCACTGCTCCTGAATAGAGGATGTCAGTGAACCGGCGAGCCTCTGGGGTTTAGCTTCCACTCTACATGCTGTGAACGCTGTTCTATTCTAGGAACTCGCCTAAAAACAGAGAGGAACACAGTTGTGGCACTTTCTGACACTCCTACCTTTGGTGCAGCTGCTGTTTAGTTTCGGGTCGGGTAGGGCAGGAGGGAGTGTAGGAGAGCAAAAAAGAGAGATGGAGCAGATAAGAGAGAGAGAGGCTGAGGAGAGAAATTTGCCTCAGAGGCATTTATTCAGCAAAACAGAAAACACTGAAATTGTGATATCGTTTTAACTGAGATTTAGTTGTAGAACAAAAATGACAGCACATTTCACCAGATACATACAGTTTTATGACAATAACAATTTGACATTGCATAATGCAGGAGTTGCTGGCCTACTACTGCCATGACTGGTTAGTTTGTGTGTTTGTGTGACCTCCATATATCTAAAGTAATTAAAACTGAAGTCCCACAATGACACAAACTACCCAATCGAGGAAGCTGTAAACAACTCTCATATTCTGCAAGGTAAAATTAAAGCTAACGGTGCTCATTTCAGGTTTTGGTGGGTAACTCGTAGGGTCATGTTTTGTTGTTTTGAAAATTTTACCACATGCACCCCTGCTCCTGTGCTAATGTGCACACTGTAGTGTTCATTCTGAAATGATATATATAAGGTGCAGCACTAATATGTAATCTAGCTGGCTAGTTGGAAAACCAATTAGCCAGCCAGTCGAAATCCATCAATTGAAGAAGAAAGCCAGCCCAGTAAACACCCCTCCAGCCTGCCAGAGTCCAACTGACCTGAGTTGTGAGAGGCGACAGGCTCTATGCTGTGACTGTGGCAGGTGTGCGCCTCACTTTCATACGGCCGCCTGACCAGGGAATGCTAATAGATAGTGGCAAGACAAGAGGTGTGAAAGAGGAGGAAGAATGGTTGAAGGGAACAATCCTCAGCTTTATGAGGTAAATGGAAAACAGAGAAGGATGGAGGGCTAAATAAGGTGTGAATCACCAAGCAGAGGTTGGTGTGGCTGTGTCACGCTTTATGTGTGTGTGTGTGTGTGTGTGTGTGTCATAAGCAGCCATTGCTGCAGTTTTTCCCCAGACATAATTTGGCCTTCAAACACTGATCTGAGTAACGCTAGGTGGCGCTCTTTCACTGTTAGCTATAATTGCAATGGCTGATGAAGCTAAATCACAAGTTTTTGTTTGGCTCGTTCAATTTAAATGCTATTTTTGCTGCAAGAAAGATAAAATCATCTCCTCCACTTCCTACTTTGACACGCACGCCTAAAAAGACAAAAGCTTTTATTGACAGGCTATATGGAATGAAAAATCACTGTTGAATCGCTCATGGCCATGGAGACTTGCAAAGCAGATATTTATTGAAATGAAAATGATAATTTCCTTAAGGTGTCTCCTCTTTATTTCCCGTCATATTTTTTGCTCGCTTTACTTTCTTCTCTTTCTCTGTGTGGCAAAAGTTCCTCTATGGAAAGGAATGACAAAAGAACTGAAGGATGGAACAAATTACACGTGGAAATGACCAGG
Source organism: Naso brachycentron (assembly GCA_029874485.1). Lineage (NCBI taxonomy): Eukaryota > Metazoa > Chordata > Actinopteri > Acanthuriformes > Acanthuridae > Naso > Naso brachycentron. The sequence continues at coordinate 16,707,556 of JAQFJA010000006.1, forward strand.
GAGCAGAACAAGAAGGTTGTTTTTTGAGGGTTTTTTGGTCTCTACCAAGTCCAGAGGGAAATATCTTTCCCATCAAATTCTCAACCATTTTCACTAGTTAGTCAATCACTGTCTGTCTGTTGTTTGATGCTGAGCATGATGTGTAGGGGCATTTTTTCTCTCAAAACAGCTTCCTAAAAATGAAGCTATGAAAGCAACCAAAACTTGATGGTCAATAGTCAAATTGTTAAATTAAAAAAAAAGATTTTTTTAGTTTTATTCATAAAGTGACAGTTTAGAAGAGAGTGCAGGGTATTGTAATTAATTCAGTTGAAAATGTCGTTGCAAAAGGGGCACGCGGCATGGCAGCGAAATTATGCCAGTCATCTTGTTTATGAATGGGCACACACACACACACAAGATTAAACTGAACCAGTCCAGTGAAGAAAAAAACAAATCTGCTGTACACTCATGAATATCTGGGGAATAAACCGTATGCCAATCTCCATTTCATTTGCATATTATGCCATCAGACTGTAAACACATATCGTCTTTCTATCCCCTCACACACACACACACACCTCTACAACATCTTGGCAGTGGAGGCAGGTACATGACAGAAGCCGCTGACACAGCGCCGTCCTCTCTGCTGTGGTTTACAGATCAGGCCGGAGCTAATGAAGAAGAAATAGTGTGTGTGGTGAATGTGGTTTTTAATTTGAGCTCATTGTGAGAGACTCTGCAGTCAAGTGAGGTCAGCACAGCAGTCTGAGAAAAGTAATCTCGCTTTGAGACATATGGGGAATTTGAATTATTCTCAAAAATCCCTCTAAAGTTATTAGGGCTTTGGTTTGGCAGGATACTTGAACAGGTTACTGTCTAGAAACTTGCCCCATAATTGAAGCCTGTTGAGTAATAACTTTCAAGATGAATGTGTACCAGCACATATGCAGATTCAGCTGCAGTCGCAGACAATTTTCCTTCCTTTGTTATGATGAATTGCAGCGAAGTGTCCCACTGGATTCAGAAGCTATGTAATAAATCCTCTTGAGTTATTTATCCACACAAACACATTTACAAGTCATTTTTTTCAAGGTTAGCCTAACTTTTTAGTTGCATGCAAAAGAAATGTGAGATCTGGCCAATGCACTTACTTTTTACCTGTTTTTCGGTGGAAAAAAGATGCTGGAATAAAAGGGCAAATAACTCAAATACACTAACCCTTTAAGACTTAAAGCTTCTATTTTATTTGAATCAGGTCATGATTAACATGTAGAAAATCACATAAGTGCATTGCAGCCCAAAATAAACTGACTCACAGTGCAAATGATGAATAAATAATGCATGTGGGCTGCAAGACCAGGTGTGTTTTATCAAGGGGGCTAATTTACAATTTATGTGGTTAGGACAAGGTTCTCAGTGAATGTTAATGTGGCTCATTATAACAGATTAAACAACAGTGCATACATGTTATTATTCTTTAAACTACTACAGTCTGTATCAAAGACTGACACACAAATAGTTCATACTTCACAGTTGCAATGCAAAAAAACCAATCGAGGTGCATAACTGACAAATGTTTTTATTCTATGTTTGACTAGAAATATTTTTAATTTACTTGTGGCCGATGGCACTGAATAAAAATGGAAGGTGCGCCACCTAGTGGGCTCTACACTATATAAGTCTATCTGTAGTGGGAACGCAGGTTGCGACGCTGTGTTCAGGCCGGTGGAGTGAGGCAGGTGCACACCTCATTCAACGCTGTCCTGCTGACGGCGCCAAATGATACACCCACTACAGCCAGTTAGCAAGAGGAATGACAAATCAAGGAGGTAAAGGTTAACAAGTTTTTATTACAGAAGTTTAGTTTTATAATTCATTTGAAATTTATGCTTTCCCACTTTACCCTCGTCACAGTTGGCGTTCCAGTTATCTTGATGAGGCAGGGAATAAAGTCCACAAACACAGCAGTGCACACAGTAATTCATTACTTTTACACACTAAGATTGTTGAACAAATTCATTAAAGGCAAACAAATGAAGAAAAATAAACAAAACAAAAGAGAGAGAGAAGAAAGAAAGAAAGGCAAGGGCAATACCTGTGTCTTTTTTCCCGCTTACCAGCTCACTTGCCAGTGTAGACTAGACAGAGAAAAAGCCCAAAATAAGCAAAAACAATTTAACATTACTGAAACTGTCCCTCGGTTAGAGCATCAAATGGGCCACCAATGCTCTGCAGGGAAACATAAAAATCAACCACAAAGATTTATTATACGAACATTAAACACATTGGGATTAATTGATAAAACTACCTAACTAATGATATGCTAATTGCCTGTGGTGGGTGTAACATATTAAGATTAAGATGTTCCTTTATTGGTCCCACAGTGGGGAAATTTACAATATTGCACGCTGGATAACTGCTGTGCAACTCCAACTGTTCAAAAAGCCTAATAAGAATAATAATATAATGAATACCTTTAAATGATCCACCTGCACGATGTCTGCTGTACTGGCTGCTTAAGAGAGCATATTTACTATCAAGTGCCTTTTAAACCTTTCAGAGAGTTAATTACTTCCTGACACTTTAAAACCAGTGAGCGTCTTGAACTGAGACCGTCCCTCTCAGGCCCAGCTGTAGGCTCTGTGTGTTTCTCTCTGTTCTTCTGTTACACTTATTGATTTCTGGCTTGCAGTACATCTTGTAAGTGATGGGGTGAAGTGTGTTATTCTGTCACTGAAATGTCCTTGATACAAGCTGGCTGCAAGCGACACATCACTCCATTGCTTTAGCACTTACATAAACACATGCATTTAACTACAGAAATGCACTAAGTGAAGGATGCTGACGAGTTTTATCCTCATCTCTAACAGAACAGCTCTAGCTGACAGCTACATATTTCAGATCAATTCAGCCAGTGCAGGAAAGCTCCTCTGGATTGACTTGTGAAAGAAAGTCATCTAAATATGTAGATGAACACTGGCAAGAGTTTAATTTTGACATACATATACCAGGATGTCTTGTTTTGGATAAGTTGTCAGTTGTGTGAACCTGCATTCAGTGACTTTAAACTTGTTTACTACCTCGTGTATTGTGCATATTTTCTTGTCAAATGGTCAGTTACATTGACTGGGTGAGCTGTTTTGACAGAAAGAAGATTTGCTAACAAAAGGGTCAGGATGCGTTTTCTCCGCCTGAAGCAAAAGGCTGATCAAACATGTGTTCAGCCTATAAAAGATGGTAAAGAAGGGAACTTGGTGCCTTAGTACTCTTCTGTCAAAATGAATATGTTGGATTTTGCTTTTAAAATCCTACGAAGATTAAATATTTGAATTGAATTTTGAATTCATACTAACTAGTAAACTAGGATTAAAATATTAACTGATTTTTACAGAATATGTAAATTAAGGCACAATTTAATTATTTTAAAAGCATTTTGTTGATCAATAATACAATCTTTGACACCAACAATAAATTTGATGAAATAGTCCTCTGTCAGAAAGTTTCAAACAGTCCTCCCCTTTTGGAAATTCTCAAACAAAACTGGCATCGGGGCATCTGGTGGCTCAGGTGGTAGAGCAGGCGCCCCATATACAGAGCCTGTGTTCTCACCACAGCGACCATGGGTTCGATTCCACCTGTGGCCCTTTGCTGCAAGTCATTCCCTCTCTCTCCTCTGTTTCCTGTCTACCTTTCAGCTGTCCTATCCAAGAAATAAAGGCACAAAAAGCCCCCCCCAAAATCTAAAAAAAACCCCCCATAAAAACAAACAGGCATGACTACAGTTAGGGAGGACATGTTCAATAACCCCTTTTCCTCAAGAGGCCATATCAAATTATTAAATCATCCGTCACCATTTGTGAATAAAGCTCTACTGTAGTAGAACCTTTCCCATTTTCATTTAGGCTATGCATATTTCTGTTACCTCTGCAAAAGGTGGAATATGATAAATGGATGTGTTGAGTGGAAAAATCACTGTTCTTATTAATAAAGACGTGAAAATGACAAAATTGTATTTTAAAATGCTCTTTGTATGTCTCTAATTATCTATTCAACTAGCTCAAGCCCTTGTTATTCTGAGAGAAGAATGACTCATCGGGGACCTTTACTGCGTCTTTGTCCTCCTATAATAACAGCAATCATCATTATCAGACCTGCTTAAGAGGAGACCAATGTGACTCTATCGGCTTTATTTGGTCATTAATGCAACAGAGGGTGAGTCAACACTCAGGGTCAAAGGGGGAAGTTTCACCTCGATGCTGATGTGCTGTCAGTTATACAATTGCCTTAACAATGTCTTCTGATGGTAAAGGTTGAGATAAGGGGGTGGTGAGGCTGACTAGCTGATAAGCCCTGTGCAAGGAGAGACCTTGAGGCCATAAAGACACCATGGAGCCTGTCAAACAGTCATCGGCACTGATTTACTGCAAAGTTCCACTGGCAGCAAGGCACAACTTCACGCAAAAGAAAAGAAAATTACATTCACTCCTATGTGCCAGAGCCTAAGATGCGAGATGATCGATAAAGTAAAATGAGAAAGCTGCAGATCTTATACAACCCAATTTGACATGTCTATGATAACATGCTACACAAGGCCAAGTGTGTGTAAACCAATTTATAATCAGAGGCTGTTCAGGTTTATTTATATCTCAGGAGACGTAGTCCCAACATAACATCTTGTAGAGTATAAATGCTGGATTTTCAATGAGCCTGAGGGATCCTCTGCATAAAAATAAAAATTGCTATTCAAGATTATTTCTGTCTTTAATATACAGCGGACTAACAATTCTCTCTGAAAATATTCTTCTGACCACCTTATGTGCTGCTCAACACAGCGACACAGCTTTCGCTCTCTGTACAGGCATGTTCTGACTGATGTAATACACAGAGGAGCCGAGTGGCCTTTTAATTAAATACTAGCCTTTACTGCAATTCTCCTAAAGCATCTCTGTGGAATTTGTTTGGGAATGAAAATTTAAAACCAAATCTTTCAATTGTCATGAAATGATGTGGAGACTGAAATGCCATTGATCCTTATCACTGAACCAATGACATGACCAAATAGAATTCAAACTATTCGACTTATATTTTAAATACCTACTATAAAGATTTTAGTGTTTCTTCATTGATCTACAGATTATTTTCTTTATTAATTGATTAATCCCACAGTGTATTAACGCTAAGGTAGGCTGTGTATTTTTGGTGTCATCGGGCAAAAATTCAATAGCAGCCCTTCAGAATATCATAATTTAGGTTGTATAAAAGAACTCTAAAATTCTGCACCTCTTCTTTGTCTGTATTCAGGCTTTAGAAAATGAAGACTGTGATGTGCACTTCTTGGCCAATCAGACGTTTCATTTCAGAGAATGTGTATTCCTATTGGCTGCTCTACGCTGTGTGGCTTAGCAACCGGTGACGTCGCTACAAGCAGATTGGATTGGATGTTAAAACAAGTGACATGTCTTACATTCTAAAACTGGCCTCTTGGGACTGGACAAGCTGAGTTGCAGGCGACACCGTCAGCCGACTTGAGTCAAGCAGAGGCAGACCAGTTTACACAGCTGCAGCTTTCCCTGTAACAGGTCACATTGTGAATCTTTGGTGCAAAAAGAGAGCGTCAGCAAACAAAATCAAATGTGCACCGGAACACAAACAGGGAGGGGAGGGTGCAGCAAAGTTGAATTCTTAGGAGTCTCATGCTACACCTAGCTTTAATTCCAGATGCTGCCCACATCAGCTTTAATATAAAAACGGGTAATTAAGTAATTCACAGTTTGTCACAGCTTAAGGTGATGTCTTTTAAATGCTGGTACAGCAACAGTCGAAAACCTTGAGATTTTTCATTTACTGTCATACGACAAATTTAAAAAATTAATAAAACAAAAACTGAACATGTTTAAATGGATTTCAATTTTTCTGTGTTTTTAATCTTCTAATGCAGCCTTGTGTGCTGTGGGAGGCAGGGTCAGATGTACTTAACTTTGTCCTTCAGCTTTTTTTGCTTCCGACGTTTAATGTGAAGTAACTTAACAGTTAGACGGGTGGGAAGTGCTGCCTCGTCTGTTACCAGCCACACTCACAAACATAAGTTCTTGTGGTTGTACACATCAGTATGTGTGTACGAAATGAGTTTTTTTCTTCCAGGAAAGGGCCATGTTGTTTGTCACGTCTTTTTTAGTTCTGAAGCTGGAAGCACACATTGAGAATGTGCCACCTTCATTACTGTAACAGTTATTGTAACATACTGAATCTTCCCTCAGCATGTCAACAGTCCACACACATCAATATCATCAACCTGGAATGGCCTCAGAGTTCATTTTTTAAGCATTTCAATTTGTTTATTTTCCGAAAGAGCAAATCACTTTCTGTCTGGATGCAGTTTTCAATTACAGAGTCTATTTAGCAAGTTTTAGAATACATGCATCCTGTCTGTTTCTTTTTTGTTAGTCTAATCTCTTGCAATAAAAAATAAATGTTGTAACTATTGCTGTACAGAATTCCTATCTAGCTGCTGTCTGCCCACTCATTGTGATACACGTGCACATCTTTGTCCAATCTCCTTCACATAAAGATGTACATAAATATACATTAGAGAGCCTAAATGCCAGTAGCTCCTCAGCCAGTGCAGATGAATTGAACTTAGTGTCTAAAAACAGCAGTACTGATGCAAATGCATTACATGAATGTGGCATTTTATGCCGGAAGGTATCTGTGCAATCTCAATCTGTCCCCATCAATTGACATACGGATGTTCCTCTGTGGCAGCCAGCTCGGTGGGTTGTGGAGAGGGCAGAGCAAAACAAGTAATTTGCAGGGGAAGAAAATTAAGTGAATGACTGCAATTCTCCTTCAATTACTGACACGTGAAGCAAGTCGACTGATGCAAGTCTAAAATATAGGTGTGTAAATGTCTCTCAACTTTTCTCACACAAGAAGGAAAGGGGGTTCATGCCAGATAAAGTTTGAGAACCACTAAATAAACTAAAAAGGATGGTGAAATGTTCTTTCTTGTGAATGTAATGCTGTTTCAACTCATGAAATTCTTAAGTGTTACCAGTTACTCTTCCTGCAGTCACAACATCATTTTAAAAGCTTACTTTTGCTCAAAGCTGTGACCTTTCTTGTGAGAAGCAGCGATTTGTTTCCAGCATCTCTGCCAAAAAAACAAGCAGATGCAAAGCTGAAAGAAGCGGCTGTGACTTGGACAAAGGCCAATTATAATGACACAGTATAAGAAAGAGCGAAAACCCCATTTGAGATAATAAAATGGCTTTTCACACAGCAAACAGCTGGTTAGTTTCATAAACAGGAATTCATGGTGCTTGTCGCTTTGTAAGGACAAGCTTTCATGAATGCAGGAGCACAAACCTGCAGGAGCGTTAATGGAGGATCCTGTTTTTCTCTCTCTCCTGCGTGCCCTTCCATAAAAAACAAGAGAATGGAGTCGCTGTGACGCAGAGGCAACTTCTTAAACATATACATGTAAAGATCAGTATGTGTCATTTTGTTCCTCAGATGTAAGTAGGCACAAGTTTTGTCTGCTTCTCTGGATACCTGATATCTGTCTGACAAATTAAAAATAAATAATTGCTGCCTTAATCCAAATTTGTGAAGGCGTATAGTCAAATCAGGCAGCTCATTTATCTATTGCACTCTCAAGCGCCATCATTACTGGGGTGGCAGAGTTTAGCTGAACACATTTACACTGACAGTGAGAGCAGAGGTGTTTGAGTTAATTACAGTCGGCCGTCACACTGTTTGACCACTGAATATGGAAGTCACCGGAAGTTTTGATCTCAGCAGTAATTACTTTGAAGTTAAGAAGTTTAATAATCAAACTCATGGTTTCTTGCACTGCAGTCACAAAAAATGAACCCATTAACAAAAAACAAACACAAGATAATCTGGAAAATAGAATTTCAGAAGTTGGCATCATTGTGGTTCTCTCAACAAAACGATTTTTTCACTGGCTGTTGGATTATAAACTGAGTGGCAAATGTAAGCTTAGGAAATTTACAGGTTTTCACAGACTTTTAAAGAGAGAACGGACGACAAAAAAGCGATCTGTATCATTGAAGCAAATTTCAGGGAATGATTAAATGTTTAAAAACCAATGAACTCTTCACGAGAAAAGCAGATTCAGTTGACGGGACAGAGACAAAATGAGGACATTTGTGAAGCACACTGCTGTGTGCTGTTCTCACAGGGTTTTTAATCATGTCACAATGTCAAGTGTTGGCAAAACAGTGTAAAAGATGGATTTTTGTTTTTTTGTTTTTTTTTAAGAGAAACCACTTCTTAACGCAGCACCAGTGAAGAAACAAAATTTAATATGAAACTGTGTCACTGTCAATGACCTAATTACCAGTGTTGTACAGAGTGGAAACTTTTCCCTGAAGCCTCTACATAAAAAAACATTGAGTTGTGAATTTACTTTCATGCATGTATATATTTTTTTTACCATCTCTTTTTTGTGTTTTTTATCTTCTGTCTTTTCTTATTATAAAGTCAAATTTTTTTTCAAGATGGTCAACTTACTTTGCGCGTTGCAAAAGAACGAAGCATCATATATCATAAATTTAAAGGAGAATACTCAGAATCTTGCAGTCTGCAGGTGTGACTTGCCCCAAGATGCAGGTTCACAGAACACAAGCCATGGCATCACCTGCACTGTGTGAAAGAAATAAAGAAATAAAGCAACTAGGGGTGTCATGATTTCTATTTTTTATCGAAATTGATCGAAATTACGTCATGGTCTCGAGCATCGAAGTCAAAGAGAGGATCGACGATCACCCCCCCCCAAGGTTTACATGCATCAGGAAGGTGTGCAAAGCTATGCACGTGCGCTACGCAAAGTTACGCCCACGACGCAGCACATTGTAGCCGACGCCGCTAGTTAGCTAACCTGCAGATTATGACACCATGGCAAGTGCAGATAAAGGAGACGCGGCACCGGAGCTTGAAGCCGCTCCTGCTTCTCTTAAATCACCAGTATGGAAATATTTTGCGTTCCCGGTGAGTTATGTCGACAATGTTCGCGTTGTCGACAAGAAGACCACAGTGTGTAAGATATGCTATGTGCGTGTACCATACCCGGCCACGGGAAACACTACGAACATGGCAGGACACATTCGCCGGCATCACAAAGATGTAGATTTGACAACTGGGAAAACACCATCACTGGTCCAGCCAACTATTCCATCCTCGTTTGCAATAAAACTTCCACAGACCTCAGCTCGCGCAAAAGCTATAACTAACGCTATAGGGCTATTTATAGCAGCAGACCTGCAGCCTTATTCGGTGGTGGAAAACGCTGGATTTAAACATTTAATTAGCGTACTTGAGCCACGCTACAGTATGCCCAGCAGGTCGCATCTTACAACAAAAGTGTAAGATGGCATAGGCCTCTGTGCTGTAAGAAAAAGAAAAAAAATCGAGAATCGAATCGAATCGTGACCCTAAAATCGAAAATCAAGTCGAATCGAGGATTTGGAGAATCGTCACACCCCTAGTGTATAGTGAGCAGTCAAGAGACCCGATGACTTTGCAGGTTGTGTAGTCTTAAGAAAGCAACTCTGCTGCACTGTCCCCTTCCTGTTTTTGCTCCAGTTTACACCAAACATTCATGACGAGATGAAACGGTTGCGGTTAAAGTTGCAGCCGTGTAAATTGGTCCATCTCAGCTCAGCTGACACGTTTTCTGTTGCTACGAATCGCTGTGTTGAGCAGCCAGTAGGAACACGCACTCTGCTGTCCCTGTCACAGTCTTCATTTCTAAAGTCTGAATCCAGAGCCAAAGAGAGGTGCAGGTGTTCTTTCAGGCCACCTGAATTACAATATGCTGAAAGGTGATCATGCTGTTTTAGCCTGGTGACACCAAAGATAAACTGCCTACTCCAGCTTTAAATGAATCATTCTGGATTTTCTCTTGGTAGAACAAAACAAAATGTTTAATGGCATCAGTATGAGCTCTGGGAAGTTCACGGCCATTTTTGACACTTATGATGTTTTATTCACCAATATTTAATCAACTAATGAGCCAATAATCCAATGTTTAATTTTGAAAATTGCCACAATTTTTAGACAACAAGAAACAGATCAAGACTCCAACCCAGTATTTTACATTTAAATATTTTCCCAGCATATTTTATTTTTAAAGAAATGTTCCAACTTCAATAGAATCTTGGCTTATTACAGGATTTTCCTGGCAAAGAATCTATCCACATATTTTGAACTGTTTTTACCAGCTGGTCTTGAGAAGTGAACGGGGAATAGCCTTTATTTGGGAGACAAAAGTGTGGATTAAAAAAAAAAATAATGGCATGACAATACAGAGAGACACAAGGCAGAATATGCTCATTTGTTCACCTGCCAGTAATTGTTTTGCCACCTGTTTTGCCATGAAAATTATTCCCAGTTCTCGCTTGCTCGCTCAGCACAGGAGCATAATAAAACTGTCTAAAGTGTCTCTGAAGGTTCAACACTGCTTCAAGCCAAAACACGCAAATGACAACAGAGAATTAGTGTGTCTTCACCAGATGTTTCTTGGAGAAAACAAGCTGTCTATCAGAGCAGAAGTCCAGGCTCCAACAACAAGCCTGTGTCTCCTTGTTACCAAAGTGTCTTTCATATTTGTGCCCATCACAGGTCAAACAAGCTGCGCCAACAACCTGGCAGTGAGAGAGCTGCTCAGTAGGCTTCATGCCTCTGTGCTCAATACCCTCAGAGTTCACAATATTGAAAAACTGAGCCAATTTTTATTTTCAGGAGTATACGATAAAGAGAGCTGCACAGAAATAAAGGATCATCTGGTTCAACAGGTTGTGTTTAAGTGTGGATGAACATGAGCTCCTACCTGTAGAGTGCTTACGACCTCCTGCATCTTGGCTCGGCCGAGATCCAGGAAGCTCTCAATCAGATCCCCGTCGATGAATCCCGTGGCCTGCTCTGTCTTACGCTCGGTGTGGAAGGATCGCCAGGTGCCGCTGAGTCAAGGAAAATCAATAATAAACAAAAAATAATACAAGGTTGCTACTCCGCTAGAGGATCGCACTTAAGGTACAATATTACATATTTTACCTCAGGCGCAGTCAACAAACACTTAGCATGCTGTGTGGGAAGTCTAACAAAAACAGCAGCGCTCAGAGGAGCAGGCAGCTGATGCTGTCAGACAATCAGGATCCAGTGCTGGTACTGTTGAACCTGTGCAGAGCTGCTGTTTAAATTACAGCTTTGATTGCAAAAGCATGTTCATATGGGATGTATAATACAAAAAGTCTCCAGTTTATCTGGCTTTTACGGCTGTCAACCTTGATACTCCAATGACTCTTCTAAAATCTGAATTTTTTTAGGTTTTAATGTACCAGAAAAATACATAAATGACTCAGAATATTTTAAATTGAAACTTCTAAGATTATCTTTTAAAAATATCACCACTGCACTTTCAGTTACTGTGATTTGATTGCATCTACTGTCGTAGTGTCTGTAGGTGGTTGATAAAATCGTGGCCTAAGGTGGAATGAGATGAGTTACACAGCTGTCGTCACGGATGTCATCGGATTGAGTGATTGTGCTGCCACTGTATTCATCGGATTGTCACCCGCAGAATACGACCTCATCCCCAAGATGGAAAAAGGAGCTCAGTGATAATGGCAGAAAGGTTTATACAGTAGACATCTGAATGCATAAACTGCTGGATTCAGTGTGTAAATGTGGAAGCTGACTATGTTGAAAAATAACTGTGTTCAGTTTTCTAAAACTGACTCTTAGGTTTGGAATCAATCATCATCGTCATCAATCACCCGTTGTATCACAAAAAGAGCTGTATCTAACAATGTTTTCGTTATTTTTTGTTTATTAATTGTTTCTTGATAAATCTGTTAACAATTTAGCCTAAAAATATCTGGAAATAAAAAAAAAATGCCCCTCACAATACTCAAAAGCCTAAGGTGAAGTCTTCACTGTACTGTAAGACCAGCAGTGCAATGGTGGAGTTTTTTTACGTGAGGGCTACAGCATCGGACACGTGATGGGCGTGCCACTCAGGGGAGGACGATTTTTGATTGACAGGTGCTCTTCCTCCTGCAGGAAACATGAACATCAAGCCAATGGGATGTTTCCTGACTTTATTATACACTGCTGTTATTAATATCTCCTCCACTGTTCTTGCCAAAATATCCAGGCTAGGTTAATCCCTACAACCAACATCAACCAGACCAACACTTCCTAGATGCACCTGTAATGGTGTAAAAGATACAATACTTGTGGACTGATTTTCTATTTCAGCTCTATATGCGACTCATGTTCATGTGATTCGATCAGACGGCAGAGTGCACACATACAAAATGTTTCACGGAAATCACAAACAAGCTAAACCAAGTGAAGAAACTATCATGGCTTTGTCACATCGCTGTCGGGGTGTCCTGCCTATAGGACAACAACAAAGGTCAGTGCAGGTCGTCTCTGTCACAGTCGGGACATATGAAGGATATAAGCTGTGCTCGATCTTGCCCACGCTCTTGATGACCTTGTTGAGGCGGTTCTGCAGGTCCAGGAGGAGGCTGTACCAGCCCTCAGACAGGGACGTCACCAAACCTAAACACATATAGACACACAATCATTCAACAACTCTTTTTTTTAAATACAGTCTCAATATGAAAACAGTTTTGAACCTCGCTGAAGCAGATGGGAAAAACTTTTACAATAAGACAGAAAGAAGAAGTTTATGGACTGTTTTTATGACGAAACCTAAAAAAGCTACAATAAATAATGAAAAGGTCATTAGTTTGACTGCAATCCTCTAATGCAAGTTTCATGTTTGTATACTGGGATGATGTTAGAAGTAAAGCAGTATGATTTCAATATTTTAATAATTCAAGACCATTCTGAAATGTTTTATTTTGAGATGGATTTTGCTGCAATTGTCGGAGCCACGGAGCTTTCAGGGTGCAGCTCGCTTTCCTCGACGCTAAAAATTCAACTTCTGTGACAGTGAGTGCATTGTTGTGATGCTCTGGGGAAATAATCTGCGCTGAAATGGAAAACAGGCAAACCTGTGAAGAGGAGGTTAATCTGATGTGTGAAACAGAGCTTGTTTCTCTGCACTTGAAGCAATTACATGTGCTGGATTTCTGGAAAAAACTGTCTAGAGAATCAAAACGATTATTTCATTATTAAATATTATGCTGGTTATTTTCTCAATTAATGGAATTAATTGTTGTGTACATAAAATTTCAGAAAATAGTCAAAAATGCCTGGAAATTAAAACTTTTAAATTACACCTGTATGTTTTTTTTATTTGTGTGAATTCTTCTGTTTTTTTTGTTTGTGTTTGACTGAATCAAATGTAAAAATGTTACAGTCAATTTATTTGATTTTGAATTATTATTATTCACTTCATCGTCCTTTTTCACGGCAACTCTCAAGGCTACAAGTCTTACTAAATTAAGTGTATTTCCATCAAACTGTTTTAATGTACAAAAAGCTTTTACACTCGGCTGAAGTGGGAAAAAAAGTTTATCAATTAAATTCAAATGTGACAACTTTGATTGAAAAAATGCAGCAAGCACTTTGGTGTTTTGCGTCAGACATGATGTACAAACGTCCACCGATGCTTTCACTAGACTGAGAAGACTAAAAATAGCTGCAGATGAACTTTTTCGCACACACACATTAAAGGCTTATTTCAATCACGGTTTTTGCATAAAAGTTTGAGATTTGAAAGCCTTCAACCAAAAGCTCCAGGACACACTGCCCTCCTCCCATCCTGTGTGTGACCGCTGCGTCACTGAACTACTGCTGCTGGCATGCATGTGGCGTCCACACAGACCCTGCTACTGCCTGTCTTTGTCACGACAGAGAGAGAGAGACAGAGAGAGAGAGAGAGAGAGAGAGAGAGAGAGAGAGAGAGAGAGACAGAGAGAGAGAGAGAGAGAGAGAGAGAGAGACAGAGAGAGAGAGAGAGAGACAGAGAGAGAGAGAGAGAGAGAGAGAGAGAGAGAGAGAGAGAGAGAGAGACAGAGAGAGAGAGAGAGAGAGAGAGCGAGAGAGAGGGCCTATTGTATGAATACTGCAACACGACTACACACTGAAGTGTGTTTGTCTAGTCGACTGTACGTTTTACTCAGTGTGCGTTTTTTTATTAGAACTCTTTGAACTCCTCCTTTAACATTAATCAAACTATTCGTGAGTACAAATTGCTATGAACCTATGTTACAGCGATGACACAGAGCTGTTCATTCACCATTTCAAGACTCGGGTTCATTTGTGACTGTCTGAGTTTCCCTTTTTAATCAATTTGAATCGTTCCAGTGAAAAGAACATCTCATCAATTTCTGCAAACATGAGTGATTTTCTCCATCAGCCATAAACCAGAGCCGCACCACTAATGGTACCTTTGTCCTCTTTCACTTCCCCTCAGCTAATCACATCATGTGTTACGTGAGGGCCCATAAAGTCAGAATACAAATAGATTTTAAAAAAGACTTGAAAAAGAGATTTTCCACCCACATTATGCAGAGGAGGTAATGAAACATCTCAAAGCAGTGGGGGTAAAATGTGTTGGTTCAGAGTTCATTGCTGCTCTGGAACACCTGCGGCGCCTGAAAGTGAAACCTGCATCCGGGAATCCCCCGAATAACCAACAAATGTTTGTTACATGATTTTTACGCGGTAGAATCTGGTAATGCCCTATTTACTCCGAAAAGGTAGTAATTAACCTAAATTAGATATATTTTAAACCTGAAAATGTGTTAATCTCCAGAAAACTATGACTTCAACCATCTTTCACAGACTCACATTTGAGGATGTCAAACAGTTATTGTGTTCTCTACTTTGAGAGGAAATTAATCAAATCTGAGCTGTTTTTAAAGGTTAAAAAAATGTTTTACTTTTCCTTCCTCCTGTCAGCACTTAATCAAGACACAGCAGTTTATCACATCACATTTATCAAGACGTGTTTGTGTGTAGTGGCTGCACGTACCTATGAAGAAGGTGTCCGGGGCGTTATCACCTGTCAGAAGCTCCACCGTTTCTGGGTCGAACCTGAGCCAGAGTCCCACAGCCAGCACCAACAGGCCCGACAGCTGAGGGACCAGAAAGCACAGGAGCAATCATCATGTCACGATCACAGCCCTGATTCAATAAAAGTCAAAATGCTGTGTGAAAAATAAATACTTCAAACTGTTATTACATGCAAATCTTTTTTGGCACATAATCTGGGGCCCGACTGATGTATCAATTAGCTGATAATATCAGCCGATATTGGTCTATTGCAGATTAATCAGTTTCGGCGTATAATGTTCTCTTATATGTGGTGATATTAAAACTGTTTTTAGGGCTGTAAAAAGTGCTTTGACCAGTGATTTAAAATGTTGTAATAATGTAGATTGTCCAGCAGAGGGCGGTATGTCATTTAATAACTAATAAGTGAAGCGTTTACTGTTCAGTACATTTTTTTAGGATAAGGTTCGTTAAAATGTAAGATATCCCGCCTCAGTTATATATCCTTGTCAGAAATATGTGATACTCACATTTAGCTGATGTTATATAAATATAATTTGGGTAGATATATGGAATATCGGGATTTTCTTGCTCCCTAATATCAGTATCCCAAAATCTAATACTTAACATTATCAAACGAAACAGTTTTAAAGATTTTATATTTAAAGTTTGACCTTATCAAATTCCCTGATTTTTGGGAGGTTATGCTTATTCTGAATTTAACGGCAGCAAGATGTGACAAACAATTTGGGACAGGCACAAGGAAAAGCTGGGACAGTCGTTGCTGCTCAAAAAACACCTGTCGGAATGTTTGGGACGGTTAAACAGCTCAGATTCACAAGCGAGGATGGTTCCAGGTTCACCACTTTGTCAAACACACGAGCTCG
>JAQFJA010000006.1:16742506-16752908 GCA_029874485.1 Naso brachycentron
AAAGTTAATTTTCTCTTGATTTGTGTGTGTGAAAAATGCCATTTTAGTGTCAGAATGTTCGGAAGATATGTGTCTTGTGAAAAATGGGTCCAATATGTATCGTGGTGATGACAGAGTGAAATAATTGGTCATAATCTGTGATCACGTTCTGCTTCCTGTCTCCTAAAGGGGCGTGGCTGTCGTGAAACCAATGTGACACAAATACAGGAAATGAAGGTCTCACTTTCTATTAACTGTCTGTTTCAATTTAACAAAATAATGAATGGACTCCCTAAGTTCAGCTTTTATTTTAAGCAGAGTAATTTCTGTGTGTGGAGAAAATGCAACTGACTACCTGAATGTGGGGCAAATGACATGTTGCATTTACAGTGGGGCACATATTGCAGGGAAAGATTTATTTAACACATTTTCATTATATTTTAAGCTGGGAAACCTGTCGAGCAATGAAAAATATTCGCAGCTCTGGAGCGGACTCAATTAAAGACATTTCTGCTGTTCCTCACAGCAGGAGAGTCATAAAACAGCATGAAGACAAACAGAGAAGGTAGTCAGGCAAAAATATTCTTCATGCAACACTATACAACAAGCCTCCCTTTTTTGAGTGAATAACTTACTTGGGAATAAGCTTTAAGCAGGAAAACAATCAAGCGTATATGTCAATACAGTTTGCCTGGCTAGGGGGCTGTTTTACTAACAGGAATACAAATTCACTGCAGCCCAAATAGACATGATCCTCAGCATGGGTTCTCACCACTATGTAAATCAATAGTAAAACTCTTCATAATGCACATAATAGAAAACAGCAAAAACAAACAATACAGCTGCTATAGTATTGGTAATAAGTGGAGTCCATACTGCAGGTGTTTCAGCAGCATGCAAGCAGAAATGAGCACCCTCAAACAAACAACAAGCTGTAGCCTCATAAGTTTCATTAACTACAAACAGCTACTGATCAGAGCTAAAAACATTAACAAGCCTGAATGTTAATACAAGCAGCAGGTGGGCCTACCTTCTGTGGCTTGGTGATGTGGAGAAGAAATGGGACAGCAATCCCTTTAGAAACATTAGCCAAACCAACACTTCTTCTTCCTCTTCTTCTTCTTTCTTGGTTTGCATCCAAACTGTTGCTTTGCTGCCAACTACTGGAGTGAAAATAAGACAATTTCTTATATGAGAAAAGAAGGGATAAGTGGTTGCTCAATGTGGTCAAAGTGGATTAAACACTGTAGCAAAATGTTTGGTGCTCTTGGACAGCAGGGGGATGTCTAGAACACAAAACAGGAAGAAGACCAGGCACCCGAAGTATGAAAATGTGAAAAGGAGGAAGGAAGTAGAGTCCTTCTCCTCTTCCTCTTTTGTGTTCCACAATTTTCCATATCCCCTAAAAAAACACAAAAACATTTAAAAAATGCAAATATAGATCTTCTCTCTTATCTGCTTCTTCTCGGACCTGATCTTCATTCTTTCTTTTTGGAAAGTTTGCTCGCTATGCTTCATTGCTCCCTACACACAGATAACGCTTTTTTTTTTTCTCCCCACAGTTGCAGCAGCATTTTCCACACATTCCTAAATATGGCCACGCACAGGCGAGCTGCATCCAAATTTTGAACAATGTCTGCGCTGAATAGCTTTAGGAACAAAAGGCCTTACTGGGTATCTGATGTGAGCCATGAACACTTTCTGGCAGGATTTTTGATTCAAAATACAAATAGTGGACCTGGTTTTAAATCTTTCACCATAACTCATCTTGAGCATTCTGTGAATATCAGTATCTTTGTCACGTTCTTTACATCTAGGTGTTTCAACATTATACGGTACTATTTCATCAACAACGCCTTTTTACTTGGACTCTGTTAAGGAAAACATGATATCTGGAAGCCATCTAACTGTGACGTACCTTTGGACTTTAATTAATTCACTTCTTTTCACATCAATTAGCCCAGCAGGGCCGAGTTCCTCCTCAGTCCAACTCACAACTTCATGTTTATCCGACAGATCTTCAAACTTGTCCTTGCCTGCGGTCAATTTCATTCCAGCTAAGCAGATTCCTCTTTCATTTTCACTGGGCTTCTTATCGCTTTTCAGATATTTCTCTCTAGTTCCTTCCTGCTGCTTCCTTCAAGCTCATCCACCTCCAATTCCATCCTGCCAAAAAAAAAAAAAAAAACCCCGTCTGTCTTGATGTGGCATTTCGGGCCAGCAGGGGATGTGTGAAGGGATTTTCTAAGCATGGTTCAAAACAAAATGATTTACTAAACATAAGGCAACATGATCAGAGCAGAGCCCTTTTCCTCACATTTGATTTGAAGTTTTCAGGCCATCATGCTGTTTGTGCGTCGTCACCCAGCTAATAAAAGCAGTTTGAAAACTGATTTGTGAAACTGATGAACTTATAAAATGAGAAAAAAGAGTGATCTCTTATTTTAAAATGAAGGCAAGATGAGTGCAAAGTCAAAATCATGAAAAGCATCAATCACATTGGCTGACTGCTGATCATGTGTTGACAATAAGTGTGCTGCAAAGCCTCCCAGCATGCACCAGGGCATTAGATTCATTTACGTGGTGTTTTTGTGTTGTGCCCTTTTGGACTCCACTTCAAACAGTGACACAAAGTGGAAACAATGTCAAAAAGCACTTTTATTGCATGCACATATTATTATTATTATTATTATTATTATTAGTCTGGTGAATTGAAGTAGGTCTATTAAAATTTATCTTGGTAGTGTAATGTAACTTTTTTTGTCATGCATATCTCTGTTGTGTTTAATTGATTTTAAATGTATAAATGCAGAACAAATTTTGACAGGGGCAGATCCACTCTTCACTCTTTGTTTCTGTATTCCACTTTAAATTTAAAATTAGTTCCAGCACGATGATATCTGTGGCAACAAATATAACTTAGACTTGTGGGGATTACAGAGTCGTTTGGATGTGGATTTAGCCGACACTCAAAGAGCAATTAGGATAGCTGTTATTACTTTAGGAGACAGATATTTAAAAAGAAGAGATGAACTGTTTTGGTTAATTATCTTTAAAACCCAAAGTCTATTTAAAATGATGTTTTATCTTATCTTTTCTTACTATTAAGCAGTACAAAAAGCATAACATTTAGCATTAATAAATTAATCATGGACAAATCCAATTGTAACTGTTGACTGTCAACATTAACAAATTCTGCAAATCAACCTCAAGCTTTCAGTTTCATCAAAGTGCTGCAGATGTAACAACAGACTGAGAGAGTCTGAGCAGAAACATGTCACCCAGATCCACTTTCAGTGGCCGCTGTCCTGAAGGCCGGATCACTGTAATGTCACAAAGCCTCAGCATGCATGACAGCATTATGGCATCACCTGTCAGAGACGAGAGGGTCCATGGCTGTGATACGGTCTACTATCAAAAAGCTTTCTGTCTCCTCTTTTTCTCTCCTCTTTATACTTGTCTAACATTAAATGATGAACAATGTTGGAATTATTCAAAATCGTGTAACATTTTACCTTATTTGTATAGTTTTATGTCTTTCTCTATTCTATATTTGCCGTAATATGACATGTATATTCCACTTAGTATACATCTATTGTGAATGTACGTTAGATTGTAAATGTATTAGATCGTATGTTAGATTCTGTTATCTTTGCATCTTACAAAATGTGCCATTCAACACTGTGATTTATTGTTATTTTAGGATATTAGAAAATCCCATTTGAACAGATGGTGCATGATGAACTACTTACTTTCCCTGATACTGACCTGAGACTCGGCCTCTATTTAAAGCCACTACTGAGCACAGATGTCCAAACACAGATAAGTAGGCTATCACATGCTGTGTCAAGTACAAGCTCAAACATAGATCTATTTTACATGTAGGCCTATATACAGTCATACTGCGCACGAGGTTGTGAAAACAAACTTAAACTCGATCTCTTTGTCTTGCAAGGACTTTTTTTTGGCTTCTTTCATACATGTTTCCATCCTTCCACCGACTGTCAACCTCATATCCAGGATCGGGTCGCGGAGGCAGCAGTTTAAGCAGGGGGCCCCAGACTTTCCTTCCCCCGGCCACATTAACCAGCTCTGACTTGAGGATCCTGAGGCGGTCCCGGGCCAGTACAGAGGTATAAGCTCCCCACCTGGAGCTGGGTCTGCCCCAGGACCTTCTCCCAGTTGGACGTGCCTGGAACATCTCAATAAAGAGGTGACCAGGAGGCATCGTTACCAGATGCCTGAACCATCTCAACCGGCTCCTTTCAGCGCAAGGTGCAGTGACTCTACTCCAAGTCCCTCACATGACTGAACTTCTCATCTTATCCCTAAGGAAGACGCCAGTCACCCTCCTGAGGAAACCCATTTTAGCCGCTTGTGGCTTGTGGCTCTACTCCAAGTCCCTCACATGACTGAACTCCTCATCTTGTCCCTAAGGGAGACACCAGTCACCCTCCTGAGGAAACCCATTTTAGCCGCTTGTATCAGCAATCTCATTCTTTCAGTCATGATCCATCCTTCATGATTGCAGGTGACGGTAGGGACAAGGACTGAATGGTAGATCGAGAGCTTTGCCTCTTGGCTCAGCTCTCTTTATCATCAATGGTGCAGTAAAGCGATTGCAAAACCGCTCCAGCTGTTCTGATTCTCCGGGCAATCTCTCGCTCCATAGTCCCCCCACTCATGAACAAGACCTCGAGATACTTGAACTCCTTCAAAGTAGGGCTCATTCTCTACTTGGAGAGGACAGTCCACCGGTGTTCTGCTGAGAACCATGGCCTCAGATTTAGAGGTGCCGATCCTCATCTCACCTGAAAACTGATCCATTGAGCACTGACGGTCACAGACCTATGGATATGTTGTTTTGTAATGCTAATTCGAACAATTTAACAGTGTCACAGGTACTTCTGGAAAACACTGATGAAAGACAAAAACATAGTCTTAGTGTAAAAGCAAGAAGAGAAAATCATACTCAAGATAGAAAACAATTTATTTTCCCATTTTGACCTCAGTCAGGTCAAATATGGGTGAACTTGAACATAATCTAGACTTGTTTTGAATCTGAATATTTAGGCATAAGCAGCTATTTTCTTTCCATCCTACACATATTTTTACCTTTTTGCCTTGGAGGTAAAATGTAGAGATTTTATCTTTTTGCGATTCATTTATCGAAGATTCCTGTAACCTGTAACCTCTGACACAGCTCCTGCTCTGTCAAGTTCTGCTGAATGTGAATGTTGTCTGTCATTTCTCTTGTTTTATTGACTTATGAATCATTTTCTGATGCATTCAATACAAATCTAGTTGCTTACTTGTTTTACTTTTGACCATATGTGTACGATGTAACAAACACCAACCATCTGGTGTCTCCAAGTAGGATAGTCTTTGCTCCAGGCATGATCTTAAATGTGTGACTGTGTGCTTGACCTTCAGCTTAAAATACAAGTGTTACTGCTCCTAATTCTCCTGACAGACCGTTCTCTAACCGCCCGGCTCTTCAGCCACCTGGTGTCCTGTGTAGACTATATAGTTAGAGGAGCACCAGATGTCCAGGAAGACATGTTTAAAATAACACAAATAATGGGGACAGTTCACTGCAATGAACATTTATACACAGAAGTTCTGTCTTTTTTCTCTGCGAATATTAATCACCGTCATCATAAGAGAGTCTCTTTTGAAATCAAGTAGCAAAAATACTATTTTTTAATTACTCACTTTTAATTTAATTAATTACTTTTACTTACGTGTAAGTCTTTCTGCAAATCTCTAAACTGTCTTTTGGTGAATTTTTAAAATTATCTATGTTAAACAAACAAGATCTATTAAACTTTAAGGTTGTTTTGATTGTGACAAACTTAAGCAGTTGGTTTAGTCAGTTGGAATATCAGATTTCAGTCTTGATTTTTTGGTATTTAAGACCTTTAATGTGGCTAAAAACTACTCAGGTGAGACTTTCAAAAGGTATAAGGATGCAATTCAAAGCAGAACTACTTGTTGTCTTAAATAAAACAAACTTAAAATTTATCTCATTTTTGCAACACACCTAACAGAAAGTTGACTGCAAAAGCTTCATACATGTTGATCACTTTTTGGTGTTTCTTGGAAACTGTTTCCATTGCTGTCTGTGCTAGGGAAGAATTGGCACAACTGTAACATTTTTCACTTTTCACTCTTTTAGAGATTTCTTTACCTACATGTGTAATACTTTCAGACAAAAGACCTACATGTGTACATTATCATAAACCACTTAAAGTTTTTCAGTGGAGCAAACAAACCATGAGGAATTAAACCAAAAGTGGACTCTACAATGTTACAAGTGAAGCGTATGTGAGTCTAAGTTGTAAGAGCTTGAGTTATGGTTGTCACACAGCTAAAAGACAGCTTTAAACCAATTTGTTTTCTTGACAAATCAACAATATTTCATTCAAGCAACTGTTTCACGTTGATATTATACCAAGCACGTAATAAGATAATGTGTAAAACACAATGGTAATAATCAAACTTACCACATGGAGCAGTTGCTGCATACTTGTGCTTCCTTGTTGGCAAAATACATTAACTACACTTACATAGCGAATTTGAGGCCTGTGTGTAACTGAGCTCAGCTTGCAAATCTAGATCAGACAAGTGTCACAAATGAACCGCTAGTCGCAGCTCTGCTTTGACGTTGCTTACAGACGAGCACTAACAAGCATGACATGCTAAAACTGTGCTAACTGATGAAGAACAGACACATGCAGACAACCGTGGAAATTTCAGCTCCACAACGTTCAAAGCTTTTTATTCGAAGAATACCTTTGGATCAGAATTTTTACAAATTTCGCGCAACACCAGTTATCCAGGCGCCATTCCTTTGAAGACTGGATGAATCCTGTTGAAATTTCTCATGGTCGTTTAATACAGCAAGGGTCACATGCTGGTGTGAGGACGCCATGATGACATTCATGTAGCTAGAGAAAATGTAAGAGTTACAGCTGTAATGCATTACACTGAAGTCAACTCTCATCTGCTTATAGCCTGTTTCTGTTTTTGGTTGTATTTTTCTGTATTTGCTGCCTGTTTCTGTACTTTTGTTTGTTTGTTTTTTATTTTTCTGCAGAAAATAACAGTATCACAACCAAACTTGTTTAGAAAGTTGAAAAGACTTGCATATGTGAATGTTTTTGAGGCTGCTGCTGTACATATGACTTTTTGTCTAGCCTCCGGCAGCATGTATCCAGAGTTGAGTTCTTCAGCTGCCTTTGAAGCTCACCTGAAGGCAAAAAGATCATATGCTCGGCAAGTAAACAGCTACACAAACCTCCTAGAATATTAACACAGACATGGAAATGAATAAGAGTTGCATGTTAAAAAGCCCTTTTCATTTATTTCTCTATGAAGTGTTTGCAGTGTTTACATGATGTTGCTTTTTATTGCCTTCAGTATTTACGCTCCAATGTAATTTATTACTGTACTTGGCATTTTTATGTTTGTGTTCTCACCAGTATATTTCATGCTTTATTGTGTTTGCCTGTGAGCACCATGAGTCTTGATGAGTTCTGCACTTTTTATTCTGGTGTGGTTAACCACAGAAGAAAAATAAATAAGATCACATTCACGTTGCCTGTGATTTGTGAATTTGTCCTCTTCACATGATGTAAAGATGACCAGAGGGGAAAAGTTTAACCATTTAGTGCCACATGCCAATAAACCAGTGATTTCGATATGGTATACAGAGTGAAAGTGTCAAATGCATGACTCATTCAAATCTCAGAAAGCAGAGAAAACACTGAATGGCCTCAGTGTGTGCAAACTGCATGTGTGTGGGAGAGAGGGAGAGCTGGTCTGTTATTTCTGTCTGAGTGTATGCAGTTATATTTATGCATCATGTAACGAGCATTTACATGCATGTGTGTGACACATGAGCTATATGTGTACATTGTATTTTAAAATGTGTGTAACAGAGCATCAGAGAAAACACAGAATGCATCTTAAACAGAGAGCTGGATAGATCTTGTATGTGTGTGTGTGTGTGTGTGTGTGTGTGTCAGCCTACCAGAACAGACTGTGTGACCAGCGACAGTGAGCTTTAACATGTGCTGACAGCTAATCAATAGCAGATAACGTTTTTTAGCTTTTAGGGAGAACTATTTATAACAGACTGCACCATCACTCTCAAAACAAAATCAGATATTTCCATGGGATAGACCAAGACCTGCGCAATTATGCTTCACAGCAGCGTGTGTGCATATAACACTGATAAAAGCATAATCCAGGTATGGGAGCAAATAGTAGGAAATACATCCGGTCATATTGTCATTTTTAAATAGGTTTTGAATACACTTTATATTGCTGGGTTGGTGTCTGGAGGCTCTTATGCTGAATACTTAGAGTCCAGTGTTAATAACATCCAAAATATAGCAACTACATTGTGATTGTTTTGTTGTTGTGTTCTGTACATGTGACATCTATTACACGTCTGTCCGTCCTAGGGAGAGGGATCCCTCCTCTGCAGTTCTCTCAGAGGTTTCTTATTTTTCCCTGATTCTTTCCATCGATTTAGGGTTTTTTTTAAGTTTTTCCTCACCCAGTGAGGACAGGGTGAGGGTCTAAGGACAGAGGATGTCACATCTGTGCAGTTTGTGAAGCCCCTGAGACAAATTATAATTTGTGATTTTGGGCTATACAAAAATAATTTTGATTGATTGACTGAATAAACAATAATTTTGTTACAAAATGTAACCCTGAGCCTTAATTTAGGGTCACCATATAACAAACCCTGACTCCATCTCTGACCTAGAGCTTGTGTTTTGGAGGAAAAGAGTGCTTTCCCATAACTTTTTATTTTTAAAGATCAACGATTCGAGCCAGAGAAACCATCTTTTCCATGAATTCTTCTTTCTTGTCAAACACCCCACCTTAATTTACCCAAGATGCAACTTGAGCACACAGATAGGTCATATGAAGATTTGGGTGTATGATGCTTATAGCAGCTATGACAGAGATGAGGAGCGGGCTGCAGAGGTCTGTTAGGGTCACTTCTTCTAACACACTATCAGTTATTTCAACACTGTCCAAATGACATCACTTGTGCCAATTTATCACCTTCCTCAGCTCCTGCTGGAGCCAAAAAGGCTTTAGATATTTTTTTTCCCACATAAGCAGTAGTTTATTCTCTTCCAAGACCAGTAAACAGACTTTAATGTGTAAAATTGGTTCTCCTTTAAGTGCGACCCAGACAGTATTGACAGTTTTCCACAACACTGTGAATATCACCTGAAAGTCATTTTATAAATCTATGCAACAGTGCTGGACTTAAAGAATAAACTGTGACTCTGCATGAACAGCAGCATTCTGCAGGGATTTACTGCTCTTGTTTTTTAAGTAATATCCTTACATTATAATTTTGTGCCTGAAATTGCAGATTCTCATTTGAGACAGTGTGCAAAAAACATTTACAGTGGTAATTAGATCAGCTTTTCCTCAACTTGTATTTAGAGGTAGTAAAAAGAAGTTTGCTTCATGTCAGCTTTGTTTCTCCACTTGGAGTATTAACACTGGAAGGGCCAGAATTTCGTACCCACTAGAAAGGCCGTGAGTGCTCATTGTGAATGCCAGATTCCAAATTCTATATAAATACTACGTCTTCTAAATACCCAATATAGAGTAATTAATATTATGTTAGGATATTGTTTAAAAAATTAAGTAACACCTGAAGATATGCCAAGGAGGAACAGAAAACACCCACTTTCGTCAGAGACGGATCATTCTGGCTGATGCAGGTGAGCTCTGCTCTGCTGCACTGCTGTGCTGTGCTGCTTTGAGAGACAACACTTGCCTCTGTAAATGGACATCTGGGCCACTCTTGAAGTTTTACTTTTGACAGAGACTCTGATAGTTGCCAAGCAACCAAGATGCAGCTGCCACCTCACAAAAATTTATCAGTTTTAACCGCAGCAAAGTCTGTGCGGTAATTATGACCGAAATAGGTAGAATGGATCACATTTTGTTTGCCTTTAGTGCAATTTGTATGACAGACATTTGTAGGACAAGTCAGAGACCAGCAGCACTGTAATCTTTAATCCAACACAGTAAAATGACATATACATGTGAAAATGATCTAAACGACCGCCATGGCCTTTCAAGTGTAAGCCTTTGGTCAAATTAGGCTGGCAAAACCCTCAAAGGCCAGTTTGCATGTCTGCAACTGTGAGACACTTCTTGCACTGCCTATGTTTGTTGGAGTCTGTGTGAAACACTAACAAGAAGGCTTTGGGATATATTATTTAAATCTATCAAATTTACATAATTCAGGTCTGACAGTGCAAAGGTTTCCGTAAAATTCATGAATCATTGAGGACACAGGGTGCCGTGCAAATGTTGAATTGCTACTATTCCTGTGCGCATATGTGTGTGTGTGTGTGTGTGTCTGTGAGTGTTGGTT
>JAQFJA010000006.1:16753008-16764657 GCA_029874485.1 Naso brachycentron
TGCGCATATGTGTGTGTGTGTGTGTGTGTCTGTGAGTGTTGGTTGGCCATGTCAAGATGGCACTTGTGTCAGGAGCAGTAATAACACTACTTTGATGCAAAAAGACAATCTGTTGATGCCTTTGCTAGAAGAAACTGAGAGAGAGAACTTCCTCAGTGCCTCATCATCAACATCTCTCTCTCTTTCTCTCTTTCTTACACACACACACACACACACACACACACACACACACGCACGTATGCACGCGTACACACATGCACACACATATTCCCAGGCAGCTTCTCACTCT
Source organism: Naso brachycentron (assembly GCA_029874485.1). Lineage (NCBI taxonomy): Eukaryota > Metazoa > Chordata > Actinopteri > Acanthuriformes > Acanthuridae > Naso > Naso brachycentron. Next base: position 16,753,298 of record JAQFJA010000006.1, read on the forward strand.
GTCACCACTCCTCATTGCTCCAGCCTTCCCCTCCTCTCTTCTCACCCCTGCTTTACTCCTTTTTAAGTCCTTTCCACTCTGTTAATTTCCCACCCGCAGTCCTTCCCTCGCTCCCTCTCCGGCTCCACCAACCAGTGTTGTGGCAGCTGTCATGTCACCTCGTTTCACTAAACAAGTGACTCTCCATAATTACCAGGTGGACTAAGTCATAAATCTTACACATGCTGACACCACGCCTGATGAGAAGTGAGGTTTGAGCCTGCAAATCAGTCAGTCAGCCAACCTGCTGTCCAAACAAGCAGTTGATTCGTCAATCAATAAGCCAGTCAGTCATGCAGGTTTAGATACAAATGAGGGAAAATGGAGTTTCAGCCTTTATTCAATCAGCTGGCACTCTACAAGTCAGACATTTGCCAAAGCCAGTCAATTAATGAGCCAGTAAGAAGGTAATCCGATTTACAAAATACACAGGAATTACACAACACAATACAGCTCACTATCCATTTGTGTGCATGGCAGCAAACTATTCAGTGCAGAGGTGGCAAAGCAATTGTTATTACAGGTCCAGTGTGAAAGATATTCTATCTGGAAGAATAGAATTTGAAAAACAGCATAGAATAGAATATGGTAGAAATAGGATGTATCATTCGTAACATTTTTTTGGAGAATAATCACTCAAAAATAAGAATCTTTCCATTTTCTTTACCTAAAAGTGAGCCTTTTGTGTCTTAAAAAGTAGGAGTTCGCTATGTTGCACTGCCATGTTTCTATATTAGCCCAGAATGGACCAGTTAAACACTAGCTAACCCCAACCCTCTCCTTTTTGAAGGGGAGGATGAGCAGAGGAATTTCAGTCAGGTGTAATTTGCAGGGTCACCACTAGATGTCACTAAATGTTTCACACTGTCAATCCATAAATTCCACTTGAGTGCAGGCTGACTGTCTTTAAAATCACAATAAAATGATGAATTTAGTGTGTTTGTTTTTCCTTGCTGCTGTTAAATTCTCTTTATCATAATTTAAGGGCAGCACAGTGGCTCAGTGGTTAGCACTGCTGCATCACAGCAAGAAGGTCTTGGGTTCAATACCTGGCTGGGAATCAGGGACAACATTACACAGTACATAAATCATTTCTAAGCATCCCTGTATTTGTTTCCTACTTTCCACAATTAAAGCACCGGTATGCAGGTCCACCAGTCACACAGGATTTTTTTCTTTACCCATTCAGCCGTTCAGTTGTAGCCAGTCAGCCAGCAGGCCAGACAAACATCATCCCGCCATCCAGTCGTCATCCCTGCTGCCTACCCATTAAACTGGGTCAGTATTAACAAGACCCATGTTGCTGCTTTGGGAGCTTCACCCCTGAAGCTGACTCCCTGTGACAGGAGCTACGTTACATAAGGAAGACGAGGAGACTGTGCAGCCAGCGAGGCATCGCTGATGGATTTGTTTGCTTTTCAGAATGTCTGCTGTTTAAGATGCCTCTGCAGTTTAGGCTGCTCACCAGCATGTACGAGAGGGCACATTCAGAAAAAACATGCACGGGGATCAATATTGAATAGCCTACTGAATACTGTGTTTGGGTCAGTGTGAACATTTAACAGCTTCTTTTGAAAATAGTGTGAATATAGTATTTTTTTAAAAGACAGTAAAAACAAGATCTTTAAATTTGTATAGATGTCCATGTTCTACAGGGGAAGAATCCTGACTTTCCAGAGGCTTTTATGGGGTTGACATTTGTGGTTTTGAGTGTAATGTTTCAACAACTATTGGATGAATTACCATTAAATCTGGAACACACATTCATGTTTCCGGCAGGATGAATTACAGTCAATCTGATGATCATCCGACTTTTTATCTAGCACAACTTGCAGATCAAACATTCACTTTTGTCTAATACTTTAGCATATGACCAATACAACACTAAATATCACTGACACTTTCTATGAAGCCTGTCTCTATAATACATTATAATGCACAATGAACACATGTAACACATGGTAACACAGTATGAACGCACTTTTAATTTACTATAGGTGGTTATGGTTATGGTAATGGTTATGGTAAGGGTTATGGTATGGGTTGGGGTTAACCTTGACCCTGCTAATAACGACAATTATACAGCACTATAGGCACATTATAACACATTCGAAGTATGTTCATAGCTTAGCTTACAACATTCCCATCATTCCTAGCTGTAGTAGGTGTTTAGGGCTAATTACCCTTTGTTACAATGTTTACATATTAAACTAAGATGTGCTTTCTACTCCTCTATGTATTTTTTGTTTCCCTATCTCTCTCTGTTTTTTATTTTCTTAGTCCACAAATAGTTTCTAATTTTTTTTTGTTTCTATTTCTTTCACTTGTTTTTTCTCCCCTTATCATTTCCAAATTTTGAGGAAGTAATTCTACAGATCTGTATAATATTTTTACATCAATAATTATTTACCATTTGTGTAAGGTCATTATTTTGAGGATGTCATTGAATAACTTGTAGCAGAATGAGGAATAACTGTAAACTGTAAACTGTAAATAATGTTTTTTATATTACTGATTTTATGTTTACTGATGTTTCGACAGTGAGTCACACTTTCTTGAACATTGGATATGACTGTAATGATTATTTACACTTTTGCTGGAATGGCTGCACAAGATGGTCTTAAAATAGAACAAGTGACATCTGTGCTTTTATGACAAGAGTGCAGATGCGAAAGATGTCCAGAGGCCAAATTGTCACCTCAGTATTTACGACCACTAGAGAAAATGTCACATATAAAATTTATGACCGGGCTGAAAAAGAGGTTAACTTTTAAAGTCTCCTGAGTAACACTCAACATTTCTGTTAAAAAATACAAGTCTAAATTGATGCTTTTCAGTTGCTCCAGATAGAACGCATCTTTCAAAAAGAAGCAAATCTAAGAGAACAGAATGTCAGATCTTAATTCAGTCAGAGCCTAACAGCTTTACTTCAGTACAGCTGGGACTGATAGTGAGAAAAGCAAAACTTGACATGGTAGGACAGAAAATGGAAAGTGAGGAGAAGTATTCAAATGCTTAGGCAAAGACGTTTTCCTCTGGTCTGGATTTTGTCTGGTCTGGAAAGTGGCTGAAAAAGGCAGAGACCTGTGAAAGTAAATCAATCTCATCCCAAGCAGAACTCCTCTGATCTGTGATGATGATGATCACTGAGGTGCTGTGGGAGCGTGAGGTCTTCCAGCCTCCACGGACTCTCTCAGCAGCCCTGAGATCTCTTCCCTCTTTCTAATGCAGAGCCCCTTAATGCATACATCTGGACATGTAGACACACTCAGTCTCAGACACAGGGATTTTTATTTTTTTTTAAAAAGGGGGCGGGGAGTAGTTAACAAGTACTTCAAGGAAACTTGACGAAACTTCACATCTTGTAAGACTTGTCTGGTATATTGGATGTCTTACTTTAAATTAGCATTTTCTCCAAAAGATGTTTTGATTGATAGGTTATGCAAACCAAAGGCAAATATATTATTTGCCTATACACCAACAATGTGCTCTGAAAAAACATGCAAAAAACTTTATTATTTGCCCCACCTCCCTGTTATCAGAATTTACCATAATCCACAGAGAAATTTTGCGATAGAGAAATTTCTGATTACATCTACAGCAAATGTATTGTTAGCTTTTCCTCAAGGAAAATGCTCTTTAATTAACAGGAGGAAAAAAATCAAACTTGCTCTCTTTGATCAGTTAAAAAATGACCCCTGAACAAGAGAATAAAACAATGTGCATGTTTTTATGCAGGCTGCAGGCTCCCCAGCATGAATATTCACAGTGTGGACCGGTGAAAATAGACCAAACACCTTACCTGGTAATTTCCCAAATTAATCGCTCTGCCCAAACTCAACTTGTATAAATCAGTTAGACCACATGCTGCAGATTATAGTCCATCGTTGCACATACATGTTTATCTCTTCTGCAGTGATAGAAAGGGTCATATAGGAGAGCAGCATGTGCACTATCCTGTACTGTAATAGTTCTTTATTGCTAATTCTGTCTTTTGGTTTCTTTCTCCGTGTCTATAAATGAAGACCAGTTTGCATTTATTTCTTCCATATTTCTTGTATTCATTGTGACATTCTTCATGCAGCAGCCGAATTCTCATCTTGAAAGTTCACAGTGTGCGAGTAACATTGATTTCCTCATAACAAACCGTCTTACCCTGTATAGCCTCCAAATGTAATATCGATGCACTTTGCCAACATGTGCTGATCTCTGTCACACCTTCAGCCCTTTAAGTATAACAAACTCAGTTTTACACCTTAAAAAATGGTTGTTCACACTCAAGTCTCAACCTCCACTTAACGACCATATTTTAACCTCCCTTAAAAATCCCATAAGCCGCCAAATCCCTTCCCATTGTTTATTCAGATACACACACACAGATTCTTTTGCATGTGAAAAAAATTTTCTTAACCCACAACTAAAGCCTATAAGCAGGCTTGTTGGTGTCATAATCCTGTTTTTGCCAATCTGTAGAGAAAACACTATACACAATGCAGTGGAGTCTTCCTGTAGTTATGCAAATACCCAATTTACAAACCATCCCTTCAAATATCTTTGATATGTTTTTCTATTTAGACAACATTCAAATTATTTTAACACCTGTTGATAGCTTGCTGCTAGACCCTGTTGCATCATTAGTTTAACATCAAGCACAACACAACTTTTAATTGGGAGAAGACATTTAACTGGAGAGAAAATACAACTACTGCTGTCAGGGCAAGTAAATTATTTTTCCTTCCCATCTTCCACAATTTTTTTTGCACAAACTGAGAGAGCAAACTTTTGTTATAGTGAGCTGTGTACTTGTATTATTTCAAGTGTTCCCAAAAATGTTCAAACCTAAAGAACTCTGATTTTGTATTCAAGTTAAAAGTGTGTTTCATTTTGTCTCCTGTCACTAACTTCCAGGGTAACACCAGTAAAAGAGTGACGAAGGAAAAAAGGCAAACATGACTAAAAGTAACATGAATACAGTTTAATATGCTACATGCTATTATTTAATATGCTATGTGTTCTGTGAACATTTCTGCCTGAGTCAGTCAGTCAGATTTTTATCTGCAGTGGTGGCTGTTTAACAATGAAATGAACAAATCCCATTATCTGATGCTACGTCACAAGGTCTCTTTCTGCTTCCATTGTTTTGATTAAGAGATTGCTAGTGGCAGAAATTACATAATGTGCATTCAAAAGTGAATGACTTTTGTTGTTGACTAAAACAAGAAAATTCTCTCAGCCAGTGGGCTGTTTCTCATAACTGTTTGGATGTGATACAGCCAGAACGAAAGATGCTGCTGTCAAAGCGTGACGGAGGAGGCAGAGCGGAAACAAACAACTTCTGACTTACAAAAATAATAACTCAAGAAGACTCAGACTAATTCTATTTCACCCACTTTATAAATAAAGCCAGACATTTACCAAGGGATCTGACTCTTAAAACAAGAATCAAAATCTTCATTCACAAAAAACATAAAACAGTTGCAAAGTAAGTATAGTAAAAAAGAACTGGAAGAGAAAGAAAGACAAATGCAATAAAATAATTTTTAATCACAATTGAGCCTCGTTATCCCTTTCAGAGAGCAATCAGCCAATCGGATTACAACCTGAGCAATCCTGTTATGGTGTGTGCATCTGCTTCTTTTGCATGAGCAGCTGTGGTGTGACCCTATGTGCACTGCACGTTGACCTTGGAGTCTCCCTTTGCCAGCACTCAGGATGTGACTCCACAAATAACAAACCAAACATTGATTACCGCTAGCACACCACACCACACAGCGCAGAGCAGAAAAAGGACAGGGACAGAGATATTGGCTGCACAGTTAACAGTTATGTCCCCGTCTCTCTCTCTGTCTCTCACTGACTGTCTTACTCTCTCTGGCTGTGCGCTTTGTTGCACTTTCCATCACTCGGAGGCATCACAAATACATACTGGTTGGTCAGTCATTTGTACGTTCTCAGGCTGTTTCGACAGCTCTGTCATAAGGTATTTAAAAGCCACACTGAACCTGTAAAATTGGACAAAAAAAGTAACAAGGTTTAGTTATTCTTTCTTTTCAGCAGGCCAGCATCGAGTCCATGCACATATAGATATGAACATTTTGCAGTTTTGCTCATCTTATTAGTCTCCGAGATCTGAACTCAGTAATTCTCTGCAGCCATGTGAGGTCAGATAAATAAAAATGCGAGCAACAAACCAAATATTTTCCTCTCTTTTTCCAATGATTAACTTGCCTAAAAGAGCTTCTAATCTTAAAATGATCTGTAGGAACAATTTGTCAAAAATACGTGTTTGGGAAAGTGCTACATACGATTGTTTTTGTGACTCACATCAGTGCTTGTTATTTTTTAAGATCCCTAATTTGACTTAGTGGTCAAAAATAATTTTAGTTATTCCCCCATATAATGTAAAACAGCAAAGAAATGAGAAAGTTTCGCACACTGTAGCTCCCTTAAATATAATTTATTAGCACATTAAAAAGTGACATTTGCAGCTACAGGCTCCTCTTCAGACTTATACATATGTACAAAAACGCCATCTTTATATAGATATACTCTGGTCACATGATAGTCACATGGTAATGGGCCAGTGAAGTACAAAGCCCCTATTTCACAACAAGTCACAAATCTACGCACTTATATACACAAATATATGCATAATACACAGAAATACAGAAATTTTTCATGGAGGCCACCGAGAGCCCAAGGTATCTATAGACCTGTACATACTTCTTCAAGTTTGGTGCCTACAGCAGACTTACCTGGACTTCCTCCAAAAATTGAGCCTGCAGATGCACAAGCTTGTTGGTCTTGCCTTGTGCCAATGTGTGAGCTTTAGACGGCGTGTGTGTGTGTATGCACATGCACATGAACGTGGCTCCATTCTTAGGTACTACAGGCTGCAGTTGACAATTAAGCTAAAAAAGTGGCGTCAGTGACATTTTACATATCAACTCAGCATGTCAGTGACTCAGGAAACTTGAATGACTTTGGACAGCGGCATGGAGGCGTTTTATGGTTTTAGTTTATTTAATTATTTCTTTTTTTACATTTGAAACCTGGTCAACATTTACTACAAATGTTTGAGAGATAACCGCAGCACCTTTTTCCTGTGAAACTTCAGCAGTGTTTTGAAGACTAAAATAACTTTAGTAAACCTTCCACTGGCATGAGTGTGAGGAGATAATGACTAAATTTGAATTTTGGGGTCAACTGTCCCTTTAAGGCTAGAACTGAAATAGTGGTGCCTCTGCCTTTATACTAAACAAGAAAGTTTTTTTTTAAAAAAGGAAATCATAAAAATAGGACTACACAATATAGAGACAGTTATATACATACATATAACTCCTCAGTTAAGTGAAAATACCCCCCTATGATTCAGAACATGGTTTGGTCCATCTGATGCTATGTCATGCTTGTGCTTGCATTATCCACCTGCTGTTCTGACTCTGAAAGGGACGCTGCATCTCTTTTCCTCTCTAGCACAGTTCGCCTCCTTCACCCGTCTGCAGCCTCCCTCCTCTCTGACACAGCTTCTTCCATCTCCAGACTCAGCTGTTTCTGTCAGAAGATGCATTGTGTGAAAGGCTGTCCTTGGACATTAAAGTTAAAGCTAGGTGGTAGCTATAATGGCTGTCAACGCCAAACAGTCAGAAGATGGCATTTATTTGGGATAGGGGGTTTTAGATCATTGTGTCCTGGGCACGAGCAAGACACACAGCAGGCCTGCTCATAGTCATATTTAAACTCCTGCTGGCAGTCATTCCAAGGTCCCCTACAATGTTTACAGAGGCGTCCTCTCTAATTTTAGGAAGGCAGGCATGGCAGTAATGAAAAGTGACACTATCTAGCCAGCACTCTTCTTCGCTGCAGGGCATTTCAAAGCTGTGACTGTAGCAGTAGCCACCCATATGAAAGTCCCGCGACCAAAATTACTGATTATTTCCACATGTACACATGAGCAGCTTGATCACCAGCATGCTGGAGTCTTCTTTTTGTTTTCATGGTGCAGCAGCACAACAGTGGCAGGGGATATGATAGCTGTAGGCACGATTAGCACTTAAGGGAGGAAGGGTGATACTATGTTAGCACAACCAACAGCAGTTTCACTGCAGGGTCTGGTAGGTCACAGCTCTCTGGTCACTGCCATCTGCGGGGATTTCCACACATCGATCAGCAAGTGGAAAGACAGTCATGAGTTATGCATCTGCAAATATGACTCTGTAAAAAAGCTGTGCATTCAGTGGAAACCCATTGAAACACAGGGAGAATCTTCATCACAGATCAATCTTGATGACACAGAGATACGACATGGTATCTAACAATGAAATTACACTAATGGCTCACAAGCCTTTGGCCATCATAGACCAAGATAAACAAATAATCATTTTGGACCCGACTAATTTTTCAAAATAACTTAGTCACAACAGGAAATGTTTTGGGGGAAAAGTAATACTTTTATTCTGTACCTTATATAAATGTTAATAATATATCCTTTAATAAACTATATCCAAAACTATGCCATCTTCACACTGGTAAGAATTCAAATGGGAACCATACACCCCTTTAACACCTGGTGTTAAAATGTGATTTGTATTCAGATAAGTTATCCTGATGAGAAAAGATCGGATCTGGCCTTTGCATTTACACCTGGTATTTCTAATGTGTTCTCTTTATCCACATTGAGATTGGATCTCTGTCCTCTGCAGTGAAACCTGCACACCAGAATTTTCCTACATGAAAAAAGACATTCACGACATGCAGAGCACACTGTCAAGTCACTGCTAACGCAATTGAAAGATTTCCTACAGCTGCAGCTTCACATTAAAAGCATTTAACTGGTGAAATGCGAGTTGACTTTTATTTTGAAGTTGACTGATCACAGAAAATACAATGTTTTTAGTTAGCTTGGCTAGCTTAATGCTGTCAATCACCAATGACGTGTTTCTGGAGCACAACAACAGTCATTTTCATGTGTTGACGGATTAATTTTAAATATGTCTGTACTGGGAGTAGTTTCATACCCTCTGTGAAAGTAATGGAACAAGAGCAGAGTGTAGCTGACGAGCTGCCTGCAGAAGACAAGTGAGCAAACAAAATTCCTCATTCATTTAAGTTATCAACTTCTCTGTTAAAGTCCAAAATATTTTGAACGAGATGCTTTTGCATTTAACTTTGACAGCTTTTCCATCGTGGTGCTGGTCAACTCTCCTTACTCTTGCTATATTTAAATGAAATGCCACAGTGTCTTCAGCAGCTCTGTGTGACGACTCAGCTGAATGCAAGATGTAATGTTAATTGTAGAATCTGTTCATTCGACAGTATTGATTTTTTTGAAAAGGCAAAATGATGGAGGTTGGTACTGCCCACTGAGTATACTGACTAGTGCAGGCTGCAGCAAGCCTAATGCGAGCAAGTTGTACAGATTGCATTTACACCTACATAAGATCCGAACACAATGCCAGCCAGACAACCTTCAGATCAGGTCTGGCAGAGCCAATCACAAGCTGATCTCGACACATTTACACCCTGCATCAACATGCGTTTTTCCTTATCTGGATAACTTATCTGGATATAGATCACATTTTAATGCCAGGTGTAAATGGGTGTTAATGCTTGGCAGCAACAGTGCTCACCAGTTCCAACATAATTATGTGTTATAGTGTGTATTAACATTGTCTTTACTTTCAGTAAGGAGATTGGGGTGTTATAAGCCGTTGGGCAAGAAGAACTGAACCTTGTAAGACAAGCACATCTTCAGCTAGAGTTAATCTGGAAAGATTCATTCCACTTAATATTTGTTGCCACAAGCCAATAGCCCAACTCACTCCAATTTAATTACAAATTTATACTGTACATATTTTAATCAAAGTTGAACAGCCCATGAGCTATTTTCTCACAGGGAAAATATCTTCCCATGAGATTACTAAAACTACACAAAACAACATCCTGTTCCCATGGCGGATCGTAAAAGCAATCAAGAAAGGGTCAGATTCAATCATTGAAAGCAGTGCCAAGATGGCGCAAAATAGATGGAAATATAAACCATCAGTTGAGAAAATCAACATGGAAAAAGTTGTGACAGCCATCTGTTACGGTAAATTGCTACAATTTTTAAAATAAAAAACACTTTCACTATAAAGGATAAGATGCGATTCTCAGTAGAGGCAGAATGGAGAGACAGATTGCCAGCCTCTGCATGCTGAAGGCCCTCGAGAAAGGACAGAAACAGACCAAAAAAAAAAAAAAAGGTTTTAGGTTGTGTAACATTTTACCCCCATAGCATTCATCTTGCCCTATCCTTATGCTCAACTTAACCGCTACCCTAAGGTCAGCTCCACCAAATGACCAATCTTTGTAACATGCTTAATTTCATTTTCAGCTAAAATCTTCTCGATGATTATTCTGTCCTGGTCACAGCTTCATATATTGTTTGAAGAAAAACTGTCTGTAGCTGGTGGTGAGACTCCTTAGGAAAAAAATGTCCTACTTTTCAGTAAAGCCCAAAACAATTACATTGGACTACCTGTTAATACGTCAGACCTGATGAGAGTTGAGCTGATAATGTGGACAGGCTTCCTTTAGGCTTCCAGCACACACTACTGATTGTAAATAAGAATTTGTTCTGAATGACTTGCTTGGTTAAATAAAGTTTACATAAATAGAATTAAATAAATAAATGAGATTAAATCATATAATCATGTGACTCTACTTGTAATCCAAGTATTATTAGGCCATACAGATGTAACTATCCTTGCAACTTTAATTTTCTATTATTCGTATTCATACCTCCCTAGTCCTTAGAGACAGCGTCAGATTTCAGAAGAACAAATGTGGTTCATGCTGGTCCCTGACAGCCCTGAGGGGAAGAAACAGAGTCAGTGAGGCTGAACTGGACTCTAGAGGACCACTGATATAAAGCAATGATACCACCCTGTGATTCTGTCCTTGAAACAAATGGCAGAGACACACCTGTAACCCCCCGATAGACTGGGAGGCACCTATAATTGAGATGTCGCTCAACAGCCATCATGCCTTTGGGCAACGCGTGGAAAATGCCAGAAACTCCTCAAAAGACTTAAAATGACCATTTTTATGTTCTGTAGAAATAACAACACTTTTATCCAGTGTATTGTGTCCTTTAGTACATTAACCACATACCCACAATTTCCTTTCACAATATCACTTGTGTGTTGTACAAATATAGCAGAATATGACAGCAACATTGCAACAAAACAGATTTCTTTAGATTACAACAATGAAAAAGTCAGTGGTGAAACAAGCACATACACGAGAAAATGCTGTGCAGAAGCTATGATGATGATTAA
>JAQFJA010000006.1:16847439-16857518 GCA_029874485.1 Naso brachycentron
TTGGATTAATAAAGTGCCAGCCTAACTTTCACCAAACTTCACTTATATAACAAATAAGACATCAGAGCTAAAAGAGAGCCATAGGCTACCATACTTACCCTAGTGAAAGGGAAAATCGATATTCATGGTTTGATTTTTTTAACACGTTTTAAACATTAATTTGAATTTAAAATCGATTTATTGCCCAGCCCCACTTAAAAATTTGCCCCTCACTCTGTGCACAGTTTGACTGTTGAGGGCAGTTTTCATCTTTGCAAGAGCTGAGGAAGACCAAACCTACAATTATTCAGCTTTGTTATTTAAAAATAAATCAACCCGTTATCTTAAGGAAACAAAGTGATGTTTCCTGTAGTTGTTCATCATAGATCAGCCACGCTATTCCGGCATGCACAGTCGGCGTGTTGGAAACTTTAGCATTTGACTGAAAATGAAAATTTGAGATGAAGGAGCTTTTTAAAATTTCTCCTACGCCAACAAGAAGTCTTTAGGTTGTAGTCTGCTTTTATTTGATCACTGCGTGGAAGCCTTTTGCTGTCAAATATGATCTATTCATGTAAATATCCTCATATCAAATCAAGAAGGGAAATAGTCCTACAAAAAATAAGACCATTTCAGCAAAAGTTCGTATGGTTTGCTTTGAAACTCCCAAACCCATCCAACAGAGCAGCATGTATAACAGCTTTAATGAATCTTGTAAACTAGTGCAGTGCCTGTTGAAAACTGAGCTGTTTGAAATGGGGCTGATGAGTGTCATGTGGTATTTTATCTGCCATTAGCTTCCTTCAGCAGTGATACGAGTTCTGTGACATCAACATTTCATGGCCTCAGTGGAGTCGAGGCCTCGTGTTAGACTGTACATCCCTCAAAAGTGCAACTTTAGGGAATTTTGTTTGACATCAAACTCGAAGAAGCTGTCGCCAAACACCAGATCTCACTTCTAAGAACATGAAAGGTTTAAATTGTGTGCGTTAGAAGTTTTCCTTGAGCAGCTTTAGCTGAAATTACAGTGTTTTGGAAGTGTTGAGCCTATGACACGATAAAGAAGACTTGGATTATAGCACACACAGCTGTAGAGATTTTTGGATGAAGGTTTTTAGATGGTTTTGATGTGTTATCTCCATAGACTGCCAGCAAAAGCAGCTGAAGTGAGTGGCTTGCATTTTTTTGGAAAAAATCTGTTTACTGTGAAATAATGCTGGAAGATAAAAAAAAATCCTTTAATTTAAGACATCTGAGGGTGAGTAACTGATGCGCAAAAAAAAATGTTTTGCATGAGATATCACTTTAAAAAGGCTGTGAGGCAGCATGTGTCGCCCACGCTCAGTTTCTGTAGAAGCATCAAAGACTTTTATGTAGTTTCAGTTGTTGGATTCCAGATTTTACATTTTAAGCCACTCTCTTTTTGTACTCTGAACATTTAATGTGCTATGTTAAAAGGTTTCATTTAACGGGTCTGTTCAACATTTATCAGTTTAATTTTCCACAATTAAAAAGAAAAATTGAAAACTGGCAGATTGAGTTCCATTTTTCTATTTTCTGTTTTTCGTTTGTCAGAATAATGTATAATTAAGATGCTGGAGTCATTTTTCTAATTTTCTATTTGTGGAATTTTTGGATAGAAAAATGGAAAATTGAAAAATACAAAATAGGGAAGCTTCTGTTTCTGTTATGTGTCGGGCTGTCTGAGAGGGCGGGATCTAAGCGCCTGACTCATCTTACGTCTGATTGGCTGGCGGCGCCACTTGTCCCACATGATTGAGCTTACATTTGATTGACTGGCAGGGCTGCTACCTGGCTGTGCACTCTTGTAATTACCCTCAGCAGAGACTCAGCTTGCATTGCCACATAGCTGAGTCTCAGAGTTATATCTGAAATTCCTCTCAAAACAAAGATGGCGCTGGTCATGACAGTGTCGCTGTAGAGCGGAGGTTATAACCCTGAAAGTGGCCAGCGCCATCTTTGTTTTGAGAGGAGTTTCAGGCTCTGGCAGATCAAAAACCCCTTATTAGTGAAAACTACGCAATATTAAATAATAAATAAGAAGAATATTAAATAAATAAATAATTATTAAATGAAAGGCAAGTCCCGTCCAGAGGGATAACAACCATGGCGATCCGACAAATACTGCTTTTTTTGGTTTTTTTTGTTTGTTTGTTTTTAGGTGAGTAACTCATATAGGCGAGAGAAGAAGCCTTTCACAGGAGTCCACTAAGCATCAGGGCAGCTGTGTAGTAACACAAGCTGAGTCTCTGTTGAAGGCAAGGCAAGTTTATTTACATAGCACCGTTCAGACACAAGGCAATGAAATACATTAGAAATCAGATATGAAGAAAAGGTCAAGATTGAGATTTAAAGATAATAAAAGCCAGTGCAACAAATAAAGGTTTGATAGAAAATGCATTTAAAAGACAATGAAATAATTAATTTAACTTAGTTCATCACTAATAAAAAAACTGATTATATAAATTAAGTAAAATAAAGGTGACAAATCACTGATGTTAAAAAGAATTTACATGTAAAACTGTTACAACAAAAGCAAAAAGAGGCAAGATAACTGTGGATTATATGAACCTTCATATCAAACTTATTGGAAATCAGCCCCAGTAAACAGGAATGTTTTTAGCCCTGATTCCATTGAGTTCACAGTTGTAGCAGGTGTTCAGGAAGCTCGTTCCACAGGTGGGGAGCATAAAAACTAAAAGCTGCTTCTCCTTGTTTTGTTTTGATCCTGGTAACACTGAATAAATCTGACCCAGATGACCGGAGGCGTCTGGATGCTTCGTAACAGACGAGTAAATCAGAGACGTATGTAGTGAAGCTATCTCGCTACCTAGAACATCCTTGGTTTTAATGTTAGGTGAGTCACTTTTAACTCTAAATGCACATTTTGGTAGAGATGCCAACTCATGGGGAAGACTGTTTAAATAATGTTAAATATAAAAAATATATCCTGAGAATCATATATATCAGTGATTTTCACGTTTTGCTTTGAACAAAACGCTAAAGAAGCCGGCTTGTGAAGCTATCATGTTATCCTTGTTATGCTACGTAAACACGTAAGGATGACAACCACTCCACTGACTGGAAAACAAACCAAAACAACTGTAGAAGTAAGATTGTCACTGATAACTTGATTAGCTGGGATACTGTGTAGTGAGTCTGGAATAGTCGTGCTGCTATAAATGTTTGTGTAACGTTAGAAGTTCCAGCAGCAGTGATGTGATTCCAGCTGATCGATTTAAATCTCTCTTTTCCTTCTCCTGCAGTGATGCTGGAGGACAGATGTGCAGCTGTGCAGCTGCTGCCTGCAGATCCTCTCACCTCATCTCAGGATTTTCCTTCAGTCAGTCCTCTGCAACAAACACTCAGCATTCACAATTATTTTTCTAAACATGTTTCAAGTTTGTCCATCATGTAGCACTGCACCAATGAACTGTAGTGACACACAGCTGCGATGGTAACCCATCCATTAATAATCTCCTCAGTCCAAAAGTTATATTTGTCTGAACTTTATCAGGAGGAACTACAGTGTTAGGCAGATGCAGCCTGTGATTTTGTACTTGTTTGTCCCTAATAAAAAAAGGAACCATGCCTGCAAAGGCAGCTGATTTTATCCATGTTGTAACTAGTTAAATTAGAAACACTTGTGAGAGATTTAGAGAGTTTATGCCATTAACACAAAAACAAGCTTTGTGATTTCGAGAGAATGTCATTAAAAAAAATAATCGCAAACTTGTTTGTTCTGGACTTTTGTAAATCTCAGTTTAATTCAGGTGCGTATCAATAATATTTTCTGACTTTAAAACTAGTTTGGAAGTCAGTCTTCCTCCAATGTGCAGCTTACACAGGTGTGATGTGGAAACCTGAATCCAGCACACATACACTGACAACGATACAAAAGCAGCAAGTGTGCTTTTAAGATTTCCTTTTTTTTTTTTAAATTTAAATTTAAATTTTTTTTTTCATCGCCTGATATCAGACAGAACAGTCAACTTGTTACAGTTGCCTGGTAGATCATGAAGTATCTTGTAGAGCCCAACCGATATATTGGTTTGCCGATATTGGCCTATTGCAGATATATTGGTATTGGTGTTTATGTTCTTCAATAATATTTAAACTTTTTTTAAGGCTGGAAAAAAAGCTTGGACTAGTAATTTAAAATGGTGTAATCACATAGTTTGTCCAGCAGAGGGCGGTTCATTATTCACTCATAATAAGTTAAGTGTTAACTGTTCCATGCACTGATGTTTGGAATAAAGTTTGTCAAATATCCCGCCTTCATTATGTATTTTTGTCACACATATTTGCTAACCACTTTAAAAATATTACATACAGATTATCATCAATATACCGGATATCGGAATTTTCTTACTCCATGATATCATTATTGGCATCGGCCCCAAAAATGCCATATTGGTCGGGCCCTAATTTTATTAGCTAAGTTAGAAAAACTCCACATAGGCATAGACTATTTCACATCAATTATACACAAAACTAAATTTATCTTTCATCGAAAACAATTATACATTGTTTGAGTTATTGTAAGTCACATAATTAAAGTCTATAGATCACGTCTCAAATCCACTGCAGTGCGTTGCAATTCAAACTGTATTCAAATCTCAAAGTGCTGCTTGTTAAACTACTGTAAATGAATATGTACCGGCATTGCAAACATAAATTTTAATACTTAAGTGTTTTAAAGCTCCCATTTACTCCCACTGAATCTATAACTCAACTACTACATTACAGTCAATGAGTTTTCCTTTGATTATCAAGTTCTCTATTAACGTGATTTAGCGACAGTGCTTAGAACAGAAACACATAAAGCATCTTCTTACAAACACTTGTTCCTATTAGGATTTCCTGTTGATATACATGAACTTTATCAAGATAATAATAAAAAAACAGGACTGACAGTTTTATAAGTCTTTTTTTATTCCTCTCTGGAGGTCAAAGTGTTATTTTATTGGTCGCAATTTACACATGGCTCAAATACTATTGGCTTCTGCCTTCTGCTTTTTCATTTCAAGCTTGTAGAAAGGATTCAAAGGTTTATGTTTCTTTGTTCTTTTCTGCTTCTATATAATCAGACAATGCTGACTTAACTCTGACTAAAATCTTATCTGCCGACTTTCTCAAGGCATTTTTCTAAGTATCACATCCTCAAATTCAGCCCTCAAGAACAAAGAACAATGCTGATGATGCAAAATGCTGGCAATGTCTATCGCTCTGTGTGGTCTATCAGATCAGTGGTCTGTGGCTGTGTACTCTGTGTATGTGTGTGTGTTTACTACCTCGACCTGTAGCTGTCCCAGTTTTCTCTTGAGGTCTGTCGTGTCCTCTCCAGAGCTCATCTTCTTGTGAAAATCCAGCTCAGCGTCCAGTAATTCCTTCTGAGCCTGGTCACAAATCATGGAAAGTAACAAACATCTTGCTCAGTAAATATTAAAGTCCTACAGTGCCACTGCAGTCTGCAAAAAATGACTCTATATATGAGCTTAGTTTAAGAATGAGGTTGAAAACAGATATTAAGTAAAACAACTTTTGTGCACCTGTCTATTAAGATCAACGGGTAACAATAAATGTGAGCTGCATATTAAGGGTTAAAATCTACCCACAAAAGGGCCAAAGCTTACGTCAGTCTTCGTCTTGGGCTGGTTGTGGTTGGGTTTGGCGCTGGCGACCTGGGAGGCGGGGCTAGGGTTCATTTCGTTCTGCAGCTGTGAGATTTTGTCCGTCAGCTCCTTGAGGGTCTTCATGATGTTGGCTCTCTCCTCAGGTTTAATCCCTCGGTTCTTCTCAAGGCGGTTTATCAATACCTGGAAGGAGGATGAGCAGTGAGAGAGAAGGTGTTAAGAACAGGAAAAGAAAAGGTAAAGATGAGAGAAAGGAGGAATGTCGGGGCCGGTCTTACCTTCTGACACTCAATCTGCGTCTGTAGCATCTCCTGCTTTTTCTTTCTCATGTCCTGCTGGAGCTTTAATGCTTCCTAAATGACAAAAAGTCAGTAAATAAAATATATTTACTGAGGTGGAAAAAAGACTATTTGCTGTGAGTGGACATTTCGTTTCTGAATGGTGGCCCCGGAGAGAAACAAATGGCCAATCCCAGCTCTGCTATTCTCGTACTAGTCAAAATACATATTAAAAAATTAAACAACATGCCTGTTTCTTCTTGAGAACTTCCTGTGCTTCTAGTGCTTTTCCTGTTTTCCCAAGGCTCTTTGAAGAGGACTTAAGGGGTGTGGATGAGTAGGGACCCTTCGGGGTGTTCGTCAGCGCAGGCGCCGTCTAAAAGAGAGCAACAAATTTAGGTGATTAGAATGATCTTGTGGACAGCTGCAACAGACAAAACAAGACTAACTTAAGCAATTTTATAGTAAAATTAGCTCGTATAAGCAGGTTTTTTAAATGTGGGTAAACCTGCCAAAACAATTGGTGCATCATTCCCCATTGCCAGGAGACGAGTTTGCCTTTCTATTTTTTTTTTCATCAGCAAATCAGCAGACCTTTCTTTTAGCACCGCCGTGAGGTTCACATTTTAAAGTTGTAGTGAAATATTCTGAAAACTTTTCAATCGACTTCAATGAAATCTAGTAAAGACATTCGTGTTCACTAAGGACAAATTGTCATACCTAAACCTTTCATGCAGTAGCCGCATCATGTTGACATTTAATTTTATCTGAAAATTTAGTTTATGATTAGTGTGTCAGATAAGTAATAACAAATTGGACCTATTAGACTCAGGTGTACTTAGTTTAGAGTTAATTAGCAAATGCAAGCATGCTAATTAGGGTAATTAAAATGGTGCAAATGACACCTGCTCAACAACAGAATGTTGGTATTAGCATTGTGAGCATATTAGCATGTTTATGTTAGCAAATGTTCTTGTTGCTTGACATTCCAAGCCTTTTAAAACAAAAAATGTACTAGAAAATGCCATTTCACCGAGGACTGCTTCAACTGTCACTCTCACACACACGGAAACTAAAACGTACAGTGACAGCGTCTGTGTTTGTAGTCATGCTGCCTGGCTTGGTTGTAGCGGCTGGCAGGCGATGTTTGGGCACAGTTTTGTTCAACACGTAGGCGGCTGCATTGTGCTGCTTAATCCCCTGCAGGTAAAAGACAAGGGGGAGAAAAAAATAGTAAATATAAATGTTCAGAAACTCAGTAAGATGTAGGGATCAGCATGAAAAGGCCAAGTGAGTGTTCTTAATGTTTTAGCTTTTTATGCTAACCTTGTGCATGTTGCTGTGCTGCGGCCCCTGACTGGGCACCGATCCGGCAGCCTGGTTCCCAGAGCTCTGTTCCTGCGGCTGGAGTCCTGTGGCGTTGGTGCCGGGCTCGCGGTGCCAGTACACACGAATGAAGCGGTTGTTGAGAACAGCCTCGGTGCTGGAAATGGCACGTCTGGCCTCGTCGTTCTTTGTGTATTGAATCAACGCCGCCTCCGGGTCTCCACCAAATACCACCTGGAGAGAGCGAGTGTTAGGTATGTGTATCTGATGAAACAAATCCTTCTGCAAAGCTGACCTTCAAAAACGTGCTACTGAACATCGAGCTTCATTGTTGTTTTTTTTTATACACAATTTAAAACATTTTAATAAAAACTGTAATTATCAAATCTTATAAGGGACTCACAGCGCTGCACTTTATCAATCATATCTCTAATTCTCACAGTTCAAATTCTTTTCCCACTACTAACCACCTTGTCCAAACTTGTCCAAACCTTGTCAACATGATCCCTTCAACAATAAAAACTGAGGCCCTTACAGGTTTCCTTAGTGCAAAGCAGCAAATGATGCATTTTACCTGAATATTGACGATGGTTCCAAACTTGCTGAAGTGTTCGTTGAGTTTAGTGATATTGTTCAGCTCACGTGGGATCTTGCGCACCTCCAACTTGGTGTTCACATAGTGATACCTCTTGGGAAAAGTGCTCTTATGTTGGTTGTTAAAGCTCGGCCTAAGACAAGAAGAAAACCACAATGTTGAGTTTGTTTTAGAAAGAAATCATTTAAAAAAGTGGACATGCTTATCAACATTTTAGGCAAGACTGCTAATAATAATAGGCAGTGAAATGGAACCCTGATTGATGACCTGAGGTTCAAGTTTCTACCGTCATACTAAAGTTCCCACAAGCCGTCAAGTTGACTTGACCACATTTCAACCAGCTTGACACCTAAGATGGATTAGAAGTAGAGCCTTTGCATTTGTGTGCATCAGCTTCCCACAAGTAAGACAAAAGATCAGCTCCGGAGCTGAGTCACCCTGGCTTGAAACGAGGCTTCCTTAGCGGTAACAGGAAATAGAGGGCAGCACTATTTTGTCTGATCAAATTTCAGCTGGCTAGCTAGTTTCTTCAAATGTCTTCACAAAATAAGAACCTGCTCTGTGGCGGTATTAAATGTCGACGATCAGCTGAGGTAATCTGAAGCATTGACAGCATTTTAAGAGAACTAAAGGCAGCGGTGCAAAGGCTCAATTTGAAATAAATTGATCTCTAACTCCTGTATGGATTTTTATTTTTTTGCTACAAAAATTATTTGTCAAGCCAAGCTCCAGTTTCTTTTCTTTCCCGTTACCATTGCCATGGTGAATGATGACAGAACGACTTCTAGCACATAAGCGTGATACAGTACAGCATGCAATTCAAATTTAGACAATTGTTTTAATTGGCAAGACTATTCCCCATCTCAAATTTTAACATCTCATTTTGAAATTAAACTTTTCAGATGTGTGCGTGTTTTTGAATCCTTACTTCTCCATCCATGGTTTTTTAGCTGCCGGTCCCTCTGCTGTGCTGGGTCCCATGGTTCTCTTCCTGCTGTCCTGATCTGTGTTGAAACGGGAGACGTTGCTTCCAGGGGTGCTGGCTGCAGTGGCAGGCTCTGTCTGAATCACTATGTTGGCAGCTGGAGGATGTAAACACGGACAGAAACACAAAGAGACATATTTGAGTGCTTACATTAATATCTTCTAGTTATTATTTAATTACACAAGCATCCACACTTCTCCAGTCAAATCACTTCAATCCAGTAGTGCCCACTGTTAAGCACTAGCTTGCAGCACAGAGTGAGTACTACGAAGACAACTATTGGTTACCTCTGGAGCCTTGTCCTTCGTTGGAGGTGAGGCCAATGAGGTTGGAGCGCTGGGTCTGCACCCTGGGAATGAACTGACGGTACTGGTTACGACCAGCTGCAGTCAGGCCCGGGGATTCAGGGTTATAGCCCTCTTGATCATAGTTATCTAATGAAAACAAAAGCACATACAAAGACTTTTTTCAGTAAATAATGTGGGGGGAAAAAGTACCTAAATACAAAAGATTAACAAAGAAGCTGAACTGAAATTACAATGTCAACTAAGCAGACCAGCATACATAAATAAATGAGATAAAAACTCAAATAAATGTACTTTGCGGTATTTAGTGACATATAGAGTACATAACACGCTGGTACATGACATTTTTAAAAGTGTTCAGTAAAGTAACAACCTGTGACATTCATGTTGAATTTAAAAAAATAAAAATAAATAAATGAATAAATATGTAAAACTGACAGAAGATGAGAAAAAAAATGAAAATTCTTTTCCTGAGCCACAATCGGCAGCAACAAAGGCAAGTTCTACCAAAATGGGACCTTTCAGTTGTGATTTTGTCTAAATGAGTTGAATTAAGGTCAAAAACCTGATTTTGTTATTAACTGAAAAAAAAAGAAAAGAAAGACCCACTCCATTTAAACTAAGTCTCAGATTTTCTGTACAGCTGCAAAATTATTCATGAGCTGAATTATGGAAAAAAGCACTCAAAAGATGTGGCAGAGTTCATGTTAATTTCTCATAGCAACTTTGACTCTTAGGTTGATAAACAGTGCTGCCTTCTGGTCAACAGCTGTTACTGCAGCCTGAAAACATATGTGCATCACTTACTGCACATCATACACAAACCAACTTAAAACAAACGAAAACAGAAGCACAGGGTATTTTAAGTATAAAAAGGCACCAACAGCTTTGCCACTATGGGTCACCTTTGACTTTATAAAGCTCTATGTACTAGAAAGAAGTGAACACAAGAAC
>JAQFJA010000006.1:16880255-16891546 GCA_029874485.1 Naso brachycentron
ATCTCGTTGAGATGAAAGTTATTACGCCTGGAAAAATAGTTCCATACAAATGCTGCCTTTCTAGCTCGAATATTGGCGTAAAGAACGGTTTTGACACAGACATTCTTTTTCACTAACATTGTCAGACATTTTCAGGTACTTCCTGTAACGTTTATTGAATATGAACAAAATGCAAACAAACATGATATCTCATAGATAAAGCTGTTTTGGGAAAATTGCACAGGGTTTACATGACCTATGTGACTGATGTTGACAAAGGACAATAACATGCATGAACATTAACATTGTGAAAATCATTTTGAACTTATTTCCCAACAACTGGCATTTTTCCAGCTGTGTAAAAGGTAAAAGTTTTAAAAGATTTTGCTAAGTTCAAAATTTGGTTTAATAAAAGTGAGAAGTGAGTTTGGATTGGATATACCTTGATTATACTGATTATGATGGTGAAAAATATTCTAATAAGAACCTTCTCTTTGCCCACAGTGGGAAGTGGCCACAAGCAGTGCGAGCCAATGGACATCTCCTCCTCAACTCCGAAAAGGTGAAATTACATCTAATTTTTTTTTTAATATATATTCATATTTATTTCTTAATTTGTTCTGAAGGTTATAAAGTCAGGAGAAAGAGTCTGGTTCTGTCTGATGTTGTCTAAGGTTGTTAAACTACTGACATAGTAGAAACATGTTTTATTTTGCAGCAAACCTTTTTTTCTTTCTTTCTTTTTTTGTGTAGAAACTACTCTTATGTTACCAGTAATTAACTAGTGTTTGATGTTGTGAAGAATTTTAATTACTGTGCGTGCTGCTGATTTGCACTGCAAACACAGACAGTCTGTGACACCGTGGTTTTTACTCCTCTCCGCTCTGTAAAGCACTTGCGTGGGCAGCCGCACTCGAAATATTCTGGCTGCTAACATCTGTTTTTCTATTCACTAGATGTCCAAATCAACTGGAAACTTCCTCACTCTCTCTCAAGCCGTTGACAAGTTCTCAGCAGACGGTACACAGCATATCCTTCTGATTTTTCAATGTTTCTTGTCCTTTGCTCTTCTCCTCTTTCGTGATTTTCTGTCAATAAAACATAGCAGAAAAGTTGAAAGACAACACAAAAACACATCAGGTGTACACCTAGAACAGATTACAGTGTGCTGTCATAGTTCATGGGTCATTACACTTACTATAAGTATCTTGTATCCTGTGGTGTAGAGATAATTAAAAAACGCCCCGTATTAGGATAGCTGAGGTGTTGATATTGGATCCTATCAGCTGTTATAGACATCAGAACTCTTTTTCTGCACCACGAATAATGATGTTCTGTTTATTAATTTATAATGTATGCTTTAATCAAAGCACAACCAGTAAGATAATGTATATTCAACATGATCTCTCCGCCTGGAGCAACTACTTAATGTCCAGCATCTTTACAGTCATTGCATTTTAAACAGTCCAATCAGTCATGAATCGTCATCATCATTCCACAAAAGCTGAACCTCCTGCTGGTTTCTCCACAGGACAACAAGACACACAGGGAAGCAGAAAAGCATAGGCTCTAAAATCAAATATTTAGAGAAAGATGAGAGGAAGACAAGGCTTTCACTGTTGTGAAAGCAGGAAAGAGACTTTCAGACAGAATTTGTCTCTGAAAATGACATTTAAAACAAAAGCCAGCATCTTCATGTTTTTATTTGTTTCTGGTCGGCCTTTCCAGCTTTGATTATCTTATCTTTTACATCTGTATCTGGGAGGGACATAGATGAGCCCTGATATCCTTCCTGCCATAGAATATCTCAAGATTGGTCGATCCATCCTACTCTTGGTTGTTATTTCCAACCCGTGTTTTTATGCTTGAACAAGCTGAATAATAGATAGATGTGTCTGTTGTGTCTCGAGAAGCCGTCCTGCCGTGGAAGTAAAGAATTTCATGGTCTGACAGCAGATCAGCGTATTAAGCTGACTTCCTGTCTAAGAGCTTGGAGTGATGCCTGCTGGGTATTTTAAGTTTTCTCGGGCTGTGGAATTTTCCACAAACCTCGGAACTTCACCTGTTTGTCAAGAAGAATTATTGCAGAGGGGAAAAACATACTTTGTTTGTAGTAATTACGATTAAGGGGACCCATATTTAATTAGAGCAAATTACAAAGGCAGTGGTGAGAATGGAGACGTTGACCATGCTCTGAATTAGTAACTAAAGTCACCCTCCCATTATATTACCAGTTTTGCTGGTCTCTTTAGCGCCATTTAAATGCATTATTGTCTCTCAGGTATGCGCCTGGCTCTCGCCGACGCCGGGGACACGGTGGAGGACGCCAACTTTGTGGAGACCATGGCTGACGCCGGCATCCTGCGCCTCTACACCTGGGTGGAGTGGGTGAAGGAGATGATTGCCAACCAAAACAACCTGAGGACAGGACCCGCCGACACTTTCAACGATCGGGTCTTTGCCAGGTAGATGAAGCTGTTCGTTAAGATGAGGTGGTATGGAATGACAGGTTGATCTATAGCTCAGATCAGTTATTTAGGGAAAGCTTTTAAGCAAGGCAGGAATAATGAGGTTTGGAAACTCAAAGATAGGGAATACAGAACTGCATCTTTGATATTTTAATTCAGCATCCTTAAACAATAGTTTTGTCATGTTAGTGGATGCAGGAATAGGTATGAGAAGTCAAGTCCATTTATTCATACATAGATTTTAAAACAATGTATGTTGACCAAAGATACTATACAACTCAAATTACAATAAAACAGCAAAACAATAAACAAAGAGAAAAGTTGTCCGGTGATAATGAGGTTTTGATGTAATGAGGCAGCGCTTCCACACATCATGAGCAGCTACTGCAAAGGCCTGTTCTGTTTGTGCTGAAAGGTGGACCTCAGGAGAAGCATAGATAAGTAGTTAAATCGGTAAACACAAATTATATGCTGTATAAAGTGTATGGAATAAGGGCATTTACCCATGGTATGACCAAGACTCCAATGGGACACCTTTCACGTGCTTTTATTGTCTGAATAACATAAAAATACAAAATAATAGATTTATTTCTCAGAGAAACATGAGTGAAACTCAAGTTTATGTTTAACACAAATATAATATTAATGTTTAGCACTGTTGGGATACATCAGCTTTACATAAAGGTTCAAAAGTGGAAAGAGTTTTTTGATGCTGATGGAAAGCAAAAAAGAATCATACTGTGATCTGATCAGCTGGCACACAAAAATGAGAGATGAAACCAGGCAACGTGAGTTTGCTCGTCCTTCAAAGTTAAGGATGGTGTTCTTTGAGAGTCCTGACCTGTCTGACTCTGTATTTTTCAGAGCTGAAAACTGAACTGTAAACTGACTTTGCAGACTGATTGAAAGGATTTTGTGTTCTGTCCAGTGAGATGAATGCAGGCATCTTGAAGACAGATCAGCACTATGACAGGATGATGTACAAGGAGGCTCTGAAGAGTGGCTTCTTTGAATTCCAGGTAAATAAATTATTGTAAAAAACTCTTACACTTTCTTAATCATCATCATCATCATGGCATGTTAAGGACAAGCATGCTTTTTCATCTTCTCTGTGCATTTAATGAGATGATATTATGGATTCTGCAGTGACAAATTAAACAGTAGATGGGGTGTAACATGAGGATTCAGATCTCATCCTGAGCATGAGGTGATTTAATGGATTGAATACAGTGTCTGGGGTATTTTAGGAATAACAAAATAACCAGTGATGACCTTTTAAAACTGTTTTTATGTATGTATGCAGGCAGCCAAAGATAAGTATCGTGAGCTGGCTATCGAGGGCATGCACAGAGACCTTGTTTTCCAGTTCATAGAGAGACAAACCCTGCTGCTGGCTCCTATCTGCCCACACCTGTGTGAATACACCTGGGGTCTGCTGGGCAAGGTAAGAGACTGGATTTGTTATCATTATGCTGGTTTCATGTTCTGAGTTTCCTGCGTGCTCTGACCGTTGGTTCAATTGTGACTTTCATCCTGTCGTCCCAACTGTCCTTCATGTCCATCTCCTCTGTAAAACAGAATGTATGAAAGAAACTTCCTTTGTTCATTGGTTGTGAACAACAAACCGAGAGACACACTTCACATGGTCCACAGTAGCGCAGGTTTTACTGCTTATTTACCTGTGTGAATTGACTACTAACACACAAACACACACACACACACACACACACACACACACATTCCCTGTTCGTGTGCACGCCCACCAGGAGCCGGTCTCCACACTACCAACTTCCTTTTCTCATCGGTATGAAAGGAATGCACACACACGGTTGCACGCTCCCACCAGCACAGAGAGCCGAGAATATTTTTAACACTCGAATTTATGAATATGAAAGAGTGCCGCTGTGCTGGAGATGGGCTTTTTGGTTGTCGCTTAGCAACAACAAAAAGCCCCACAACTCCAATAGTGTTCAGCGTCGCCAGCTCAAGAGCTAAGAGGTACTCAGTGGACACAGAGGTACACACATCAGTCTGGGATTCTCACACATGCCCAGTTAATGTGGCGCATGTCTAGTTTTGTTATAGAAGTGGTGTGACCTCTGGCATTGTGGGTAATAGGATTGTAAACCTCCAGGGGACCTCAAACTTTTGGTTTTTTTTTTTATTCCCCACTCAAAAACATTTCTTGATACCAAATTTCACTCATTTGCCCTCCCTCTTTCTTCTCCCTCTCCCCCTGACAGGACGGTTGTCTGAGGGAGGCATCATGGCCTGTGGCGGGCCCAGTCGATGAGATTCTCATCCGTTCCTCTCAATACCTGATGGAGACTGCACACGACCTCCGACTGAGACTCAAAGCGTACATGCAGCCCCCCAAAAACAAAGTAAGAAGTTTCACACTCTTCACTGCCACTGCTGTGATGGCTTTTTAAAATAATTGTGAAAATGAGTATTGATTTCAGAATTGTTTGCCTTCTTTGTACAGTTTTTATATGAAAAGCAACACAAAGTTCTTGGAGTGTGGTAATTAAATCGGAGGCAGTGGTGTCTCATCTTTTCTCCCTCGGGTGTTGTTTAACAGTTTCTTGATTGTTTGATGAGGAGCACAATGAGGCAGAAAATAATAAAACAAGCACAATGAGAAGCTTTAAATTATCAGGCAGCATGCCACAAGTACATTTGGGGTTCAGAAGCATTTTATCATATTTGGTTCTAGTGGATTTTCTTCTTAATCAGTCTTCTTGAATCTGTGTCGGTTCAAAGATAACTCGACAAACTAAAACCAACTAAAAAATGCTCTGTTGAAAAACATTTGTGTATTTGTACTTTGTCCTTTGGTACTTAAAAGTGGGCATGATTTATTTATTTTTTTTTTTTTTTGGACACAGAGGTTATCAAATCCACGTGTTTTACCTGCTTCAAACCGGGTCAAAGAAAACATAAAAAATACGTTTGAACTAAAAATGATGTCCAAATGAATTCTTCTCTGTGTATTTAATCTATTTTTTTTTGAAATCCCAGCTTCACTGTCCCTGTTTTTAAGCATGCATACAAACAAATGCAGGATACGACTTTTTAATGGGGCACATCCCACAATTCCACACATAATGTTTGTATTGAACATTATTGATGTTGTCTCCCTTTTTCTCTGCCACAGCATTCTGCATATTGGGGGTCTATGGCTAGATTGTGTCATATGCTGTTCAGAACCCCCTTGAGGCAAATATGTTATTTGTCACATGGAGCTATATGAATAAAACTGACCTGACCATCCATGCAGAAACACTGAAAGTGTGTGATGTGTTCACAGCTGGAAAGTTAGCCTATTGTTTGCTAACTGTTTGCCACCTCAATAAGTGGCTGGGGGCAGCTGAGAGAAAAGCTAAACAAGTATTGACAAGATTGAGACAGCCGATATCTCAGGCTTCCAGACCGCTGTTATCGACTTGCTGAAAATATTTTGTTGCCATGGAGGCGAGATGGCTGCATGATGGAGAAAAAGGAGAAAAGGATAATAATCTTGTCCTGGTACATCTATGTTAAAAAGGCAGAGTTAGCCTTCCCCCTGGCTGGAGACGTCAGGGGACATGTGAACATAATTTTACAAGACACACTGATTAACAAACGAAAGTCATATTGATTTAATTTTCAGAAGTAGTGTGATGTGCCCTGTGGACGTAAAGCTTCAGCCAACAACATAATTCAGTGTATTCCTTCAGATGAAGTAACATTTGAAATAGCAAAATTGGAGTTAGGACACTTTTGTGCAATAGCATTAATATAGTAAAAGCTGTATTAATATAGTAAAAGCTGTGTGACTTAGCGTTGTAAAGGTAATGATGTTTTTCCTTGGCGTAATGTGTCTATTGAGCAGCTTCATAGGGGCTAATTTTTAATTTATAGTGGTAATTTTCTGTCACATCAAGACTCATTTGTGGAAACACACAAACAGGCGCACATGCAGACGGGACTCGAGTAGACTTGACAGCTGTCACATAAAATAAGTTCACAGATCTTCATTGCAGAAGATCAGAAACACACATACACACACACACACACACACACACACACTCATACACACAACCAGCTTGCTTCTTGAATAATCCAAACATACTCTTTGCTTCCCATTACGGCCACCACCCAACCTGGAAATGCAGTCACAGTACTGACAGAAGCAAGACATCATCATAGTCTTAGGCACCTGTCTATATGGATGAATTAATCTGAAATGCTTCATTTTAATGTTGTTTTTTCCTCTAATAGAAGGGTGACTCAAAACCCCCAGCCAAGCCTTCCCACTGCACCATCTACGTTGCCAAGAGCTACCCTCCATGGCAGCACAGTGCCTTATCCCTGCTCGGCATGCACTACAAGGTGAGAAACAGTCATACACAGCATTGATCTTATATTCATAACTGCTGGAGTCCATCATGTAGTGACGCACCGATGTACCGCAAAATTCGGCATATAAGACCCAATTGTAATACCTTTCTTTCCATCTTTAAAGTGGGATGCGTCCTATAAACCAGTGCGACCAATATACCAGTATAAAAGGTATTTTATTGTGTTACGGTATTTTACCCAGAAGTTGACGCAATAATCAAGCTAAAGCTTTGTCACTGACGTGCGCTGTCACGACGGCCAGTGCAGCCGCCACCGTCATGATCACAACTATCAACATTACCGCACACTGAGCTCAACTAACATACTGGCAGCAAACAGGACTGCAAACTCGACATGGCGACAACAGGTGCTTCTTGTTAGAGCTATACCGCTGCACAGAAACCGCACGTTGTGAACTTTAGGATACGCAACGGAAAATTGTTTGGATTGACTTTGAGTTGGTAAACTTTTTATTTTTGAAGTGAGAGAGGCTTTTTAAATTTTTTTAAATGTTGCACCTGACCAAGTCTGAAAGCCAAGACAGTGTAATTACTGTGTGTTTTGAAGGTGTTTAAATGAAAGTAAGTTGAAATAGTGTTGAAATAACTTGTATAGTCAGTGATAGACAACCTTTTTCCCCCTCTGGGAGACAACCAAACACGGACTGCGTGTTATAAACTGCAAGTTATATTTCGGATTTTACGGTACATACTTCTGTCTCTCTAATGATCATGCAGGTTATGATGTGGTTTCCTTTTGCCACCCAGTACTTCTCTCTGGGTCTGTTTTTGTGTTTGTTGCTGTCGTTTACCCCTCTTTGTTTTGTTTTCCCATTTCCTGTCCAGAGCAACAACGGGGCCCTTCCAGACAATAAAGTGATAGCCAGCGAGTTGGGAGCCATGCCTGAGCTGAAGAAATACATGAAGAGAGTTATGCCTTTTGTAGCCATGATCAAGGTAAATCTGGAGAGGTAGTGATGTCTGTGTCACAGCTTTTGCGTGTCTGTGTAAAGGCACACCATGTCTCCTCTCCGCCCTTTTACACATCTAACATGAGAAATTAATAGCTGCATAATTGTCATTTTTATGAGGGCCCGACTGATGTATCGGTTTGCTGATATTATCGTCAGATATTGGCCTATTCTAGATATATCTGTATCAACATAAGATGTTCTCTGATATGTGCCAATACTAAAAAAAAAAGGTTTGCACTAGTTAGTTAAAAAAAAATTAATTAAATTAATTAAAAAAGTGTTTCCTGTTCAGTGCTGCGATGTTTGGAATGAAATTTGTTAAAATGTAAGATGATCTGCCTCTATTAAATATCTAGTACTTAATGACCACATTCAGCTGATAATATCTATGAAGATCGTCCGATATATCAGAATGCTCTCACTCCCTAATATCAGCATCGCCTCCAAAAATCTTATATCAGTCCAGCACTAGTTTTTAAGTGACTTTTGTACATTGCATAACAAATTTAATTCCAGTGTTCCACACATACTTGTGCTCAGTTACTTGCATTTTTCTTTCTAAATTCTGTCCAAGATGAGTTTGTTTACTGCCTAAAGAGTAATCTGTAAGGTGTCTCATCTTTTGTTCTGTTTCTGATTGGTGTGAAGTTTGCTTTTGTAATTTTGTGAAAGGTTGGACCCTGCATCTTCAAAAGCTATAATTTTAAATTTCTTTGTGTTGAACAACGGTAAAACTCTAGCCAGTATGATTACACAGATTGAAAAACAGTGTTGCATTGAAAGTCAGAAGAAATTTCAGGAATTCTGTCTGGAGAGTTTAATTTGTTTATTGATCGAAGGAGCACAAAACACTTTTGACAAGCTGTCTCAGCTTGTTTCTGTTTGTTGGCCAATTTTATAAAACTCTTTAAAAAAAAAAAAAAGTTGTGTTATTTTTCCATCAACAACTTGCCTGTGGGTCTATATGTCTTTGTCCACTTTTTTCAACCTTTCACATCTCACTGCTTTGCATTCAGATTAAATTCCAATGAATTTGCAAGCTGCATCAGTTCTAGTTAAGGTGCTCTTTTGAACTAATAGTAGCATTTAGTAAATGCATTTGAACGTGACAAGATGGAAAGAAATAATATTAAACCTACATGCAAAAAAAATATATATATATTTGTTTTGTTTAGTTGTGTTGTTAGATTATTCCAAATGTTTTTAACAATTCTCAAACCCAGAGAAATTCATAAGTTTACCCAAGGTAGTGATGCGTTTCCTCCAGATGCCTTTTCTTACTCACAGGAAAACACCAGATGATACTTCAGAAAGATAGTGAGGAATTAAGTCAACTAGACATAATGTGAATAAAACTTTAGTTGTCATATCTCCCAGGTGCCCAGGTCTTTGTTCAGGTGTTGCTGTTTGACTGCAGGGATCAAACAGAACTAAACTAATAAATAGTCATGATGAGCTTTGTGTTCATCCATGGGTTGTCTCTCAAGCTGGTCTTTCAGCTTTCAAGTTGTTTTCTCTCCCAGCTCTCCTTTGTTTGATGGTTTGTTTTGGCATCTTTTGTTCACACAGTTTTTTCCCTCCTTAATAATCTCACTGTGGCAGCTCCAGCATAACAATAAAGTTTCTGCGTAATGGCGGAAAACCCGAAATCTTCCGCAGGTGGATGAAATATGGCTGTTCCTCCTATTCTTTGAAGTGCTGGTTTGATAGAAACATGTAGCAGATAAAAAGTCAGTACGTTAACGTTGTCATTCATTCCTCATGAGTTCAGATAATGATTGTTGTTGTTGTTGTTGTTGTTGTTATATTGAGGCTCTGCTTTGTGTTCTGTAGGAGAACCTGGAGAAAAATGGGCCCAGGGTTCTGGATCTGGAGCTGGAGTTTGATGAGCGGGCTGTTCTGATGGAGAATTTGGTCTACTTAACCAACTCTCTAGAGGTATGTTTTGAGATCTTACACTTCTAATCAGACCTGACGTTTTAGGCGGCTCCAACTCAAAAAGAGCCCGTCTCAGCCAAACACACACCTGAGGAACAGAGTTGAACAAAGCTGGCAATCTAGTCATAAAGCTGTTGAGGTTAAAAAGAAACCACAAGCAGCTAAAGTCATCCCAGCTCTAGCGCTGTTTGCGCTCAATATGAACAATAAATTGAGCGAGTTGCCTTGATTAAGTTCTGTTTGTCTCTAGATAAATGTCAAGCTGCTACATGCAATTGCAGCATTTTGGTTTCCTCAAAAATACCTCAGCTTTAAAGCTAAGTTTCACTACTTCTTCAAAAGTCAGCTGAAACAATCCTGAGCTCAGCTGTCAGTCAGGAAAGCCTTTAATACTTTTGTCTGCACTGAAGCTGAGCCTATTGAAAAAGTCCCAAGTCGCAAGATTGAGTGAAACCAGGACAGATTTCGCCACAGAAAAGGGAAATTGTACACGATCTCATCAAACTAACTGAACTAAACTAAGTGAACCCAGCTTCCATGTTTCTGATCGATTATAGCCAAAGATAAGCAGTCACTCAAACTGAATACCATCTCTTAGAGGGAATGTGTGACAGAGTAGTTTAAAGTCAGTTGTTGGGTCTCTGATCATCACATTTAGTCAGTATGCATATTAAGCATTCTGTGTGCACACTGTCTGCTGGTGGACTGATCAGCTGATTATCGTTCATTTTCACATCTCCCCTCCTCTGTAGTTGGAACAGATAGACGTCTTGTTTGCATCTGAGGCTGACGATAAAGTGAAGGAGGACTGTTGCCCTGGGAAACCGTTCAGTGTTTTCAGATCAGAGGTAAGTGCACTTGATTGTGTGTTGGCTGCTGTCAAAGCAGGCTGTGTGTGCGTGCGAGCGTGTGAGGATAGTTGTACGCTGCTTTTTCACTCACCTCACCTATTTATCAGCTTGTTTGCATTTCTGCAGTATGTTTGTGTTTGCAGGTGCATCACTTCTGCATGTGTCCCTGAAGAACAAAGTCTTTTTAATACACTCATATTATTGGCAGTTAAATGATTTGTTTGTGCCTCTGTCTCCTCAGCCTGGAGTGTGTGTTTCTCTGGTCAACCCTCAGCCGTCCAACGGTCTGTTTTCTACAAAGGTTGACATCCGGCAGGGGGACAGCAGAGACAGCATCATCCGGAGGCTAGCCAAGGTCAACAGACTTATCAAAGGTTAGTAAGCTAAATGGATTTACATCTAAATTATAGTTAGGAGTACAAAATAGACCAGTTAAAGTCAAAAAAGAATGTTATAATCTAAAGAGGATGAATATACTCACTTAGTTTGGGTCAAAGTTTGTAGGTGTGTAAACAGATTATTCATCTTTTTGATGGAAAAAGTTACATTGCACATCAAGTTACTTCGGCAGCATGTCCTGAAATTAGATCAGAATGGTAAAGGATGTAGAAATATGTGTGTTTCATACAGTTGTTTATTTACTTGATTCTAATAGCATGTGATTTCAACCCAGGATGGGGGATCATGCAGTTTAAGTCT
>JAQFJA010000006.1:16914744-16927465 GCA_029874485.1 Naso brachycentron
TGACACCTCCCCCTGCCGCGCCGCCACACCAATTTCGGCACTGCACCACGAAACTAGGGCCCCTGGACTCTGAAATCTTTCAGAGACTTGCCATTCACACCAAGGGCCTTGCAGTCCTGCTTGTACAAAACCCAAGTATTTGTGAGGCTGACATCAATGGCATAAGCAAAGAGTTGCAGGTACCACCTCTTGGACTTCATGGGGGTGCGATAGAGGTGTACCAGCATGTCACTTTTGTCAATGCCCCCCATGTTGACATTATAACTCTTGATGACAGCTGGACAGCTCACAGGCTTTTCCGTCTTGGTCTCACTGCTGTACCTGAATACTGAGGACATCGGCTCCACCCCATGCCTGTTGACAGCAGAGTGACTGTTTTGTTGTCCTTCCACCTGACAGCCAGTATCCCATCATCACTGGAAATGTAGTCACATGTACCACGAGGGTGAGCCTTTTTCTCCATCTCCTTGATGGACTTGAGTGGAGGGTTTCTGATTCTGTTGTCCCTGGCTGTCCCTGTGTACCTGCAGTTCTGGTCTCGGAGGTACCGCACTAGCTCCAAGCTGTTAAAAAATATTGTCAGCAAAGATGGCTGTGGTGGTGGGGGAGGACATGATACTGGCGAGGACAGAGACAATATGGCTGGTGGCACCCAAGGCTTTTTGTTCAGGTGACAGGGGGACATCAAGGGCCTCCAGGGTAGTCTTGCTCTGGTACAGCACCATGTCATGTATGAAGCCATCTTCAGAGGCCCTGGCAAACAGCTTAAAACCCCACTTGTCAGGCTTGTTTTTAATGTTTTGCCTCAGGTTGCTAGCTGTCTTCTCTTTGTAGGCAACCAACACCTCATCCACAGACTGTTTGGGGGTCTGTGCCTGAAGGCAATAGTGAGGAAGTTGAACAACGGCCAGACTTTGAAGAAGCGGTCACTGGTGCCACGGATCTCGGTTTTGTCATTGAAGTGGATAACCCTTTTCAGTAGCCTGAACCTCTTTGAAGACATCAGGTTGGCAACTTGAGGGACCCTGGTCTCCATGGCCCAGTAATCTTCAACAGATGGGAGCTCAACAACCCCCATATACATAAGGATGGCCAGAAAGGTCATTATTTCATTCTCATTGGTGGTGAAGGTGGTGTTGATGTCCTTCTGAGCGGCATATAAGTTGGTTTGATATGTGATATGCCTGATGATTTGGACATCAATGTACCTTGTAAAGTACTGAAAAGGGGTTTGAATGTAATCAGGGGGAGGATGTTTGTATTCAGGCAGGGGTGTGTTGTTCAGGTCAACTTTGTGCCAGGTGGTTGGCCTGGCTGCTGACTTACTGGGTTTGCTGAGCCTCTTGGCTTGTGGTGCTGGCTGCTCATTATCATCATTGACATCATTGTCCTCACTGTCTCCTGAAGCACCTCCACTGCACGCTGCATACATTTCCTCTTGGCAGAGGGGCCCATGTTGCTTGGGCCTGGAATGTCCTGGTTGTGGTCTGGTGGGACAAAGTCAGGGTCTGCCATATCGTCATCTTCATCCTTGTCATCATCACTGATGGCAGGGTGGGCTGGCATAACAACAGTCTCCCTCCTCTTGCCATAAAAGAAATCTAAAAAATAAACACATGCAATAAAACAACTGTTTATAAGGTCATAAACTGACAAAATCACTTACATTCACTATTTATAGCTTCAAAATTTCTAGAAATGGCTTAAAATTCTCTCTGAATCACTGTATAGTGTTATAAAAACCTTAGGCAACATTAAAACATAATGTCCTAAGTTGTATTGCCGTATTTGTAAAGAAAATGCACTAAGTATGGCTTGTTAGATGTATAGGGCATATGTCCAAAACCTGACAGACCAAACTACCTCCAGTTTTTACCAGAAGAGGGTGTATTACAAATATGGCTTCCGCATTTTTCATGTCGTAATTTCACTCATTTCACTAAGATCTCGACAAACAACACTTATGTCGTGACTTAGCACAACTATTCAACTGTAAAATGTGTGAGTGTCATCAACTTGCCATGGTTAGTTTTGATGTCACGATCGTAAATGTACCGCGAGCAGAGCCGAATCTCAGCCTTTTTCCGCCTTCAGAGAAAAGACGAAGTTGGATGTGTTCCATGTCTCTGCTGATTGGTCAAAGGCCACAATGACGTGTACTGTGACGTAGGGTGATCTTTGCTGATTGGCTGGGTGAAGAACACATGTTTCTGATCTCACTGAGGAAACTGAGAAGTTACCAAAAACAGTCACTTGTCCTATTTAAGTGGCCATACAAATGCAAGGAGGGACTAGGGGGGTCAGGGTTTGATTCATCCTTTTGCCTTGATGAAAACTAACTCTTGCGAAGGCTGAGTTTTTCTGAGTTTGTCCTGCTCACACAGCCATTCTTGCGGTGCCTACATTTACCAGGATGCATCACAAGCTCCAGATTGCAAAAGCAGATCATGGTACAAAGTTCGCTAATCATGCAAGCAAGAGTAGCATGGTTAATGTTATTTGCACAAGCTGTAAAATAATCACATAGATATATTATATATATATATTCTTGCCCACCATCCACCGTGGAAAGAGACATTCAGAAGTTTTGTGCCTGAAATGACATCACATTATCGCCGAGCAGATGCAAGAAGTGGTTCGTCGGAGCTAACCGCCACACCGGCAGCTTTGATCTGTGTACCCGGGGATAAAGCTGTAAAATTATCCTATAAATGTTGTTATATTGTGTTGTCACTGAGATTCTGATCCACCATGCATCATGGAAAGAGACAATTAGATGTTTTTCGCTTAAAATAAGTTGTAGAAGTTGTAGTTCAGAGCATACAGGCCCAAACCTCAACATTTGAGGAGATTTTGCCAAAGAAGATAGTGGAGGAGCTAGGCCCGTTGGAGACTGAAGGAAGATAAACAACATCAGTTGTGATACACTGCAGATTTTGGAATGATACACAGCTGGCTGCTAATCGCCAAAGTAACCCTTTAATCCCTGTGGACGCTGGTCAGAGAGACGGCCTGTGAAAGCAGGTTGACTGTTTGTGTGATGCAGAGCAGAGCTGCAGCATGATTTTTCACAAAAAGAAACAATCCAGCAGTGCCGTCGTAATGTCAGTATATAATATCTCCATGAAAAAACAAGGAAAAAGTTTTCCTTTCTGTGGATGGACGATCAGACGCTCAGCAATCGGCAAGCAACATCTTTCCTGGCTGTAAACAGAGGTGAGTGACTCCATGCAGAAACAGACAGTTCATAGAGTTTCGCTACACTACATGAGTGCAGTGTGCACGGTGGTGTCTTGTAAGGACCCGACTAATGTACCACAGTTCTTGGATTGTTTTTTTAAAAAGGTTGCCCCCCTAGTTAGTGTTATAGCTATCCCGAAGCTCCGGTAGCCAAGGGATAACTCCGGTTTGGTCGCATCATTTTTAGTCATGTTTTTTGTTACCCCCAACACTGGGTGACCCTCAGGAAAATGAGAAAAGGGTCAAAAATGGCCGGAGTTCTCCTTTAACAAAGCACCTGCCTGAATAAAAACTCTGCTGAACAGTCAAGTTTAGTTCGGCAGTTTGTCTTTGGTGTCATCAGGCAAAAATCCCATAATAACCTTTCAGCATATTGTAATTTAGGTGGTCTGAACGAACAATAGACTTCTTCACCTCTCCTTGGCTCTGTATTCTGACTGTCATAGCTATTTTTCGACCAATCACAGTAATTTCAGAGAGCATGTGTTCCTATTGACTGCTCTACCCTGCACCTCTTGCCAACAGGTGATGTCACTACGAGCTGATTAGATGTTGAAACAAGTGACACGCCTTATATTCTAAAACTGACGTCCGCTGTAGTGTTTGCAGGCAACACTGTTGGCCGGCTTGAGTCAAGCTGAGACGGACCAGTTTCCTCTGCTGCACCTTTCCCTGCAACCGCTTCGTCTGGTTGTGAGTCTTTGGTGTAAACTGGCCTTAAAAGAGAGAGTGGCAACAAACAACATAAATCGCAAGCCGAAGCAAAAACAGGGAGGGGAGGGTACAGTGGAATTACTTCTTTAGGAGTTTCTTGCTACAGCTAGCTTGATTTCCAGACGTTTCCTGTCACAGCTTTAAGCATTCTCCCCCTTATTTCCACAACTGTCCTCTGTTCAGAATGGTGTGCACTATATGCAGCCTTGTTTATTGTGTCTTAAAACAAATTCTAAAGTGACGTGAAAGTGCTCGGTCAGGTCTGGAAGATTCGTAATAGGCATAGAGCAAAGTTTATGTGTTTGTGTTTTAAGTGTTTATGAACCAGTCATTTTAGCTGCTAGAGAAAGTTTAAAGTCCCAACACTACATTTAAACATGCAAAATTAATAACAAGGACTTAAAATATTTACTTAGACATGCTGCAAAGAACCATGAAATAAAAGGACATTAAACAATAACAACAACAAAGGTTTGGAAAAGCGACTTTAAAGATAGTTTTACAATTTTTAGGTGCCAATTAACACTGAAATAGGTTTTGCTTGCAAAAACTGATTTCTAATGTGCCTCCAATTAAGAAGAGAATCTACTGTTTTTTTCACCTTCTGTGTAAAAAATGTCTTTAAAAGTTTATATGAAGTTAATAAGAAGCTTTAGCAGTCAAAGCTATCTCCAAAAAATTCTCCAGATTCTTGTTTTTTAGACAGTTAAAGCCCCATATTAATTATTAATTATTATTTCAGAGGTTTCTCCCCTATCACTTAGAATGGATTCACATAAGGAGTGTTTCTTCACAACCAGTATGGACAAGACAAACTACTTTTCAGTGTGTAAGGGCACTTTATTACTTTTTAAATCTGTGCCTGTGGATTCATTTGCACCCCTTTTTACTTTTGAGTACCACGTTTGCCTGTTGTTGCACTGATCGTAAAACTGAAAAGGTTATTCATCGCTCCCCATGTTTGGAAAAACTCACCACAGCTGATTCCAGAGGAGCACATAAACACATACATGGATATGTCTGGCTGTGCAAAGCTGCACTACCTGCTGCACCATGCATGACAAATGCAGCTGAAAGGAGAGAATGTGGCACAAAAGGGTTTGCAGTCTATTTTCCACTGGAGACAACCATGCCAGAAATATGTATTTTGCCCTGGTACTGCAAGGCATTTCAGACTAATGCTCCCATGAAATGCCCCATGCTGTAATTTATTACAAAGAAGCCACTCTTTCCTTGCACTATGCCATAGTACAAGCACGCTGAGAGAGATATCCACAAAAAGTGGGTGAGGAATAAGAAATGTGGGTGAATAAAGGTCACAGAAGTTGGGAAAGTATTGTAAAAGAAAGGCAGAGAGGGAAATAGAAAAGGCAGAAAAAAACAAAATATATTGCCACTATTTAGCTGTCTAGTGTTTAAGGGAGGAGTTGAGCGAACATTGCAGTGATGTCACTGAACTTTTTAATGATTTTTAGAGAGGAGAGAGGCTGACAGACTCATTTTCAACCAGCAATTAAAATACCTGCGAATCTGCAAGCTGACGATGTTGATATTAACAGCACAGCAAGGTCATTCAAACGAGCACGAACACCTGTGAAGGAAAAAGAATCAATAACTTCAAATAGAGTCTTTCAAAACAACTGTCCTTGAGCATCCTTATCTGCTCTCTTTCTGCCTGAACATGATCACATCCCTGCAGTAGTTTAACCCTGATTAGCTCTTTAAAAGGGAATCTAAGCAGTTAGTGCAGCCAAGGCTAAAAAAGACACGTAAAAGCACATGGAAATGTCTTAATGTTTCCTGGGGTGTGTGATATGAAGCATAATCATAAAAGCACTTTTATGGTACAGATTGTTGTTATAATTACAGCAGCAGCTTCATAAAAAATGCACACCAGGGCGCATAAATATCTATAACATCCAAGAAAGATTTTACTGTGAATATAAGCAGAGATCATCCTACTGGAGAGCATTAACTCCTGAAGAGTTTTATCTCAATCTCACTGGGCCACATTGTGACATTCTGTACTGTGTCCAATACTGTTTCACTTAAATTCAAACCTTATACCACAGAGACTGTCTACCATGTGAGGTATTTTCTGTTTTCAAAGTTGGAACGAGAACAAGAAAATAGAGCAGAAGGTATAAAAGTTTTGGTGACGTTGGCAAAGTGGGGGGATGATTCTTTTCAGCAGCCAAGGTCAGGAATATGACAAATTTTGGTGCAGAAATCAGTTTGTGGATAATGGCATAATCCATCACCTTTGGTCTCCCTCTCTCTCTGATAAACGGGAGCATATCTGGGAACAATTTGGATGAAATGAGCATCCAAACACGGCCAGAGTGTGATGCTCTATAACACACACAGTTTTCTCCCAGTGCTGAAGACAAATGTCGAAAATACATTTAGGCTCCACAATGAATCATGTCAGTGCATCATTGTATCTTATTTGTTTGCTCTTGTTACTTTGCAAAACAATTTTCATAACTTAGATAATATAGAAAGATCTGACATTGATGTATTACTGAGCTCACTAACTACAGACTCATTTTGTTTAATACTCTGACATACAAAAATGTAGATACAAGGAAAAAAAGTTTAGGAAAATAGAAATAAATTACACTTCTGATACAAATACATACAGTACAGTACAGTAAGATTTATTTTTTGAGTGATTAAATTACTGTTGCAACTTTGTTACAAATAATAATACAATCCAATAATATATAAAATAAATGAGAGATTTAACACCAAATTAAAGTCATGTTTTATTTCCCTTGAAAAAAAAAATCATTTATTGCATCAGCATGTTGCATAAACATTTACAACTACAGTCATACTTGACTGTTAGCCTATATTAGCCGGTGTTAGCAATAGCTCTAAAAGCGACAGGTCGGTACCCAGTTGCTGCCTCAGTGTAACTACAGATTGGAATCTTTGTGAATCTTAAAACTTGATTTGATCCTAAGTCTTGGAGTGTAAAACATGGTCACAATCCTCCCTTCTGTTCCTGAGTCATGGTATTGAATAGTAAGTGTTTTTGCAAAACATTATGAAGTCAAAGTGAGGCTGACCTTTGACCTTTTGGATATTAAATATCCTCACTTCAACATTTTATCATATCAGACAGTTGTGCTTAATTTTGTCATTATTACGCCGCTGCA
Source organism: Naso brachycentron (assembly GCA_029874485.1). Lineage (NCBI taxonomy): Eukaryota > Metazoa > Chordata > Actinopteri > Acanthuriformes > Acanthuridae > Naso > Naso brachycentron. Next base: position 16,921,863 of record JAQFJA010000006.1, read on the forward strand.
GCGCGTCTGAGCTGCTGTGTCTCGCTCGCTGTTGTTGTTGTCTGCTGCTTCTGACAGCTCTGTCTTTCTACAAAGACTTTTCCTTTGAATTCCCATTAATATGAAAAGTGTTTCATGTCATTTTATGATAGATTTAATTCATACTGAATTTTGACAGAAAACCCTGTGATGTGTGAGAGAGAGAGAGGGGAATAGGTGCTGGGGAAGTGGGATGGCATATAGACTAAGAGACCAGGGGAAAACTACTGCTCTCTGCCTCATGTTCTGTTTATTTTTTAACATAATACAGGCCTGACAGTAGTTGTCTACATTTGGTCTGTGGTTTGACTGTTATTTATCCTAAAATAAATGCCAAAACTAGTTAAAGTATGGTCTGCTGTTTTACACAACAAGATCCTTCAACTGTTTCACAATTAAATCTTGAAATGAAGGGATTCTTCACACATATACGCTTGTGGGTGGTTTCATTTTGAAAGACACACTGGAAATGTTAAAATGATGGTGAATGATGCTGGTATTATGTCAATATGACTGTCAACATGTTATTTTTCCGTCTATTTCAGGAGAGAACTACGTGCATCTCACGGAAAAAAATCGGCAAGCCTCCTGAGCTTGAGTGTTGCATCGTTGCAGGCATTCGTAAGACGTGTGGCTGCTCTAATCTGTTATACTGGGTGCTGAAAAAATAAGCAGATGTGACGCAGACCCAGGATGTGTGCATGTGGGGTTAGTGTATGAATTCCTGAGTAATGGCAGAAAATGTGTTTAGTGAAGTCACAGCGACCTTAAACCTTTGACCACCAAATTCTAATCAGTTAACATAATGAGCCAGTAAGTGAAACAAGCAAAAATCCGTTTCCATACAAGTAACCTGCAACTTCTGCCGTTTTCTTTTCCTACAAGCTAAACAGTCCACATGCCTTGCCTCTTTCTTCTGCTAAAAAAAACTGGTTGCCTGTAAATGTCAGAAACACTATGCATTAATAAAGATGTGAATGTAAATCAGAAACCTGGTTAAGGTGATAAATGACAGCTGCAATAATCACAATGTGTATTATCTCTGTCTCTTTAGAGTGCATGTCAACATTTCAGAGACAGGCAACCGTCAAACCCTGTGCATTATGGTAATTTGTTTTATGAAAACAGACCTGATTTCATCTCTTTCAGATTTATTACCTTGCCATCCCTACCTTAATTTCTCCTTCACTCTGCTGCCTCTCCCTCTTCCCTACATGTTATGTCACTTTGGCTTTGTGTCATACTCTCTCTGCTCTGTAATCATGCAGACAACCATGTGTAATTGAAGCTACTTGTGTAGGAGAGGAATTGGTGCAATGTTCAACCTGGGACCGTGAAGCCCTGACGTTGTAAGGAAAGCCTCGGAGTATCAAATAAGTTCGATGTCTTAGTCAGAAGAAGGCAGCACAGTTTGTGTGTCACTGTGAGTACAAAAAGAGACGAAACAGACTGAGTAAGGAAGGGAGGAGGAGGAGGAGACCCGGGGGATGTGACAGTGTGACAGGTAAATCGGGTTTAGCGGGAGGAGAAGAGAGAAGGCTCGGGGACTGAAGGGAAGGGAAGAGCAGAAATGGAGGTCAGGGTGAGGGAGGAGTTGCAGAGAGGAAAGGAGTTAGAGACAACATCATCTACCATGTTGTTACAAGAGGGTGTACAGCTCTTTTCTGTCAAAATGTATTAGTGGACTGGAAAGATGATTAAAGTAAGCTCTTTGCTACAGTGTGTGGAAGTGCTTACAAAGGGACAGGTGTCTGTTTGCAACCCCAGTTCCAAATAAAAATCTCATGAGAATTATCATATTTAGTCCTTTAAGTAAGCGGATACTTTCCGTAAATGTCATGTTAACTCTTTACTCTTACACTTTATTAAATCTGACATTGAGGTAAGTGTGTGTGTGTGTGTGTGTGTTTATGTTCATGCTAATTGACTAAAAGGGGCCATGGCAATGGGAGTGGCCTATTAGCAAAAAGGTACATAACTCCCAAAATGGATTCACTGACAGCTGATTATCTGTTTGGGCCAACTGGCAAAAAGGGGGCGTGACAGTGGGAGTGGCCTGTAACAAAAAGGCATTTAATGGGTTCATGTAACATGGCCAAACAGTGTAGAAACACACATTCTCTCTCTCTCTCTCTCTCTCTCTCTCTCTCTCTCTCTCACACATACACACACACGCACACACACTTTAACTGGTCATGGCTTGCCCCCCCCTACAATTTAGTCCTGCCCTCTTTCATAAGTTATCAGCCGTTTGTCGCAGACTCTTGTCGGAGGCATCATTGAAGACAGTAATTTTTTATTTCGGCACATTTTGTCTTTCCAAATATTCAATAAAAAAAGGAACATTCAAATCAATTTATAATGTGTCTGTAACTTTAGGATAACATGTGACGCCTAAGACAACTGTAACATTTTTAGCTACTTGTCGCAGCTGTTGCAAATTTGCGCATACGATGTTTCTTATGATACACCAAAAAGTATGACATTTATTTCACATTCAAGATCCATTAATGCAGCTACTGCAGCGTGACACAGCTACAGCTACGCTACAGTAGCAATACGTCCACAATGTTTATTAGCACACAACACCTATAAGCAAATTTACTCAGCAAAGCAGTTCAAGCTTGTGCAGTCTTGGATCAATGGGCTAAAAATGCTTTATAGTTTTGCTAATGTTAAGAGGCCATGGTTGATTGGACTGTAAACAGCAAGCTGCACACGGAGAAGGAAGTTGGAAAAGGAAATTTGCCTCCTCCAACGGTAGCCCAAGAATAATGGGGTTTGCCCCCAGAGGCTGTATTGCTGTCTACCGGAAGTCAGACTGCGAATGCAGCCAATGGGTTCCGAGACTGCTGTTATATAAAACAGGTCCATCTCTTCCTTTCACAATGTTTATAGCTTGTTTTTATGACATTTCTCCTAACACATTAGGTTTCACTTTTACCTGCATTTTAGTATATATTTGAAGCTTTTTTATTATCTCTCTGTGTTAAAATTTTATATGTTTATCTCTGATGTATTGATTTATGTCTTAACTTCATTTTAAAACTCTCATATAACTGTAAAGTTTTTTAAGCGGTGTAGTAGTAGGTTTACTACATGTATGTTAGCAGTAGTGTTGAAATGCAGTCATGAGCTGCTCTTTATATGATGCTTCTTTGTTTTATTTTTAGATTGGCAAAACACTTCCAGCAGGCGAGCAGAAGCTTTTGGATTGTTCTTGCACCAATTTCTGTTTTGGCACACCTTCGCTGTAGCTGTTGTCCCATTGTTGTTGGTCTTTTTTGAATTATTTTATTCAAAGGTTCTTTTGTGTGTGTGCATTTGTGCGAGTGTGCATGGTAATGATTCCTGTCTTGGGCTTATGTACAGGATTCAGGAGGAGATGGACAGGCTAAGTAGACAAAATGTCGCAAGCAGACAACAGAGCCAAGCAAGAGATGGTAAGCTGCTTTTTGTTTTGCAAAAGAATATTAGCCAAAAGAATGGGGAAAAGGGCACAAACACACACACAGACACGCATACAAAGACTTAGACAAGGAGTATAAAACCAGTCAAGCATCTTGGTTCAGAGGCTTGCCAGCTGCAGCAGTCTCTGTTGCTTCTTCACCGATGTGTCAAGTGCATCTCATACAGTTTTTCATTTGGCATACATGTCATAAAACAGTAAAATATAATAAAATATTAGATAACAAACATGATATCAACTGTGTTACACCCTGCCACTTTTCATTATTTGCATATACATATCTGTTATTGTGTTTTTCCGTGTTTTCCATGTGATATTATGAAGGTGAAGTCAGGTTTCTGGAGGAGGCTGAAACTGAAATAACCTGCAGAGATAAGATCAAGGAGCCTCTGCCATAATAAATATGAGGTGACGCTTGTTATTTTGTCATCTCTCTGCCATAATCCCATTGTGCATGCTGTTGCTGTTATAATAAACAGTGATATCCCTCTAAAGGTTATCAGTGGATTTGTTTGGATCCTATAATAGCCTATGGGATGTGAACACAGCTGAGAGGAGGAGGAAGATTTAGAGTTCACTTTCTTTTCAGACTGCTTTTGCTATGTTTCATAACTTGCTTTAAATGTAGCAAATGTATCATAAAAAAAAAAGATAAATCTGGCACCTAAATTCAAATTCTTTGAATTAGAAAACATCACTCCCATTGCACACATGTATTTACCCCCAATGTTTTCCTCCAAATAAACAAAAAATGAAACAGAATTATGTGGAGTGCTCTTGTGGCAGTCAGCAGGGAAAATCTGATCTCTGAACAGCCCATGGCCTGCAGAGACGGCACTATGAGTTCCCCCTAAAATGAATAATGGAAATCTATAACAGGTTGAAGCCCTGCGTTAGACTGAATACACTGCACACTGAGCCCCAGCCACAGGCTGTCATCTACACCCTCATTAGACCAATTATAATGCTGGAAGGAGAAGGAAAAAAAAGAGATTGGGAAAAAACAGCGAGAGGGAACAACAAACATGATACCTTAGGGAATTCATTCGCAAAAAGTGTGTAATGACAAAGTACAATTCCAGAACTTTGCAGATATTTTACGGCAGGTAAATAATGGAAATGGAGAGCAGGATCTGCAAAAAGGTATCAAGAGTTAATCATTAATACCTGATATTTGATTTCTCATACAGTTACTCTTCATTTTGCGTGGATCGCTTCTTCAGGAGCCAGTTGCACAAACTGTTCTTTGAAACTTATCCATAGCCAGCTTAGTTCTTAAAGTTCCGGTCTTTTGTGCATTTTTTTTTTCTTATTGTGTTGCCAACAATGTATTCCTTCTGAGCTTTGTAATTCTAACATAAAAAAACAGGTATTGCACTCAAAACCCATAGATCTCTGTGGCTAAGACACGACCCTTCCGGTTGATCCCATGGAACCTTCTTTTAGAAAAAATATTAGCTTAACTGAAAGAGAAAAATTAATTTTTGATCCCTTCAAAATTGTACCGCTAATCTAAAATATGATGTTTGTCAGTTTAAAAGATAATTCTGTAAGTAAAGAAAGTCACAGTTTATCACACAGGTGCTGAAGTATAAGACACTGAAAATTAGAAAGACTACACACCCGATTGTTGCAGAAGTGACGACTTAACAACGATCTCTACAGAACCGAGTAACTCTATGCTTGCTTGCTATGCTTGCTTGCTCTCAACGTGCCCATGCTTGTAAGGATATTTAACAGTTTTAATATATATTTTCCCTCGTTTTTAAAAGGATGCACTTTTATTATTTGCCTCCCTCCCCCAGAAAATCATTTTTTCAACTGTGCATACAGTAACAGCAAAGAGAAGGGCAGAGCTTGCCTACCGCTAATTAGCTTAGCTCAAATACTGGTAGTCAATGGGAAGTGCTAGCCTGCCTCCATCTAAAGTCATCGGATAAACTTTCCAAAAACTCTAAACGGTCTTGTATGGTTGTTGTGACTTGTTTATTTACCACGTTATTATTGTTTAGAGTCAGATTAGCACTTTATGTAGTACTTTATGTATTTCTTCTTCTTCTGCTGTTTACTGGCTTGCATGCGCCCCCTGAATTTACTTTGGGTACATATTTGATTC
>JAQFJA010000006.1:16946525-16957053 GCA_029874485.1 Naso brachycentron
GAATTAATTCAGACACATGCTAATTTTCTTTCTATTTGAAACAACAAAATATTTGATTTTGCTATGATGCGTCTCTTATTGGCTCTTTCTTAATGACAACTCACAGAGGCTCATGGGTAATGTAGTACTTTTAGCCATCTTCAATGCCAGAGTAACTCACGTCATTACATAAACATATAATCCTTTTACATTATTCAGGGGACTGTTGTGTTTCTGTGTTAGGTGACACTGAGGATGTTCAAAGAACAAATTAAGAGGCAAAATACAGAATGAGGAAACAAATGACATCTGGAACCAGCAGCTCCTGACATTTTGCAACTTTTTGGTCATCACATTTTGTATCATTTAACCAAAGCTCACACCTTGTACTCACGATTTACCAGTAATAGCAATATAGAATTCATTCCTGGACCATCTTAGTGGTTTCGTTTCCATGGACAACTAAAAGTTGATCATATAAATCGGGTTAAATGTTTAGACTCAACTAAAAGTAGGAAATTTGTGGTAAAAGAGGAATTACAATTCCTTCATCATCGCAGTCCTCAATAGACCAGAACAAAGCAATGAAGCATGTTGTGTTTTGCACAAGGGGTGTGACTCTTCAGCTGCATTCAACTAGAAAACCTCTTCTCACCCACACATAAAGCCCACAGCTAAGTGTGGGCGGGCACGCTCTCTCCGAGTTGCAAGAAAGAAATGTGGAAAATGTAGGAAATATATGACACCAGCAGGGCTCCAAAAAACCTCCAGATGTTGTTAATATGAACTGATGGCGGGTTATGTAATATTTTCTTTGTCCATCAGTCCTCAGTGTTGGACTTTGGCAAAATAATCATCTACACCAGCAACCTGCGCATCATCAGAGCACCACCAAGGAAGTCTGAGGCGCTGCAGCACCATGCGGTGCCTCCTGTGGACTCGGAGGGATACCCAAAGGCCAGGGAGAGGGGGAGCAGGAGGAGGGCTAAAGCTCTTTGTACACAAGATGCGGAGGAGAAGGAGATGAAACAGCTCAGTGACACAGAGACTAGGGTAATGATCCTTGGCCAAATTATTCTCAGTGGTGTGGTGGAGTTTTTATCACCCCATTTCTGTTTCTTGGTATTCTCACTCTCACCATGTCCTCCTCCTCCTCCTCCCTCTCTCTATTTCTGCATACATCCTCAGCCATCCTTTCTTCATTTTGTCTTTGCTTTCAAGAGAATAACTGCAGGATTGCATGTGCAGCCATATTGTTGTAATTTGTAGCAGTTTACAGAGGGTCGTTTACTCTGCTCCCACAATCTTCTCTCCGTTTCCTTGTAACTGCCACCTTATTTGTCCCCCTTCTCTTTTCTTTCCCTGCAGCCCGTCCCCCTGTAACAACTCCCATCCCATTGTCCTGGTGTTATCTGTCAACTGTGAACGGATACTGATGAGTCCACACTTTTACTCTGCCCTTGCAGCATTTGCCTGCCACTTGCCAGCCTGCAAGGATACCCAGCTCGCTATTATCCCCTCCCTCTCACCTCCCCGGCTGATTACTGTTCTCTTTCTCTCGCTCCCTCCATTCTTTTCTCACCTCTATCATTATTTTCTCATCATGTCAACGTCCAGAAAAAAGGGGTTCATTCTTGGCTTCTTTTTCATTATTTGGCAAGCTCATTCTTCTTCTTCTTTCTTTGTTTTCTTTATCGTCTTCGCCTGTGTTGCCAAAACTCAAAGGTAGTTAATTTTCACAGCTTTAATTACAAACAGGATTATGTTTATTCTCTGTATGTACATTAAATGTGCAACTGCTCCAACAATCTGTACGTTTTTTGACCTCGCTACAACAGCTGATCATCACAATTAAGTGGGTGAATATAGTACTGTATACCACAAAGTAATAAAAATAATGGCTTTGATGCATTAAGTCAAAGCATTACCTTTCATTTAAATAAAGCTTATGTGCAGGTTTGTCTTTTAAACCTCCAGCAGGTGGATTTGTAAGACTAGTTGCTGCTGAAAAACTGAATTTCAAAACAGCTGCAGCAATTCAGTCAGCTAATCATGCAGCACGACTGTTCAATATTTCACTTAAATGTCACAAAATTTACATAAAACTTTGTTTTTAATTGAATATTTTCTCTTACTGTTTGTGGTGCATTTTGTCTCAAAGGTTAAGTGTGATGGACAAGTTATTATTTAAATGCGGCCCAATAGTTACTGATTATCTGATTCAAATTGTGAAAAGCAGCTTAAAATAATGATTCTCCAAATTCAGTTTCTGTTTTCTTTTTTGTCAACTGAACTGAACTGAAGTAGGGTTTGGGAAACATTTTTCTGTGCAATGCCTTTTCTTTTAGATTTATAGAGCATTTTCTTTTGAAGCGTTGTACAGTACGTTGCTGCATGGTGTCTGTCTTTTATTTTACTTTGGGACTCCTAAAGGAAATCCTTAAGGATTAGGTTTTGTTCACGGTGCTTCAATTCTTTCCTGGAGTCTCAGCAACAACAATTTCTTTGTTACTCAGAAAAAAATAGTGAAAATTTTGGTCAGCAAGGTGTGTGGATTTTCCTAAGATTCTTAAAATTTAAGGCTAACTGCATTGCATGTCTTTACTTTTAATCTACAAGCAGCTTCTTGTTATTGTAAATTTTGCAGTGCTGACAAGCTGGCTGTAAAAATGACCGTCTAGCTGTAGATTACTCTGCAACACAGCTTCTTGCCAAAGGGATTTGAGAATAAAAAATACTGAAAAAATCCTCTGTGTCGTTAAGTGTTTACCAGCAGGCAGGCCAGTAAAGTACATAACATTACTGATGCATTTGACTGTACATTCAAAGACATTATATTTAGCGATTTCTAGGATATCTCTAAAATTTTCCATTCACTGTCCAAACTTTCCTCTGCTTTCATCACCCAATCAAACCTCCTTCTCCCCTTTTTCCACTCCTTTTAGCCTGACCTTCCAGTCCCTCTCCTCCACCTCACCCCTTCCTCCCCTTCTCTCCTCTAATGTGTTTCTTCTGTCTCCAGGAGGCCGACAGCTGCCAGCATTGTGGAGGTTCGGGCTGCGCTCCCTGCTCTCTGTGTCATGGTAGCAAGCTGTCCATGCTGGCGAATCGCTTCAATGAGTCCATCAGTGATCTGCGTTGCCAAGCCTGCTACCCCCATGGTCTGGAAAAGTGCCAGTCGTGCTCCAGCAAATAGCACCGTTTGGCTGACACCCATGTCTGGCAGTGACAGAGTGAGTGAGTGAGCGAGTGAGTGAAGCTGTGTGTGTGTGTGTGTGTGTGAGTGTATGCCTGATGTGCTATTGGTTTGTCAGAATTGTCTCGGCCCAATATAGCTCTAATCCAAAATGTTCTTGGTGGGGTGAAGCACTACTAGGAAAACATAAGCCACCATTGGAAAGGGGAATTGTGACTGTGCAGCAGACACAAAATCATAAAATACAATTACTGTGTGCAGTGAACATGGCTTGCGATAACACAAACACATAATCACTTCTTTGTTGTCACATTATTTTGCATCTGCGCGCCTCTTCCCGATAAACCTGGGTATGACCGAGTTATCATTTTAATTAAAATGATGCAAACATTTTACATTTTATTTCATCTACTGGAAAAGCTGCCCTGTCCATATCTCCACTGTCTATTCAGCAGAAAGAATGGAGCCCTTTATATTCTAACATGATGTACTGTACTGTATGAGGGTAATTGATGCTTTCATTAATTTTCTTTTTCAAAACAGTAGGAAAAAGAGACTGCAAGATGAATGGTTTGATATAGAAAGAGAGAAAAGGAGAATGACATATGAGAGTGAGTCAGTTAATGGGCATTTTTATAGATTTTAATAACAGAATTTAAAGTGTAACCAGGATCTGATTGCAGTCCACCCAATGACAACAAAATGTACTAGAAGAGGATGACAGAGAAGCAATGTTTTTGCATTTTAGCTTCAAGCTGACCACAGCTGCTGACATTTAAGTCACCTATGAGGAACTTTTAATGGGCGTTTGAAGCAATGTAAATTAGACCATCGCTGAGGAGATTGGAGATTATTATCCTGTCCTTTATAATGCCTTTGCCCGCCCCGCTCATTCAATGGAAACACAACAAAATGCTTGACAGCACACAGACCAGAAGAGACGATTTGTTGTTTACTAGCATGATCAATCCACAGTTCTATCAATGGCTTGAAGCAGGAGGATATTTTTCTTAAGATAATTTCAATATTTTTTGTTTATAGATGGGCTGGTATTGTGCAAATAAGTAGCATGTCTTTCTTTCACTTAAAGTGACTGCAAGGATTTTTCAGTTTTCTGTTGATTCTAGCGGCCCCTTTGGACAAAAGCGGTAGTGACACAAGTGCCTACTGATGTACAGTTCTTTGCTAGTTGGAAGCGAGTGAAAGAGAGACCACAGGATGGATCACGATGAGGTAATGTATTTATATATGACTGAGAAATAAGTTACACGCCAGTTGTGTCGCAGTAATGCCCCCTGAGACCTATTACCTTAGTTAGTTTTCTGTAGGCTAACGTTACACAGCCATCTCCATTAACATTACATGCTAATGTGCAAACTAACAGCCCTAGACATAGAATATAATTACGTCATTGTCATTGCACAGAACAACAAACTTTAAAAAAAAAATCGTTTCGTCTGAGTTTGCATGTTTGTTTGGATTCGGACCCGATTACAAGCATTTACAGTAACTACATAAAAATAGCAGTGTTTTTGCTGAGGGTCTCTTTTGCTGTTACAGAAAACTTATAATCATCAGAGGAATCATGAGAATGTTTCATGAATATTTAAAAGTTCCACGTAGTCACTTTAAGTGCTCACACCAGGCAATAACAATATGCAGTTCTGCTTTTGTCCACACACACTGCTACAATCAGCACAAAATGAAAGTTCCTCAGTGGGCCTTTAATAAGAAAGGATGTTGTAAACTTTTTAAATACCACATTCAAAATCAAAAACAGTGGAGTATTCCTTTGAAATGTTTTTGTTGAGGAGTTAAAGATGATAAACAGAACGGGTAAATTAATGACGTTAGTTCTGTAGGCTTGCTCAGGAGGTTAAATGATGGTGATTTAAATGATGTTTTTGAAATTAATCTTATTCTCAGGTTATTGCCATTTCAACTTGTTTGAATAAATTATCCCACCGTTTTGGACCATAAACGTAATAAAACACCTAATTAATTTTCGTCTGCTCTTCTTCTATTGTGTCTAGCAACTGTGGTTTAAAACCATATTTCTTTCTCTTGTGTCTCCACTGAGCCTCAAAACAGTCACGAGTGTCATTATCATATCAGTCTTGTTTGATTATTATGGCTGTAATCTGGATGAGCATCCTGCAGTCAGAGCTGCATCACAATTCTGAAAGCAACATCTGCGACTGCAATGTGTGAAAGTCATTCCTTAAACGTTGGATGTGTTTTCACAGCGGGTTACCAATGTTTTGTTTGTGTGTTTCCCAGCTTGAAAACTAAATGAAACATAACAATAACGACGAATGCAGCATGCTGCATAATTCCTAGTCATTACATCGTAGTCATTACACCTCAGATCAGCTGCAATCATCCACAATGTTCTGTATCTGCAGGATGATTTAACAGAAAAGGAACAAAATTAAGAAACATTGCCTTCATAGCAAAAGGTTGTAATAGTCATCGTTTTCACACTGCTGTTGTCAGCAGTGAATGAAGGTTTTAACACTTTGGAAAGCAATTTTAAGCACAGAATGTGGTGTTTTTGTCACATCCTGTGCATTTGGTGTTTGCAGATGGGCTTAAGTTGGGGTTTTCCTTTTTCACGACAATACAGTAAGCCCCTTTAAGATGCCACCTTGCCCTGTAATCAGATATAAATGCACTGAGCAGTACAATATTTCCAGTGGCAGCTGAAATTACATTTTTCAATACTATCTTTATGCAGCAAGGCCGGTACCATCAATCAAAATCAGTGTTGGAATGGAAAGCACTGACCAGCATCCTCTGAGGTTGTTGGTGGCCCAAAGTCACGCCAGAACAAGCACTTCACACCATTACAGCCCACTATCCCTGCCCCAGCGCCTATACTTGTAGTGGCATTTCCATTATTTTTGTCTTATTAAGTTAGATAGCCTCACACTCGGTTAAAGAGCAGGCTGTACGGCTTATCAGCAGGCTGGCCAAAAGTCCCATCAGCGATCAAATGGATGCTATTTCTGGGATGAGAGGAGGAACCTGAATCTCCAGTCTCTTTTTCATTCTACTCTCTCTCTCTCTCTGTCTCGCTCTCTCTCGCTCTCGCTCTCTTTGACTGGTCTGCTAAAAATTCTGCCACTCACACCAGAGTTAAAACTGAGCTTTTTGACTTTGTCCTTTCAGCTCCCATTCTCACTCACTATCCCACAAGGGAGCCAAAGTGATGGAAAATCACAGAACTGTTTTTAGCCTCCCCTGTCCTGCAGGAGCCAAAGTGATAAGAGAGCAGGTAAAAACACACAGGTGTTAAGTTAAATACCGGGGGTCAGGACGGGGGAATTCAGACAAACAGACAGATAATTGCTGTAGCATGCAGATTGCACACTTTGTGAGTGTGAAATGGTAAATGTGTGCACATCCGATCCTATTTTAGGCCAGGAGCAGAAAAAAGGGTTCTTTAAAGAAAAAAAGCTTCTGCACAAACTTAATGAAAATACAAATAGGATTTAACACATCAGGCAAACAGCGAAATGTGTGAAAGTGCAAGGTCAACCAGTTACATTATCAAAGAAATCCTAAAAAATGATGATTCACATCAAAAATTTTTCAATATTTTGGCTCATGCATGTAATGATTTTTACCTCTTATAATACATTTCCCCTTCATGTGATGGACCGAAACAAACTGTGCTACGACCATGTAAGCATTGGCGACATAAATCATGTGAGTTGAGATTTCACTGAGCGGTCCTACAAAAAATGATGTTTTACTTTTTTTTTTCTTTTTTTTTTCTTTTGGACGACAAAATTCGACTTTCTTTTCATAAAAAATTATCTTTTAAATTGCCAACCATCATATGTGTAAATCAGGACACAAGCCAAATGCCCCTGGCCCAGAAGTCGAGGGGTGTGACTTAGTCACTTTATACACAGGACTTGCGAGTAACTCAAATGTAAACAGATCTTCGCTGATAATTTAAATGCTCATGGCAACGGCTAGCAAAATAAGAGGCAGAGGTTGCGTTTAAGTGGTAAAGCAAATACAACAATCTTTTGCTAAACCAAACTGAGTAGGTTGTTGCCTCATGGTGTTGCCCAAACAAACATGACGAAACTGCAACCATTGCACAGCCTTTACCATGTTTGTTTATGTTGACATGCATTGCAAACAGACTTTAAAGCAACATCCTGACCAAGCATTGAGAGTGACACTGTGTTTTGTCGGCTCTTCTTGTGATATACTGTGAGACATTAAATAAAATGTTCATTTATTTGAGATTTCCATTATCAAATAATGCCCTGTTTAATCACAGCAGCCTGCAAACAATGGCTTATGAATATGGAGGGAAACAGTTTCCCTGGTGGCAGGATAATCGTTTATGATGCTTTATAGATGTATCTGTGATCTCTCATCGCCCATTTGTAATATACGACACAGAAAGCAGACTGGGAGCAGGCTGCGTTCATTAATCATACACTCTGATGCAGAGTGTTTTGCACAGTGGAGGGAAAGAAACTGCATTTCATCTTCAAACGCTTTAACTGGTTTTTATTTGGTTACTACTGATGGTTCTGTCCTCCTGTCTGTCTTTTCATCTCACTCCCTCAGCATCACTTTTATTTTATTTCCCAGCACAGATTTGCTACGATCATAATGGATGACTGCCTCATGTGTAAATCACCAACAACCCACCTTACTGAGACTATAACTTGCCATACACAGTCTAAATGATGGTCTATAGACGTTACACTCTACTAAGAGAGTGAACAACCACTTTACCTAATGGTCATGCTCAGGTAAGAGAAACATTAGGACATGGCTGTTGCCTTAGGCTGAAGCAGAGGGGTGGTGCAATGATTATAGAGACTGTTCCTCAGTGGATGAGCCTCAACCCTGCAGAAACATCACTTCGCAAAACACTGAGCCCTCCACCAGCTGATCCTGACGCATTGCCTCTGATGATGTCATTTTTACTCCAAATGAAAAGTTTAAACTCATATCTCACATGTTTCATTACATCGCAGACATGAGGTCAGTACAGTAATAAGGTCATTAGTGTCTGGAGCTTTCAAAATGTCATAAAGAAAATGCATAAAGAAACAGTTTTATTCTGAATAAAAGAAACAGTTAATTTTGTTGACTTTAAGAACTACGGTCAGCATTTAAAAAAAAAATTAAATAAGTGACATAATAGAGGTTGCTGTAGTTTCAATACAATTAGCATTTCTTTACATCTTATCGTCTCTGCTTTATCGAGTTAATGCTTAAGTTAAACCATCTGTCGGTCAAGTGTTGGAGTTTTCTCACTGACCACTGCTCTTAAAAATTATCCTGTTGTTTGTCAGAAACATTTGAATCACGTAAAGTTACTGTGTTGCATTTTAAACGCTTGAAAAAGTGAATTTTTCTACACAAGAAACATCTTACCTCGTAAAATAATTTGTCTAAAATGTGATACATCACATTCAAACTAAACTTCTTACACGTCTTGAACATTCTGAAACATCTGGAATAAAATTGTAAAACATTCTGCAAACGCTCAAGTTATATTCAACAATGTATACAAATATTCAACAGTTATTACAATATTATCAACAACTGATTTGTTGTTACAGTATTACAAATACTCTATAAACTACCTGTAGGCCAGCTATTCAAATAAAGCGTTACCTCAGTCTTAATAGTCTGTAAGAATGTGTTTTTAGATTTTATACTGTCTGTAAAAATTTCACTTCAGACATTTTAAATTAAAAAATAATATTAGTCATTAACCAGAGTCATGAGCACTGACAGAGCACTTGTGATGTAAGAGGACGTGAGTTTCCATCTTGATGTTCTTCTTCTTATTGACTTTCTTCCTTGTGGTGTAATTGTACTTTATGCATTATGGATGCTTCAGGGTCACACCTTGTATTAGTAAATGAGACTCCACTATCGAATATCACTGTTGTAGTGCAGCAATAACACTTTGACATCACGTGTCCCGATGTCATGCAGGCAAAGCCTAACTCCTACCCAGTCCCTCTCTTTGGATGAGAGTGCCACCTTATAAAAATCTGAATTTATGCAATCCCATAAAAGTTTGAGTCATGTGAAATTAGCCAGCCTTATCGCACTGAGCTGGAGCTACTGCCGTCAAGTCTGTATGGAAACAGCCAGAATACTAAGAGCATTCTTAGTCTGTGGTTTCTCAGAGACGATGAAACTGTGACGAATTGATCAAATTACATTCCTGGAATCCACCTCCAAGTTTGTAGAAACCTCTAATGAATCTATCAATTCCCGGCCTGCACACCTGCGCACACTGAGAGAAGAAGTGGGAGATTCAGGAAGTTAGAGAGCAAATTAAAGGCTCCACGCTGCTTTTTAACCACTCTCAAAGATAACTCCTCAATCTAATTCTCATTTTGAGGCTTGAATGCCAAATTTACTGCTTGCTAACACATTCTCATTTTCGAATCATCACATACTAACCCATTTACAGTACACAGGTGTTCTCCCCTGATAATGGGAAGAAATAATAGTGACTACAGTGATGTTACCTGAGTGACAGCTTGAATCTGATGCACTAGAGGAAAATACACAAATTCGCCAGGTATGTGGCTGGAGATAAAAGAGACCTATCTGAGACTCTCTGATCAAGACTGGTGTTGATCACCTCTTAACTGTATACTTCTTGGATTTTACAAAAGAAAAGAATTAAATTAAATAAACACTTTTTAAATATCTTAGCCATCTTTTTCAAAACATACAATCCATTTGAACTGTTTTTAACCCTTTTATGGCTGTCCTCATCCCATGAGCGTTATTTATGAATGTAATCTTGTGAACCCCATCATCAGTTTTTACATAACACACTATGAATTCACAACACTGTTTTCTTTTTAAAATTATGACAGATCATTTACAAAATACTCCAAAGTAACTGAAATGCATATTTCAAATACAAGTAACAGAAATACTTCCCATCTCTGTTTGCAATGTCTGGGTGAATATAAATAATTTTGATAGGTGCAAAAACATGTTTCCTGCAAGATAGATGAAACAGCTGTTCATTTGGAAAGCTTGTTACGTAATGTTTTACTTCTGTTGATCTGACAAAAAAAATGACACCACTGAAGTTTTGCCAGCTTGGTTGGTACTGGTATCTCTTCTGGCCGACGGACTGTATGAAGATAACTTGTGAGAGATTTCCGACAGTCATTCTTGGAAATTTAAGGCCTGCATTCATGTCTCACAGTGAAATATTTTGGGTATATTATACATTTCCCAAAGCCTTAGAGTCCTGTGAGTATTCAAGTTTTTGTGTTTTGTGTCTCTGATGTTCCTGGATGCCACAGGGCTAAAAGAAAGTATATGATTTTG
>JAQFJA010000006.1:17071000-17087596 GCA_029874485.1 Naso brachycentron
ATCTTTTTGACAACAGTATTAAGCAAAATAGATTAAAAAAAAAAACAATCGAGTCGACGTGTTTGCTTCAGCTTTCAGAGGTTGAAACGACAAGATGTAACAAAAAGATAAGAATAAAGGAAGCCTGTTCATGTACATGAAATTCTTTTGTAACTCTATACACAGCAGATCACGGTGTGTCATTGGCGCTTCCCATCTGTTACCTTTATTAATTACTGCAGTTTGGTTCCTCTGTCTGTGGGAAACATGACGTTGCCATCTGCTGATTTTTTTTTCCTTTAGGCTCTTTTTATTGATGCACCAACTTTCCAACAACAGCCTAATAAGTTTATTATAATTAATAGCTTGATTTTCATTCCTAGAACTTCCTTCCATTAGGTTTTACATTGTGGACAAACTGTAAAAGTGCATAAAACAGGTGGATGGGCACTCACGCACACACCATCAAGTGAGAGGAGTTCCGCTCTCTGGCCCATGTCCTGTTTACCTCTTCACATTAAATATGGGTTACATCATCAATCAGGCACACTCTTCCAAAAGCATCAGGCAGGAGCTGGAGTGCAACCTGAGCCTGAAGGTCTGCAGCCTGCATGAAGCCTTTGTCTGTCTCTGCTGTGAGGCACCTGGTCTGCTCTGACTCCCAATCTGCCGACTGTCTGCCAGTTCGTCTCTCTGCCAACCGATTAACCTGCACACACTCGCCATCATTTGTCTCTCCTCATGCTCAAGTTTATTTGTGTCTTTTTTTTATAGAAGCAAAATGCAGCGTTATGTGAAATAAATGTATAAGCATAATTATTTTCAAAGCTGACCTATTCTCATTTAATTTTCTATGCCACCATGTAAACTAAACAAAACACATCTAGCCTGCTCTTTAACAGCAGAGATGATGCTTTTTTCCACACTTATACGTTTTGTGTTTGTCTTTTGTTTCCTCTTTTACCTGTGACCTCATTCACTTTGTGACCTCGTTGTGTGGAAAATGGGAGTGTTCCACCCAGCATGGGTTGGAGAAGTGGAAAATAGCACGGCACTCTCATACGACCTGGCTACAGCCAGCTGTTTGATTACAGCAATCAATCGAGTGAGGTAGATAGAGAGAGAGGAGTGTGTGTGTGTGTGTGTGTGTGTTCGCATGTACTCATGGGGGATTGTGGGTCAGACAAAGCAGAACAGACAATCACGGAGGGCTCTTGAACACACTCCATTCCGCTCTTGTGCTCATCTGAAGAACATGTGGGACGAATATCAAAGAGAACGCTGGCTTCTCCTGAAGGAGAGGTAAAAAGAACATAACATCCCTGCTGGACCACAGTTTGTTTGCCTGACTTTCTGCTCTGCTTTGCAGAGGTTTCGGTCAGTGTGGTGGTTTCCGTTTGACGCAGACATGCCCCACTGTTCTCTGTCGACATATCGTTGGTTGTCAGTGATGCAGTATGGTCTCATTCCAGTAAAACTTCAATGTGGAACACAGGTCAGGGAAATCATTCAGGAAACTGAAATCACATCCAGAGTTGTTGCAAATGGTTGTGAGCTCTAATAGAGGACCGTGTGTATGTGTTTTTTAAGGATACAGCATGAATAAATGAATGACTGATGTGCTCTTCAGAAATGCTTTATGAATAAAAATTTCACAAGTCATATCCGCCTCTCACATCTCTGCAGTAACTGTTGCCAAACGTCCCGCTAACGGGACTGCATATTAATTTGAATATTACACAACACTCTCCTTAGATATCCGCACGACCAGACTCGTTTGAAATGCACTGATGTGACCAAATGTCTGTGTGAAGTGTAATGGCGAGACTGAAGTTTCAGCAATGAGTTACACATGTCTGTAAGCAAGAGTCTGTTGGAGGCAGCACCAGAATCAGAATGACTGGATAATGATCTCAGGGAAACAGAGATTGATCCGGTCTTCCATCACTGTAATGAGAGACGATAAGACACACAAAACACGCTGATTGGCCTCCCTGAAGAACTGTCAGCAAATGTTGGACAATTTTCACTGACTGTAACAGAGACTTCAGTGTCCCAGCAGGGATGGAAAATGGAGGACCTGCCACATAAAACGACAAGCCCTTACATAATTTCTGCACCTTCTATCAGAGAGGAGCACATAGTCGCTAAAGAGGCGAGGGGAAAGGGGCCCTGCATCAAACAGTTGGATCCACAGGGATGCAGATACAGCCTTAAACCATAAATGTCATCCTGAGGTGACAGTAAATAGACGCAGATGTGATGGATTGCTGATAAATAGTTAAATTAAGGTGGAAATCATGTCACTTGGCAACAAACTTGTGCACACAGAATTAAAATGTCCTTGTGTTTATGCAGCTTAACAAGCAAGTAGTTGATCAAACAAGCTAGAGATTTTTACTAACTGCACTCTGCTTGATAATGTCTGTGCAGTATATAGCCACGAGCGCTGATTACTTTAGCTTAGCTTAGCACAATGACTGGGAATGAAGGAAGCAGCTTGTCTAGTTCTAACCAGCAGCTCCAAATTTCCCCATCTCTAAAGCTCATTAACTAACATTTTATGTCCTATGTATTTTATCATTACCAACATAGCAATTTTTCAGGGATTTAAGCATAAACTCTTTCTTAGGTGGGACCATTAAAGCTGGAGTAGGCGGGTTGTCAAGACGATCATCTGAAAGAGAGAATGTCAACAAACGAAATAAAATGCAAACCAGGTGAAGGGCGGGTAAGAGCTATGGAGCAAAAAAGGGAGGAGAGGGGGCAGCAGAGTTGCTTCATAGGAGTCTCACGCTATAACTAACTTGAGTTCCAGGCAGTAAGCTTTAACTGAGTCTGAGTCACAGGAAACAGAATTTTGGTATAAGCCCTCCACCAGCCGATTCCTCCCCTTTGGCTATTAATATACGACTGTTTTGTAAGGGCTCCATTGCTGCATCCTGGCTTAGCACCGCCCAAGATGATTGTGATTGGTTTAAAGTAGCACAAACAAGCCATAGTGTTCTTTCCCCAATTCCAGAATGTTAACAAGTTGAGCCAGACGTTTCTCCAGCGCTGGCACAGTGCTAACATAGTGTGGAGAGAGGCCTGGCTAACCAAGACTAGCTCTAATTTTGAATCTTACCTGGTAAAGCTTTAAACACTCTTATAATGAGTCAGTCAACTTACCTCTTTAATGTCTTTTTTTGCTACTTCTTAAGAAAAGCAGTGTCATTGCCCTCGCTGAAGTTTATTACAAACTTACTATTTTCATGAAATGTCATTTGACGTAATTACTTGCCTTCCCACACACTTCCAGCTGGCCTAGATCATGATCTATATCCAACATTGTTCTTCATAAGTTATTCTTATTTATAAGAATAAGTGTAATGTATAATTCCTTTCAAAACACAATATATATAGATTTACTTTTGAAGTAAATAATTTATAGTTTTCATCAATGAAAAAAGACGGAATATATCTTTAAAGCTGCAGTTGGAAACTTTTGCTAACAAGCTAACAAGCTAACGTTAGTTAGACTCATTGGGAAGCAACTCCACTGCTGCCATTTGCGCCGGCTCGTATTTTATGTCGATTACTGACGCTCCATCTTTTAAGTTCAGTTTAAACCAAGATGAAATGGTTGCAGGGAAAGTGGCAGCAGAGTAAACTGGTTCATTTCAGCTTGAGCTTGAGCCGACTGATGGTGCCGCTTGCATCGACACCACCCAAGAAGTGCAGCATAGACTGGCCAATTAGGACAGACAGTACAGAGAGCATCACTGATCAGGCAAATATAATGGGAGTGTTAGGATTTTTACCAATCCTGAACATAGAGGCCTGGGAAAACACAGAGATCTCACAATACTCTCAGACCACATCACTTACTAATAGTTTTCTATGAGTAATATGACATTTTTTCCAAAGAGAACACAAAAAAGCTGTTGATGTTTACCCCAAAGTTACCAGCTGCAGCTTCAACCAAGTGAATTTTGAACATAAAATTCTTTATAATACTATAGAGTTTAAACACACTCAGACTTAAAGATGATTGACACATTAATCTTTGGCTTGGGTTAATAGTTCTGTTTGGCTCTCATGGCACTATGGACTGCAGACTGAAGACATTATTCCCTTACTGAGACAGTGATACACACTAATCAATACAGCGAGTCTGCATACTTTTCTGGATTTTGTTTGCTTATGCCTATATGCAGCATGTGCCATATGTAGCATTATGTTGAGTTTATTTTCAACACAAATCACTGTCAAGTCCAAGGGCTCAATTTGATATCAAAGGCATATCCAAATTGTTCAAGATGAAGGCGTATGTGGCAGCTCTCCATCCATTTTCTCTCTCATAATCACTAGCTGTTTATTAGATACTTAGCATTCACAAAAGTAAGTGGCTTTCATCTTCCTCACTGGTACTATCCTCTATACACTACTGCAGCTTCTACTACCATCACCTTCACCTTGGCTACCTTTGAACTATCCAGGTGCTTACATGGGCTCATTTGCAATAATGTTATGCAAATACCCTCTTAACACGTATAATTGATGCACAAAGCTCAAACAATTGTAGCTTCCCAATGGAAGTACAGGCAAACATCAGAAATACCTTTAATATACTTATGTGGCGCTAAAAATATCTTTTGAACCTGTTTGAAGCGAATGCTTTCATGACAGACACATTATATTTTCTGTTGTGCCCCAACTCCACTGTTTTTTCAATACTGCACTTTGACGTTGTGTCCTATGGTTCCAAAAATCTCGACTCCAATTTTATCAGAATATTCCCTCGATCACTAAGTTAGGTCTTAAAATCCCTGCTGCCGATGCCCGTCTATCTTCATGCTACTCTCCTTCTTAACATCTCCACTCGTAGTGTCTTCCTCGCAGTGGTCTCAGCTGCTGTAAAATAACTTTGATACTGTAATCTCCTTTGTCAGACTGGTCTTTAGACAGTCTGGGAGACCTAGTTCAGTCCTCATCCAGCTGTGTTCAATAGGAGCCTGCAGGGAGAATTTCATTACCCGTGGTGTAAACACCAACACTCCCCAGCTACATTGCACTTAGCTAGTAGGGCCACGAGACACACAGTTCACTTAGCTAGTAGCTGCAGCCAAAGAGAGCTAAAGCAAAGTCTATACTGAGGAAGTGATTTCCTGCTCTCTGCACATTACTCCTTTAATAATTATCATCCCCGGTATAAACTTAATAGTTTATGTTGTGAAAGAAACCAATAAAATCACCACTGAAAGCAGGACGTATACATGTAAGATTGTATGGATGGTTTACTGGAATTTAAAGTAATGGACTGACAAAGTGAACAAACAACCTCATTAAGCCTCTTCTCTCCTTATCTTAACCTTCATTCCCTACACTTAATCTCTCCATCTCATCTCCCGTACTGTCCCATTCCCACTCCTCTCCATCACTCTTTTAAACCCTATGCATCGTCCATTACCAATTCACTAGTAGTGCGGCGTATTATTTATTCACAGAGAACTCTATAAATCCTGTCAACCTGGCCGGCACATGATGCTCACTGACGCAGAGAGAGAGAGAGAAATATGAACAGTGTGTGTGTATGTGTGTGTGTGTGTGTGTGCATGTAGAGGGAAAATTTGCTCCATCTAGAGATTTGTGACACCCAGGCTGTTAGTTTCAGCTTGAAGCTAACATCTTCCTCTAGAGAAAAACAGAAATGTTGGAATGTGTAAGAAGGACAAACATGAAAGTTTCATAGCTTGCACAATGGCTGGTGTACAAGGCACATGTACTGTAATAGGGAAATAAGTACAGAGGTATGTGGGAAAGTATAGAACAGTTTTAAATATTGAAACTACATATTATTAATAATTGAAACAGAGGAAGCTGGAAAATGTAGGAAAAGCAGAAGGAATAAAAATATTACCAAGCCTTTTTCTGAATTGTTGTGACAAGTTAAAAATGTTTATGTCTCCAGTGCTTTTTTAAACTTTGGAACGAGCGCAGTAAAGATGTCAAAGACTGAACTGGCGTCAGCTGATGACAGTGCTACTCCATCCGATTGGTGTCACACACTCTGGGACTTTCGTCAGCGTCACCATGGCTATAGATAGATTATCAGAACCGAACTGACTTCTCCTTACCTGTCTGCGCAGACACAGATGGTAAAACAGATCAAGAGGAAGAATGAGAGATGCAGAGAGAGTGAGAAATTGAAAAAGTGAGGAGAGGCAGATCTGGTGGCTGTCTTTCAAAGTGAGTTAAAAGGAGATAGGCAGGGGAGTGAGATGGAAAAGGGAGTGACTTTGTGAGCCAAATGAGAACACGGCCATATATATAATTGCAGCCATTATCATCATTAGTCTTGTTCTCAGATTCACTTGGCTCACACTGTGCCCGCACTCTTGCCAGCCTGCACAATGCCCCTAAAATAGCCTCATGTTTTAAATTATGCATGGTGATAGAAACAGACAAATTGCAGCAGGACAATTCCCTTCTCTCTTACTGCCATATTGTAGCTTTATAAAGTTGGAAAACAATGAAGAGTAAGAGTCTTTTTCCAAGGAATTATCACTTCATCAAGACTAAAAATCAATAACAAAAAACACATTATTTCTCCTATATAAGACCCTCATTAGGATGCATAAAACGTCTCAGAGGAGACACTCAGAAGTATCTACTCTTGATTTATTATAGGTTGAGGATGTCAGGGCTTCCTTCCTGGTTGGATGGACTCTGGGAAATGGAGTGAAAAATGAATTTGTGCAGGAGAGTGATGAAATTTGTCCAAATGCTGTGATGTAGGACTGTTTAATATACTCCATTAGGCCAGTATTTGCATGTTTAATGGCTGTGTTTTGCCCACAGACAAGCCTCTCACCAGTGTCATTACCTCAGAAGATTCTACCTCTGCATTCAATTTGCTTTCATTTATTTTTTTAATAAAACTTTTTAGAGACTGAAAAGTATGATATCATAAGTAACCTTTAAAGGAGATTCTAAAAAATGTCAGAATTCATCTGATAAAGCTGAAAGATACTAAGCTATCAAGTTGCCATTGCAAACTTGTGAGTAAACATTAGCATATTTACACGTCCAAAAAATGTGGCGCAACATTAGCATTCATTTAGAGTCGTTTTTCTGGCCATCTGGTGAATTTCAGTCTCTGTTAAGCTCTGGCTTTTCCAGCTATTTGCTAACTCTGTCTAATGTCTTTTGTTTGTTTCACCACAGCTGGCCGCCACTTCTGCAAACAATGCTCCCATTAGCGTTGTTGCATTAGCATTGTAAGAGTGAGCCTAAACAATAAAGCTTCGGGCTGTAAAACTAGAACAATGGAATGAAGTATGCATAATAAAGCTTGCTAAATTTGAGTGGAACTATGTTTTAAATTATAACTTAAACACAGTGAATTAAAGCATATAATCTTCTATGTTTCCGTCACTACAAAGGATCCCTTTAAATACATGTAAATATTTTGAACCGTGGCTATTATAAACATATTGATTAGTAGCTTTAATTTTTCCATTTTTGGGTTATAGCCTTTGTATCAATCTTATCTTTATGATAGCTTTGGGGGGGGCTACATTTAATCCTTCCCCCCAAAACCTGAAGAAGTTAAAGAAGTTAGCTCACTGTTTTTTTTTTAAATAAACAACAAGGAATTGGGTTCTAAGTAATTTCTTGCAAGGTAACTACATAGAAGATGCCTTCATGTAGCTCCCCATTATAATTGGTCTCAAAGCCTTTCAAGTCAAACTGATCAATAATAAATCACATTGTCACGTATAAATTCCAGCAAAATGTGTTTGAATATGTTGCTAAGCCAGCAGCTTTAATGCTTTGATATGTGCAGGAGATGCAAACGTCAGCTGTTATAAAAAGGTTTTTGTAGTTAAGGCTGCATTTAAAGGTAAAATATGCAGTCCTGGAGAAAGAAAGTTGATTTAGTCTCATTCCCAGGTTTTACTGTTACATTCAGGAACTCAAATCCAGGTCACAGGAGCTGTTGGATGCACCTGTGATGTTTTCCCTCAGCTGACAGCAATCAGGCTGACTGAGAGGAGGTGATACTGTTGTTTCCCTGCTCAGCTGGTTGAATTTGTCCAGAGAGTTAACACCACCAGTTAACTGTCTGTGTCTGTGTATGTGTTTGGGTTGAGCGTGTGTTAAAAGTATGTCTCTTCTTTATTTTAATTTAGGAGGATTCATTTTTCTGTCCTTGTCACATATCGTCGTTATCGCAACTTCCCAGTGACTTCCAACTTTGTTTTCTTTTTTTCTTTCCTTTTTTCTTTTCTTTTTTTTTGGTTTGAGTCAAATTTCAGTTTGTTCAAAGTTCAGTTTGTTTATTCTATTTATATAACAAGTTAGTGACTGTAGGCCCATTTTTGCTAGTTTTTTCTGTCCTCAACAGTCTTTTTAGAACTATCCCTGTCTTTTTTGTTTTTGTTTGCAACAACATAATACTAGCTGGGTTTCCACCACCTGTTTTTATGCGCCTTTTTGATTTGCGCATAAAAATGCTTGAATGGATAAACAGAAAATTTGAAAAAATCCCAAAATATCGCAAAAAAGTTTTTACACTTGAGGGAGGTGGAAAGTTGGCATATCGACAAAGGTTAAATGCGAATAAGTGCAATGGAAAGAGATTTAGCAAATAAACAATGAGATTTAGAAATCTCAGGACTTAAACGTCACTACAGCGACAGTAGTCGATGAAAATACAAGGTATGTGTGAACTGATGAGGAAACTTCGACATTTCTTGACTTGATGCAAGAAACAAACACGAATGCCAGACTAGATGGGAAGCAGCAACGACGCTGTTGACTTGCGCCTTTTAATTACGTCATCACATTGCTCTGTCTTCTTCTGCTGTGGTAAATGAGACCTGACTGGAAAATGCTGCACCACCTACTGCTTAAATCCATAAACTTACTCCTAATATTCGCGTAACAGTATTGGATGGAAGCACATATAAATGCACATTTTATTTTGCCGAATTTCTAAAAATTCAGTGAAAATTTGTGATATATTTTAATGGAAACCCAGCTGCTGATGCTTTGGGTTTGCAGCCCTTCCTCCACCACACGGCGTCGGACAATCGCTGTTCAGTCTTTCTTATCTCCCTTTTTTAACTGAAAATTACCTCATTTTTCAATATAATTAAAATGTAGGACATCATAAAATCACCTTGGCTGGTGTTTACCAGAAAACATGCATTTCATGAGGGAGACAGAGCTTAGCATTCACCATGTCTGGAATAATCCTGTAAAATAAGCTTAGTGGGAAGCTGGCATTACTAAACTGAAATCTTAGAGCGTTGTTTACCACTAAGTGTGGCGTATGTTGTCTACTGCTCCGTATGACTCACACTGTTTCCTTTTGCTCAGCTTGAAAACCGAGTTTCCCCCGGGATCATGTGAACATTTTGCATCTCACATCTCGTTCACTAGCAGTATCATTCTTCAGGCCTCTGCAGCCATTTGTCACAGAGCATTTTGATGTAAATGGAGGTTGGAGGCTGTAATTCAGGCAAGTTAGGCAGCACGAAGGAGGGCGATTATACTCCACTCGCTTTATAAAAGAATGATTGAAACTCTTAATTGGAAAAGAGCATCTCGGCACTGCCCCTCCCCTTCAGAGGACTTTTCTCAAAAGAGCAGCCTATGTATGTTTTTGTTTATATTATTTTTTATTGAACCAGCCTGCGCTGTTACAGTAGAGTGCCTTTCAAAAAGCACTCATTAGGAATGCAAATAATGTTCACTTGAGCAGCTACACAGAGGCCTGAAAGCAAGAGGGAGGAAGAGGAAGAGATGTTTTCATATTCATTCAAGATGAATGTGTGAGGCAGAGAGATAGAGAGGGAGGGAGCGGACAAGAGAAAATTGAGAAACAGGTGGAAAAAGGATCCGGCAAATGAGAGAAAAAATGAAAACAGAGAAAGAGGGGCAGAGCTCCCTGCACAGACTTTAACACACCATTGAGATTGTTCATTTACAGAGGAAGCTGCTTGGAGGCACAACACTGATATTATGTTTTGGAGACACAGTTGCACTAGTTTAAATTGCTCAAGGTTTTTTGGGTTTTTTTTTTCATTTAGATGCGCTCTGTATTCATGTGCTTCACCCAGTTCTCTGTTCACTCTCCTCTGTGGCGCAGTATTTTCACTTCAGGAGCCGATACAGCACAGGGACTCGTGCACTTGCGGTCATGCTCTCACACACTTTCATGATGATTATAGTGTTTATTAGTGTGGCTGCAAATGCCTATTCAATCCTCAGACACTGGGTCCACACATTTTCCTCTACAGAAGCATTAGCTGATGTTAGTGGTCATCCCATTTGTCACTGGCATGTTTGGCAGGGTTATGTTAACAGCAATCTGTTTTTCCTTTTAGTCAAACTGCTTTTCTCAGTAATTACAGTCCCTCTGCAGAAACTCTTCTCCAATAAATCTTTGTCTAATAATGGGTATACATTTGTGATTTCTGAGAAGGCTGTCAAATATTTCATCATTTTCAACTTGGCCTCAGTCTTTCGTGGAATATTATCTTGTCGCTCTTGGTTGTATCAATTTTGAATTAATGTCCATCTATTTTTTGCATCTACTAATCTATTTTGGGGTTGCAGGAAGTAAGAGTGCAGGGTTGGACAAACAAGACAAACAAGTGACTGCAAAACCTTGAATTTTTGATGGTTCCGGTGATATTTGCAAGGGTCTAAAGGGAAAACTTCTGGAAAAATTCTAAAGGGAAATATGTAAAATTCAGTGTTCAACAAAGTTTAAGGTTAAACATTTGGGAATAACATTAATACCATTAAGATAAGAAGGATTTGAAAATGACAGCAAACTATGTGCATCATAGGGGATTGAAAAGCCATCTTAGTGGACTTTGATTTAGGATTTTATTCATTAGAATCAAGTTCAATATAATCACAGAGCTGTCGTCGATTGATGCGCTTGCAGACGCATTTCAACGAGACATAAGAAAGCAAAAAAAGCTCTTCATTAAACAGATGCTTTGTGAGGTAAGGATGACATTTTCACCATCACTGCTGTCCATCTGCTGTCTTGTGAGACGTCTGAATTTCCCTGCATGTTATTTTCCTCCACAGGTGAGAGCCTCCTGAAAATTGGATGTACCAGCACTAATTGTGGGAATGAAGCTTTTAATTCAAGTTCAAGCAGGAAGGGAATTACCATTCTAATTTTCTCATCACACTGCTCTCTACCTCCCAATTACTATCTAGTGAACTCAACGGATAATGTGCTCCGTGAGTTTTGCAGCACTATATTTGCTGACTAAACTGCAGTGGCAATCATGCACCAGCAGTATGAGATGTGTAGCATTCTGGCATCATTCAATTAAAAACAGATCACCGGTCTTTGTTAACCTTCACTTCTACTGTTACGGTGTCAGTGGATTTCACAGGAAATCTGCTGCACTTAATTTCAGAACAAGACCCTGTTCTTTATGCACTTCACACTACAGAGTCCCTTGCAAAGAGAGATAGTGGAATGTGTAGCCCGCTAATGTGAAAACCATCTCCAGCATATTTGCCTAAGATAGTAAAACAGGAAAAACCTCAAAAACATCTTTGCATCAGTTTTATTTTTATTGGGAAATCGTCTTAATTCAAAGATAATACTGACTCATCACCAGTCCTAACTATTTAAAGCTGAGGTAGGCAACATCTGGAAATCAAGCTAGCTGTAAACTCCTAAGAAAGCAACAGTGCTGAACCCCCACTTTTTGCTCCAGCTTGTCTTTTGTTGACACCAAAGATTCACAACAGGACAAAACAGTTCCAGGGAAAGTTGCAGTGGTGTAAACTGGTCTCAGCTCGACTCAAGCCAACTGATGGTGTCGCCTGCAACTCAACTCGTCGAGTTGCCAGAAGTGTAGAACATAAGGTACATCATTTGCTTTAACAGTCAATCAACTCAAAGCGACGTCACCTGTTGCTAGGAAGCAAAGCGTAGAGCAGCCAATAGAAATATGCACTCCCTAAAAAGCCCCGTCATTGGCCGAAAAGTGTCGGCCACAGTCTTTATTTTCCATAGCTCAAATACAGAGCCAAGGAGAGGTGTGTGTGTGTCTATGTGTTCGTGGATAGAACTTTGTGAGCAAGGCCATCGACTGGCATAAGACTGAGTAAACCTGCCACTGTGAACCTGTCTCCCCTGAGTCATCTTCTCGCTTACCTCTCCACAGCCCTGCAGAGAGCTCGGCTCTGAGCTCAGCTCTGCCCACAGACACTGGGTAATAATCACAGACACAGCCGGGGCTGTAGGAGTGCGGGAGAAAAGGGGACTGAGAGTGCAGAGACTTCATTTGAGACGGGCCCACAAAAATGCTAGAATAAATCACAGTGGCAGAGAATACCTATGTACAGAGTGTGGAATTGTGCTACGCCTCTGGACATAGCTTCCTCTGCTGGTACAGCATCCTCCTTGACCCCAATACACTGCCCTCAAGAAGCTATCAGCAGACCTGGGAAAGCATAGTGGCAGTAATAATGGTAAGTACTCTAATGTCAAACCTGCTGGTCTGCAGGTTTGCTGAGGGCAACTCGATGAGCCATGCAGTTCCTTTTTTTTTCCATTTGTCTTTATCTTTTATCTTTCTCACCTTTTCAGCTGGTGTAACTCACTGTCTATTTATCTTCCTCATTCCCTCTTTTCATTCCAGCTTCTTTCCCTCATATTCCTCATACTTGTTTCCTTTTCAATCCCTTTGATCCTTTCTCCTCTCCCGGCCGTGACGCTTATTACGCCTTGCCAGTGAGCGAGCCGGAACGCAGGGGGTTATTTTAGGAGGCACTTGACCTTCTTAATTTTCTGTTTTCTGGGGATGCAATTAGTGAGGAGAGGAATGAAACAACGGCTAAGCATAACAAGAACACCATTCAACCAGCTGCCACCACAAGGCTAGATATCCATGTTTATGTAATTAGAACAGAGCTTCGTTGTAATTGGCTTGCCTTTCTCAGAATATTATGAGGAAATGGGAGAACTTACTAAAATACAAAGAAAAAGTAAAAGGTCTGTTCATCGTAATTATCTTTGTGCATAATGCACACAATTGCACACAAATATGTTCAATTGCGTCTGCATTTATTTTATTATGTGAACATAAAAACAAACACAGCAGCCGTTTTATTTTGGTGTTTATAGCATACAGACAGAATTATAAGCGTTTGAAAGGCTTAGATATTTCTTAGTGTTCCAGCAGACATGAATGGATCAAAGAGCAGTAGGAATATGTGTATAAATAAACAACACCACCTGAAGTTCTTGCCCTGTCTTGTACCGCCTCGGCTCATCTCCTGTGCTTCATCCCTGCTCTCCGTAGATGAAAGGAGCTGCTGACTCCTTTGGCACGCATTAGCATTCCGATGCCCACCGTCCACCTTATCTGCTGTCAAAACAGCCACCTCTAACTTCCACAGAGAAACACTTTGACCACACATCAATGACAAGCCTCCTTATCAATGGCCTAAACAAGCTTGGTGCATGTCAAAACCGTGGACAGCGGGAGACCGAGGGGAAAAAAACAGAGCGGGGGAATGTGCCTCGGCAGAAAGAGCTAGATAAACACACAGAGAAAGAGAGAAAGAGGGCGAGCAGTGAGTGTGTCTGACATTTCTAGCACTGGTATTTTGCTGTATGAAGAAGAACCTCGAAGGAATGGAACTGAAGAAGCCTCCCTTCCTCCTCCCACCCACACATCCCTCTTTAACATTTGTTTGGGGCATCTCCGCAGTGACTTGCCTGGACCAATAAAGCACGCAGGGGGTGAGGACTTGTCATTGGGTGGCTCAGAAACATGGAGCAAGAAAGCGAGACAGAGAAACAGAGCGAGACAGAGAGGAGCGAGAGTGAAAGACAGAATGAAACAAAGAGGGACAGCTCAAGTGATGACAGAACAATTGCAAGGGTCCAAGTGCTTGTCATTATGAAGCACACATCTTGTGTCACTGCAGGGGGCACAGGGGCTGTAAAATTTGCATGACTGCTACTGGTAAGACACTACATGGTGCTGGGAAAATACTTGTGCTACCACAGCATGCCCAATAGTGGAACACAAGGCTTTTATGTAAGAGTAAGGAAGCACTCACACTTGGTCTGGTTGCCTCTTAGCGTGCCCAAGCACGATCATCTCTCCACACCTCTCCCCTGCTAGCCTGCGCTGTCATTGCTCCAGCATGGCTGCTTACATCTTCACTGAGCTGCCTGATTAAGTAAGTGCATCCCATACTTTTAAATGTTGAACCACATTTCTTTTTTAATCTTGTACTAACATCGCTCAGTTGTTCTCCGGTATCTACAATAAAGGAGGAAGCTGCAGATTTTTCCAAATATCTTTATCCAGTTGACTCTAAATGCTGTCATCTGCACATGTCAAGCAAACCCTCCATGATCAGTTAAATTCATGTCAACGTTCTGCGACCGTGCTCACGCATGTGCAACCACTGTGCTGATGCCCACCTCTTCCTACCATGCCAGGGCGAAAAAAGTATACCATGCCGGGAAACAGTACAGAGTGCTCACACTGGTCAAAGAAACTGGACTTTGGGGGTCAAACGTGCTCAAACACAGTAAGATTTACCTGGTATGAGTGTGCACTAAGTGGCCCTGGACTTCCAGAGCGCCTTGATAGCCAAATGTTTAAAGCAAATGCTGCATGGGAGCTACCATTGCAGCTTTAGGTCACAGTCCCTTGTTCCCTGTCTGCCTTGAATAAATGCAAAAATGCCCCAAAACAATCTTTATAAAATAATAAATCATCTGTCTTTGAATATCTGCTGTGTAACTACAGCAGCTTCACAGTTTTGTGCCTCGAGACACTGGAATCTGTCCTTTGGTCTTTGAATTCTTTGATTTTGAAACCCTGCTCAGATGTAAGAGAAAATCTGACTACAGTAGCTCAAAACAAATTTGCACCCACTGCTTATTTGATCTATGTAACTTAACCAAGGACTCTCTTGTGTTAGTAACATACCAACATTTACTTTTTGATTTTACTGATGTAATAATGCAGTAAGCATTTTTGTACTTATGAACTTACAGCAGCACCGAAAAACAGATTAAAAGAAAGTGGTTGATACAGCAGATGCTGAGATATCCTAACTCTATCATGGGTCATGCTCCAAAGACAATCGCCCCATAATGCAGTTCAAAAGCATTTATGTTGAAGACAATTAAGGCCACTTCTTTCAAACTTCACACCTCCAGTTCGTAGCGTAGATTTCATGTTATTAAGTTTTAGACTCCAGACTCGGGCTGAGATGAGTCTGGTGATATTTTTTCAGACTTGATAAATTTCCCTCCAGAGCAACAAAAACATCATACACAAGCTTTCACAGACAGAGTAATAATAACCACAAGTAAACAAATTTAATTTCAATCAGCAGAGAAATCAGACTGGTTTCGTACCAGAGAGACTGTAGCCAATTTCAGCCATGGCACCTTTGTTTATTGCTGCAGGAAGTTTTGTGTGGCCAATCCATACAAGACAACACAAGTGTGTGCTGCTATATTTGTTTCTACAGTCACATGATTAGATAGGAAGTGCTCAAACAGCTTCTGTGCCTCCCAATGACCATTTATCACAGCTGGACACACACAAGGTCTAGGATGGCTTGTGTTTCATATGACCAGAGTGCTCAAAGGTTTCATCTTACAGGGCAAATTGAACAGATGTAAAATTGCCTCCGGGGCCAAACTCCCAATGACGCAATGGATTACATGACAAGCTAACTAAACATAAAGCCAATCATGAAGATCCCATGAATGCAGAATTTATGCTGATGCCCATTTACTTGTTTTCATTTCTTGTTCTCTCATATCAGCAAACTGCTGACAGTGATCCATGGCTACAGCATGAACTCGCTCTGACTTATAAACCATCGCCTCTAAAGTTACCAACCTTCCTTCTCTTCAGTACTACCCTCCCTCCCTCCCCGCCTGTATATGTGTTGCATCAGCAGAGTAAATATGCCGACGGTGATTGAGAGTTTAAAGGTCAGCTACAGTCCTTCCAGTTTTGGGGTGGGAGTGGGGTAAGGGGGTGGGGGGTGGAAGGCTAAATGTCAGTCACAATCTGGCTCGAGTAGCCAGTGCATGGCTGGAGGGGAGGTCAGAAGGTCTGATGAAAACAAATCCATCACTTTGCTGCCTGGGTAACAGGCCAGAGAGCTGGGGGGCTACAGGAGTGCAGAAAAGCTTTAGGTCATGAAGGCAGAGGGAGGGATAGACAGGGATGAAAGGAAGGGGTGTGTGTGTGTGTGTGTGTGTGTGTGTGTGTTTTTGTGTTTATGTGGTGTGATGATGGGATGACGCCTAAGCAAGGCTGAGCTGGCCAGAGAAGGAGGCAGGCTGAGGATGTCTAAAGTCAGGGATGAGGAGGAATGGAGATTAACACAGCCGTGCCTTCTGTCTGTCTGTGATCAGAATTCTCTATGATCCACAATCTGGGATGAGAAGGAAAGACACTAAAAAATGCTCTGTGACACTATTCAAACCCACATTGTCGCAGCTGCGGAGAAAAGTACATTCATGCCTGTCAGATCAATGAGTATGGCACACATTCACAACATTGCTTTTACACATTAAGGCTGAATCTCTCAGCT
>JAQFJA010000006.1:17087696-17104929 GCA_029874485.1 Naso brachycentron
TCTCTCAGCTTAGACTCTCTTTTAAGATGCATTGTATGGCTGCGGTCTGTCTCATGAATCAGAATCTGAGTGGTTTACAGCACACTGTTTCACAGTGCCAAGATGTTTGGCAACATTGCAATTTCCATAAAAAACAATGGCTCAAACGAGTGCAAAGAGAACCCTCCGTGTGTAGGACAGAACTGGGGATGTTCTTGAACAGGATGCTCAATCCTGTCAGCTGTGTTTCATAAACAATTCGCACTGTACATGCGAATCAACAATGCACTACAAGCTGCATCTCAACAGCTGTGGAGTGTAGAATACCTTGAGTTCTGACCTTGCAGGAGGCGACTGGCCAAAAGAGCACTTCCCAATAGTGATCATCAAGATATCACATTATCATTATCGTTCTTGGCCATTCTACCTGCGTGTTGCTAGATGGAGCAGAAATACCTTACAAATCATAATCAGGAGACGTGAAGCAACGAATGAAGTAAAGGAGTGCATATACAGAGGCTAATAAGGAAGTTAATACAGAAGCAGCATTTGTTGTTGTCAGACAAGCAGTTAAGCATTGATTTTTTTTCTTACCTCATTTCTGTGTAATGTGGTTTCACAACAGGACATTTAAGAATAAGATTAAGTGTGGCATGGCTTAGCTTTACATTTCTTCAGACAAACGATGCATTTTGTTAGATTTAAGAGATTGTTTAGGATATTTTGAGGTGCCGTTTAAGAGGTTTATGTCCATACTGAGTGCATTATCTGCAGTGGATGGCAGTCTGCACACCTCTAGATTGGAGACGCAGTTGTACCAGTCGGGGTTTTCAGACCAACAGTTCTAGAACTGCCTGAGAGGAACTGTCCACTGGGGAGTTCCCAGGGAACTATTCACCTTAAAGGGCATTTTTTTCTGTGCGAACGCACTGCCAATAGGAACTCCCTGGAGCGACATAATCTGGTCGGCGGTTGGTATACCATCACTTCTGTGTGACTTTCAACAGCAAAAGAAGGCTACTGCATTACTGCTCCTCTCTTTTGTCAAGAATGTGATGATAATGTACCATAAATCTACTCGCTCAAGGCCATTAAACCTTAGAGAAGATACAACAACAACATTCTCCTTACAAGCTCTGATCCATGTTTTGTGTTGTCTTGTTTACACAACTGTTTCTGAAAATGGCGGTTGCAGACGCTGTCTCCTATAGTTCCTCTTGTGCTGCAAAAAAACTCACTCTGGAGTTGGAGCTAAAAAAATTCCTCAAAGCGTAGTTTTAAGAACTATGACAGTTTACGGTTCCTGCAGTAGCCTACGGATGCAATGAAAGTGGAGATTCTTAGAACTATAAAGTGGTTCATGCAGTCCGAAAATGGTGGGTGTGGGAAGCTAAACAAGGAGCTGCTGCAGACGGAGACATAGGCAAACCACATTTTAGCCACTTAAAAAAAGGCCTGACTAAAAACATAAATGACCATTTAAATGTACACTATTTGTAGGGTTTTTCACAGGTTTACCTTCCTGTCTGACAGCCCTTGTCAACAGAAAACTGAAGCTTTTATATCCGTCTTTGCTCTCTTCAAAGCCACCAGACTTCTTTGAATTTTTTTAAATTTTATCTCATAGAACATGGAAGTTGTGTGTCTATCCTGTCTGGATGGGCTGGTTGTGTTATTGTGTGACTTACGGTGTTTTTTAAAAAAGGTCATTTCAGAACTAATTGATTGAGGCAGCACCAGACCAGCATGTCTTTTGTTCTGCAAGGTAAAAAAGGACTCTGGCGTCTTTGGAGCTGGGAAAGGACTGTCTGACAGCAAGGTTACACTGTGGAAATATTCTAAATATAACATTTTTATAGCTGACTAAAATACATTTTGCTCTGCCTCGGTCTTCAGCAGTACATTGCTCAACTTCCAACAACTCCGGTTGATTCTTCAAATTAAGGGCGTGCCAATAATCACTTTCTACCATAATTAATACGACTATGGTAAGGTGTTTTATACAACCCTTTTTCAACAAATCCAAACTATCCCTATAGAAACAGAAATCAGCTTGCGTTATCCAGCATGGGATGTTGACTACACTGTCACTTTGAAAACACGCACAGCGCACACCATCATGCTTAGTCACTCTCGGGGGAAAACAGCTTCATTCTGAAATCTGATTGGACAGGAGTGCTGACTCCATCAGTTCCCAAGAAGTTTAGCCAGACAGTGTAATTGCTAATCGTTCAAGCTTGAGACACACCTAACAAGGCGTGCCAGGCCCATCGCCTTGAGTACACGCCATTCTCTCTGGTTCTCTGGCTATAGTGAAAGTGATAGGCTGTCCCTTGACACCAGTATAATGTACATCTTGCTGCAGCTTCTAATGGGCTAATGGGGTGAGTTTGAGAAAAGAATGGAAAAACTGGAGCCTCCACTTTGACTGGTGCGGAGAGGGAAAACCATGAGAACAGGAGGCAACGGTGGTGAGAAAGGAGATCAAAGTAAGGCAGCTAAAATTGGAGGAAAAAAAGGTATTGAGTGATAGAAAAAGACAATGTGAGCGAGATGAAGTGACAACGGCACAAAAGTGAAAGATTTGGAGGGGAAAAGAAAGTGAGACGCGAAGCGGTATTAGAGACGGTATAGTAGCAAGTGAGTGAGAAGGATAAGGAAAGAAAGAAAGTCAGATAAAAAGGCGAACAGTAATTATAAAGATAGAGGGCGACTGAGGGGGAAAAAGGGAGATGGTGAAAGGGACTGAGATAGGCTGTTGGATGGGGGGGCACTGTGAAAGCGCTAAGAGGTTGAGCGGAAAAGCCATTTAGAGCTCTAATCAGATTGCTATTGAATGTGCAGGAATTAGACTTTGGCCCCGCAGCCGTCTTGGCTACAGTCGGACCAGACACACTCAGCATCCAACACCCAAGTACAGTTGGATCAGTGTCAGCCAGACAACAGGGTGGCTGAAAACACCCCAAAAAACAGTCTTGTTGTGACTGTGTGTGTGTGTGTGCAAAATCTGAAGAAATGTATTTGGGACTATATGAGCCATTTCTGTGTGGTGTGTGTGTGTGTGTGTGTGTGTGTGTGTGTATGTGCATGCCTGCAAGCCTCTGTAATTTTGTATTTGTGTGTGTTTTGCGATGGAAACGCTGCTGCCGAGATTAGCGGATTATATAAATTAGTTTAGCGTATTTGTAATGCTTGTGCTAAAAAAGAGATAAGATGCTAGCTGTGCAGTAGATTGTTCTTAAATGTGCAGAAAATAGCTTCAGTGACATGGAATTCAATTTATTCATTGCTTAGTGTTATTAATTATTACAAAGGGGACTCCTGTGCAGTATTTTCTTGTAGTGAAGGCAATAAATTCAAAGCATATTTTGATTCATTACGCATCTTGTTCTTTTCTAATAAGCAGATTTGCTTCCATACACAGCCAGTGAACAAAGTAAGATGATCCTTACAGTGTTATGTGCTGTACAAGAAGCCAGTGTTGTAATTATTTTTCTTTGTCCCGCACTGCCTCTTTGTTTTCCCTGGCAGCACAATTTCCAGGCTGAGGGCTCTTCCCATCATGTCCGATCTGTCTGAACCCCCGGCACAGGACGGGCCGCTTAGCACCGGGAATCATTTTAGACACAATTCACTGTCAGGGCAAATTGGTGCAGTGGGCTGAACTTGAGCATCATGGGTGATGGAAAAGGAGAAAGGATAATGAGGAGACAGACGCAGCGGGAAAGACAGGCAGAGAAAGATAGACAGAGAGGATGATGGGGAAGTACAGAGATGGAAAAGGGGTTGCGCCACTGGGGGTAGATGAGGAGAGAAAACAGGCAACAAGAGGAAAATGGAAACAGGATGGGAGTGGCAGAGCAGAGGAGGAATTGATGGGAATCAAAAATAGAAAAGTTGACACCAGTGACGAAATAAATGACAAGTAACCATGAGTGAGCATACAGCTTTGCAATACTTGTTAACTGGATCAGCTCGGTCACAAATTACTTGATATTATTGGGCATATTTCTCCACTTTATTTCCACATTATCAGTGAAAGAGTGACACTTTTTATGCTACTATGCAGCTACATTTTGGTATATATTTGTGTGTGTGTGTGTGTGTGCACTAGTGTGTTCAGTCGTGGAGGAGTGAATGGTGTGGAATGAAGAGGCGGTGTGCCGCTCCTCAGCATGCAAGTGAATGTGGTAACCGAAATACATCCAACTGATGAGATCTGCAGCACATTCTCCCTCTTCATCTCTTTCTCCGCGCTCTCCCTCTTCTCTCTCTTCTTCTATCTGTGTGTAACCTGACGACTTTGATGTGCGAGAGACTCGGAGGAAAAAAAAAAAACTTTAGCTCCTTCCAAAGGCCCCAAACAGGGGAAGAAACGTTTGAAGAGAGAAGGCAAACTTGCCTAATGGTGTGTGGGTGAGTGGGAAGCAGATCCTGGCTATAAAAGTGAAATGATTCTGTGATATAAATGCGGTCCAATCCATGACACTGTGTTGTGCTTCTGAGACATGGTCTTATTTAACATTAAGCATGAGCTTACAAATGTTTATATGTAACGTAAATGCCTCATAATATATGCGTGTGTATGTATGCTCATACACTTCCTTACACACACAGGAAGAAAAAGCAGGTTGGAACATTTCAGCATCATGGAGAGAGACTGTTTGACTACTTCAGCACTGTGGAGGGTGACAAAGTTGAAGAAGCTGTGCACCAATTGCCTCCAATTAAGTCATTTCAAACAGGGTTTGTGTTCCCCACAAATGTTCACACTGGTAAACCACGAGGATGTGCTGCAGGCCTTATCAACAGTATGACCCAGTTTCCAGCACATCACTTCAATCAGTCCCATTACAAAAACATTTGAAAGTGGTGAACTGATTTGACGAAGGTGGCAACATTTTTTAATTAATACACTGAGTAAGTCAGAAGGGATGTATTCTAAGTTTGAATTGTTATATAAAGTCTGATATATAGTATGTATGGCAACGTTGTATTTAGCCTTACTTGGATTTAATTTTTCTTGTCTTTGAGTAGACAGCTTTTCCCAAATTTTGTGAAAACTGTATGATGCGCCTACTTGAAGCATGTATCTAAATGCATTTTAACACATTAACACATTATGAACATGTATAACACATTATAATGTGATATAGGTGGTAATGGTTAGGGTTACAGTCAACATAACCCGGCTTATAACTATGATTTTACAGCACTATAGGCGCATTATAACACATTACATATATGTTCATAATGCATTATAAATGCATACTTTAAGTGTTACCAATATTTCTATTTCTTTTTCTTCTTTTCTTTTTTTTTGATGGTGGGAGGAAACCAGAGCACCTGGAGAAAACCCACACAGACAGAGAGAACATGCAAACTCCACACATAAAGGTCCTACCCTGTTACAGATGTCCTTAATGTGTTTGCATGGTGAAATAACTGTGAAATGAAAAGCCTGCCATGAAAGGCAAGGAAACAAATAAGTGAAAAAATATATACAAACTGCAACAATATTAAGCACAATAAGTAATTAATCAATAGGCATCAGAACCTCAAAAAAAGCAACTGAAATCTCAGTGTTTGTTTTAAATTGTGCTTCTGTTGCACATCCAGTGTAGTCCATTAGTATTTGGGTTTAGTACATATCAAAAGGCAATAATTCTGACACACTGACATCACTTTATCTAATAGTTATGTTCTCATTTTAAACCAAACATTCTGAGAGCATAAAGCCAACTCAACAACAAATGTGTCACTATACAAATAACATCAACATAATCTTTCAGGAAACGTCACTGACTGAACAGCAGCATTAGAACCATATGTACTTCCAGACGTGTGTTGTTATTAAATATTGTTGCTTACAATGGCCATCTGAATGTTACTCATCATCTTAAGAAGCTATGAAGCTTTGTAGTCTTTATGTGAGCTTGTTCCTCACTGTTTTCCTCAATGACTCAGAAATAAAAATACAAGGACGGTAGTAAGAATCACTCTCTGAATGCGTTCTCTCCACTTGGCTGGTTGTTAAATTTTTTTCTTCGCAGTGAATTAATGCAGCTCCAGGTAGGTCCCTCTGAAGTTCATGAGCCAGTAGTGACCCCAGAGTCTGGTTGCATACGTCTGAGTTCATTAGGCCTCAGTGTTGCACAGGGGGGACAGGTTAAGTTTTGCCATACTGGATATCTGTTGGGAGGCAACATCCCGTAGAGGACTAAACTGTCAATGGAGACCACTTTGCATAGTCCCCGTCAATCAAAATGGGACTCTAGGTCCTTGCAACTCACTTTGGTAACGCACCATGCCAACTTATCCCAAACAGAGCCCCAACTGCAGCCAAAAATAAAGTCGATATCAGTGGGCATCACAGTGACCATAAAAAACCATAAGCAAAACAAAAGCATTGAACAGATTTCCAGAAGGTTTTTAGCAATATGGACCTTGAAACAATTGTCAAATACACTATTTTTTGTAGTTTTTGTAGTGGAAATTCAGAGGATGCTCTGAAAGCCTGACTTTGCACTCATCTGTTGAACTATAAAAAGAGAGATATCGACGATCATGCAAGCAAACTGGAGCTTCTAAGCACTGCTTAACAAACCGATGGGTCCCTGTACCATCAAAATAATTTTTAAGCTGTTAACTTAAGAGGACATTGTTACATAATGGGGATTTAATGATTGCTAATGCTGCTTGCTTAAGATTTCCAGTAAGTTTTCAACCACTGAAAAAAACAGAAAACAGATACTGTATATAAACACAAGAACACAAGTAGAGCATCAGTCCAACTGACTGTTTCACAGATGAGCTTTTTCAGGATGTGGCTCGTGTGATGCTGGAGTCAACAGACCTCAGTCTCTTGCAGCACAGAGGGGAAATGCCAGAAAAACTCATTCATCTACATTCTAATACGGCAAACATTGAATTTCAAAAGTTCCCTCTGCAGTAAGAGCGAGACAAACAAATTCCAACACATGCAATATATCAAATTAAGCCTCAAAGCTTT
This sequence comes from Naso brachycentron, assembly GCA_029874485.1. NCBI lineage: Eukaryota > Metazoa > Chordata > Actinopteri > Acanthuriformes > Acanthuridae > Naso > Naso brachycentron. The sequence goes on from JAQFJA010000006.1 coordinate 17,094,688, forward strand.
AAACTGTCTTTCAAGTCAGAGTCTTTGAAGTTTCCCATGTCTGAGTTTTATAAATAGGAGTTGAAACAAAAACCAGCTTGAGTGAGTGAAGGTGAACGGTCCTTCACTCCACATATCTTCAAGCAGCATAAGGAACACAGTGACATATTCAAATGTATGTGATATGTCTGATTTTAACTGCTTTTTCCATTGTGTCATTGTTCAGTTTGGTCCTTTTATTGATCATAATGACAACCAATCGGTTCTGTTCAGTTATTGTTTTTCTTATCTGGAGCTGAAGCCCAAAGGTGAGACGAGTGGTTACACTCTAAGTGCCCTTCAGCAAGGCACACAGCCTCCAACTGCTTGAGTGGAACTCTTCCGTGACGAGTCATTGTTTTGAAAAACTCCCTGAAGTGGGGATATGAATATAAAGTGTGTAGGAAAGATTAATATCCTTGTTAAATGAAGGTTGCTGATGATAAAAGTACAACAGCTTCACTCAGTCTTCACTTGTACAGAGAGAGGATTCACCCTCGAGTCACAAAAGCTATCAGTGCCATTAAAATAAATTTCTTTCTCAGTCTTTGTGTCTCTCTCTCTCTTCCTTGTTGAGAGCAGTCTCTAACTAATTAATAGCATGTGAATGTAAAATTGTTTCCACCCAGAGTTTATTGTGTGTGATGGCAAATCTCTGTAGCAATTATATTATCTGTTATTGTCAGAGAAATGATTGAGAATTAGCTACATAGTTATTACATTAGCTAGTTTCTTTTGTGTATTCTGATTTATTTTCAGAGCTTTCATATTGTCTATTAGAGCTAAATGTGTGTGTGTGAGAGTTTGTGGGGTAAAGGTGCAAATAATCCTCCGAGAACTGATTTGTGGCCTTGGAGGGTCAGTGAAACAAGCAAGACAACATTATTATTACTGCCTTGAGAAGCTTATATAGCAAACATGTTATCTGAGCTTAAAAGTGACATTTGCATTCATTTGGAGTAGTATTATGTAGTTTCAATATCCATCCTTTTAGCTCAGTTTTAGTCTCCTAAAGCAGATATCTAATGTGTTAGCTGCTCAGTGATTCACTGTAGTCACCAGCTAAGTGCTAACTGGGTTAATCAGAGCGTTTTTTGATGAAAACAGCTGACAACGGCTGACTGAAAGCAGTGATGGGAACCCTGAGGGTAAATGAAACAATAAAGTTACAGGCTGTAAAAAAAAAAGAAAAAGAAAAAAAACAGCAGCTGCTAAACCTTGTAAAGCTCAGGGGAAATGCACAGTCAGATAATTATTCTTGCCTGTGAGTGACACCTTTAAATAACACAGTAATTGGACACTGTCAACAGAAAATTAAAAAGTAAACACTGTATAATGTATTTCACTGAAACATCAGTAAATACAGCTGTGGCCTCACTTTGAAATCACTGTGGTATTACAGTGCTTGCACTATTCCATCTTCACTAAATCTGCTCTTTGCATCGCATATTTCCTTTGTGACGGTCTGAGACGATGCATAGCTACAAGGACATTAAATTCAAGTTTTCTAACTGATGACATTATATGCTAAAACTAGTACTAATGAGGCGATGACTGTATTTTATGTATGGGTTGACTGTGTCTTTTTTGTGATGCTGCTGCGAGCCAATGAAGACATCAATTATTTAAAAATCTTATTATATTCTATCCTAACATACTACGAGTAAAAGACGGTATACATACGACGTCATAACCATAATGGCCTGACCGATATATCGGATTACTGGTATTATTGGTCGATATTGGCCTATCACAAATACATTGGTATCTGCCTTCTCTGACATGCGCCAATATTAAAACCATTTTTATGGCCAGAAAAAGGGCTGGGACGAATGATTTAAAATAGTGTAATTACATAGCTTGTACAGCAGAGGGCAGTCCTTCATTTAATAACGAATAAGGAAAGTGTTAACCTTTCAGTGCAGAGATGTTTGGAATAAAGTTTCTTACAATGCAAGACATTCTGCCTCTGTCACATTCCTTTTTTCACAAGTAGAAAAGCACATTCAGCATATATTACTCATACTTAATATACTTATATTACTTTCTTACACTTTTATATTACTGCTGGTTTCTGGTTGTACATTTTAAATTAAAGCACATCTTTTTCTTGTGTGTTAAGTGCCTATTTTGTCAGTACAGTCCTTTGTCCTTGAGCAGTGCACTGGAGCTACATCACTGAAGGGAGACGCAAATTTTGTGGAAATTTCTATATTGGTGGTTGCCAAGGCACAAAAAAATAGCCTTATAATACCAAATAAAGTTTTATTACGAGATGGCAGTGCTGGTATTCCTTATACCTCCTCAAACTTGAATAACGCCAGAGTGATGTTTATATTTTCATCAATTTATGCGACAGTCCTGACGGCCTTGGGGGACACTGTCTATATCTTTTTTTCAATCAGACAATGCATGACAACTTGATAACACTTTCCACAATTTGGTGAAAGTGACGGAAAGAACAGGACAGAGCTTGAGCTGCAGTGAGACATTTTCACTTCCTCACAGGGTGATAGCAGGGTTGAACTGCCCTTTAAGAGACAGCTTCATATTCCCTCTAACTACCCTTCATCAAGTGTTGCTAAAAGGTGGACTCTCTCTGAGGAGAACATTCCGTACAACACTGTCAGGTAATAGCACAAAATGTCCCAATCCTGTCTCTTCTTGGCACCATAGACTACAGAGACTGTGGGCTAACATTCATCACATGTAGTCATCCAGTCAATCACAGATGTCAGGCAGAGAGTCACCACTTATCCAATTATATACTTACATGCAAATGAGTTTGTCCCGTGTTGGCACTATGTTGTGTAATTTCTGTGCTTTTATGCAGATCAAGTTCACATGAAATTCATAAGATGAAGCAAACTCTGAGTTCGGAAGACATTGAACAATCAACAAATACAGAGGTGAGAATGCATACGGTAATTACAGCTTGTATTTTTCTTGATAACATAGAATAATAGAGCAAAAGGCAAACAGCATACAGTTCATTAGGTTCACTGTGGGACCAATGTTTTAACTCATGCAATAAGTAGGAAATTTAATGGCATACTAATCAGTTGCAAATTTCATGAGAAAGCATGTCAAAAAACAGAATACATGAGAGTCTTCACAGTGCATAACTTTTGTTTGTATTCACTGATAAAAAGCTGATTGTTGAATGAACTACTGCACTGTTTCTACTCAGCTATCCAATCAAATATCTTCTCTCAATTCAATGTCTCCGTCCCTGAATCCCTCTTTCTCTGCAGAGCACCTTGCAATTGATTATACAGAACCGCAGGTCAAAACTGTTCACTGAATTAATGAGAGCAGAACAGGCTTTCCTTTTCAAATAAATAATGGACTAGGTGCTATTGGGATGGCAGTTATAGAATGTTTGCTGACGCTTTTGTGTTTTAATGGCAATAAATCTGCATTTTGTGACATGATGTCTTAAATTGTCAGTACTCTGTTTTTGAAATCCAGAAAGCATTATAGCTGGAAAAGCAGAAACTGAACAAGCTGGAGATTTTGATATTTCTACACACCTTATTGATGTTTCAGTGGTTTCTGTGGCTTTTAAAACATTTGATTTATCAACCTATCAGCTGGAATCTCGGTGCTCAGGGATTCGTTAAGTTTTATCATATGTGCATCCATGACTGGGACATTCCTGCACTGCTTTTCTGACATTATCTGATAAACTATACCTCAAAATATACCTCAAAAGAACCATAATACCAAGCACTTTCTCCTGGTACTAACCTTAGCACCTGTTCTATAAAGGTTATATGCATTACTGTATGTAAATATATATTTAATTGTGATGTGTTTATAGTAAAGTCTTCACAACTGGCGTCTAGTGGATTAAAAATACACAAAAACTGAAATTCTCTCCCTCAGACAAGTCTCTCTAACAGTGTGCTGTCTTAAGCACCAGGTAATCCTCTGTCTGTTCGTCTTGATTCTGGGCCCCAAGCGGGCTGCAGCAAAATCAGGATGAAACATCCATACTATATATCAGTTTCACCGTATGCTATGGAGTTAAAGGTCTCCAGAGCACACTGAGACACACATAAATTGAATTCAACAGAGAATTCTATTTGGGAACAGACGTTTCCTGGAGCCATCAGCGCCGGTATCATAATGTACAAAGGACGCCTACAACGTTCCAGCCAGAACAATCCCAACTTCAAAGACCCCCATCCTGAAAGCGGCTATGAAAAATCATTTCGAGGTGAACCTCAAGGTCATGTCTCTGTGAGAGGTTTCACACTGCAGAGTTTCTTTTGGATGCTTTCAGACTGGCTTAAAATGAACACAGGTGAAAACATTACTCATTATTTGCTCTTTTCATTTTCTCTTTTCACAATGTCTTTGCATTTCCATGATTATATGATGTATCTGACAATTAGAAGAGGAGAAACATTGCATATCTCCTAGCAGCATTTGAGGGCAGTGCATCGATGAAGTTGTAATTTTCAAACTTGGTGACTTTCACAACTTTACAAAGAAGTTAAAGATGAAATGCCACAGGTGTAAAGGTCATGTCTCAATAGAGATGTCATTTCCTTGATGGTCTTTCGTGTGCTTGTATATGTATGCGAAATGCAGCATAAATAAAGCTTTTTCAAGAGTTAATACAACCTCTATTTTCCTCTTTAACATAGGCCTATATTTACATTATGACTGTTGCATTTTGAAAGCATGACTCAGTAAGTGAACATCGCAATAGCTGGATAACGTGTACATCCTGATAATCAAACAAATTGAATGGACTTTGTTTTTTACTTTACAATTTGTCTCTCATTAACCACTTTAAAAAAATAATCACACAGTGATGGCAACAAGCGACTGTTCAAGAAGTGCCCATCAGACACAATTTGGAGTTCAGTGTCTTGCTTTAACACATTTGCACGTGTCAAAAAGAGGAGCAGGGGATTGATCCACGAACCACATGACTGATGCTCGACTCACTCATCTCCTGAAACCACAGTTGCTCACTTAGAGGTGCATTATGTAGACAATTTTAAAAAATAGACAAGCAATGAGCTTTAATAATTACATAACAATGCTTCTCTGCCTGTCAGTGACTGTCTCTACATCCCTTTGTTTTCCACATTGTACGTGGAATGCATCTCTGTGTGTGTGTGTGTGTGTGTATGTCTGTATGTGTGTGTGTGTGTTTACAGTATGTATGCTATTTCTGCTGCCAATGTGAACTGTGGAGTGTTGTAGTCTCCAGAGGCACTGCCAGCCAATAGCTTGCCTGTCAGCGTGCTGCCTTATCTGATGATCCATGAGTGCATGAAGCAGCAGTGAAAGTCAGTCCAAAGGGTGGAAATATCACTTGATAAAACCAGATCAGATCCCCTCTTTCATAACACATGACCTTGTAATTTATGATTCATATAACGTCTGCAGTTCATTTGGAAAACTTCAAGATGAGATGTAGATTTTATAGTTTGGTTGGACAGATGTTTGTGTGAACTGAAAAAAAAAGTAAGCGGTTAAAGTGAATAAGTGATTTTCCTCACCCCCTGCTGCTCCTTTGAAAAATGCTTGGAACACATAACTGTCCCAGTGGGGAGTCTAAGATGCAAATGGCAGAGGACTTGTTTGCACCCAGCAGTTAAAAAAACCACAAGGCAAACTAGAGAAATTATCATTTTTTCCCTTTTCTTCTGAAAATTCACTAAAAGCAACACACACAGATCATCATGTTCTAAAGACTTCATCATTTAGCTACTTTAGTGTTAAAAATGGCCTTTTAAATTTTATCTGTTAACAATTTTCTTTGTAGCCACTTGGCAGCATTCACAAATCCTGGCCACCGCTAGCTAAAGAGCAATATCCTTATCATTTTAGCAGTGCTGCTAGGTGACGATGCTAAAAAGTCATTGCCAAAAGACTGGCGATGTCCAGTAAACACAAGTTAAATGGACTACACAGCCCAGTCATTACAGCCACTTCCAAAACATAAAGCCATTTTGAAATGCTAACATGACCTGAAACTTTATTTGGACAAAGAATTTTGACGAAAAACTACTTTTCAAAAGATTAGCATTTTGTCAACTTACTTGGCACTTGCAGTAAGTGTTTTTCTTTTTAAGATCAGCTGGGCTCACACTAGTCTGCTGTAATAGCTCACAACTTCTCTCTTTTTGGCTCCCCCTGTCATTTTGTTTACCATTGCAAACCATTTAATTCAGCAAAATGTAATTCAGAAGTGAAAATTGCTTGCTAATGGTCAGTTAGCAAACATGTTAGCTCATCGGGTTAGTTTGGTCATTTAACAGGAGAATCAGTTCACATTTCATTCAAAGGACACATCGACGTCTTTCTTATATAGAAGTTTGTAAATGTGTTTATACCAACAGAGTAGGTTAAAGCAGGAGTAGGCCATGTCTGGAGATCAAGCTAGCTGTAGTGTGACACTCCTACGGAAGCAGCTCCCTCTCCTTCCTGTTTTTGCTCTGTCCTTCACCTGCCTCATATTTTTTTCATGTGTTGTCGCTCTCTCTTTTAGATGATTGTCTTTATATGTCATCTTTTTTGTTTTGGGTTGCTTTGCCGAGTATGCAGTTGTTGCTAAAGCTAGAAGAGCAACTTTTCCTCCTGGGTTGTCTGCCATTTTCACTACAGAGGACAACAGGAACGTGCGCTCTCTGAAGTGATTGGCCCAAAAGTGTCCATCACAGTCTTCATTTTCTAAAGCCTGAATACAGAGCCAAGGAGAGGAGGAGAAGTCTAGTGTTCTTTCAGATTACCTGAATTACAATATGCTGAAAGGTTATTTTGGAATTTTCACCCAATGACACCAAATGTATTATGAACTTTCTTCGAGTACAGAGGCACTAAAGACATGCAACAGTCCAAATAAAATAATAACATTCTAGTCAATCAGAATTAAGTTTTTACCTGAACTAAAAGGTACAAATAAAAGATATTGTGAGATACAGTGTCTCTTAGTTACACCCATACAAGTCAAATGAAATGGAGCTTTCATCCAGTCTGTCAGTTTCAAATTTGCTCTTGACTAAATTCAAAAACGGAGTCGTCACATCCTGCTGCAGAGACCTCAAGCGCCTCGCCTCCCCAAAATGAAGTCAAACTGACTCGCATTCATCACACCGTAACCAAGTTGATCACAGGAAGTCCTCCGCTCAGCGTGAATGCACAAAGTCATCACTTCAGCTGGCTGGTAGCTGCACGCAGTATATGAGAGGCATCCATTCACATTAGCACCCCACCCACTCATACCACATCACTCACACTCTCTCTGGGCTGCTCCATATTAATAATGGATTCCTGTCTTACCGTAAGCATTAGGATGCATGTGTGTGTTTGTGTTTGTGTTTGTGTGTGTGTGAGTCCAGTAAAGCAATCTTTTCCCAAATGTCCTGCCTCATTTCCTGGAGGTTCGGATGGCATTGTAAAGTTTTTTCGATTTCAATATCTGGATGTCGCTGCGGCTCGTCTCGTGGTCGCTCAGTACCTGACAAACATGAACACACACACGAATGCAAACGAAAACATAAACTAGAGATGTAGTAAATACAAACAGACAGGCCTGAGACATGACTGACACAATCTCCGGTCAGTTATTTAGTGTATGTTACAGACAGACGCATGCAGATACTCAGACTGACAATTTCATCCTGAGATTGAAGGTTACAGTAGGAGACATTTCTCTCTGTGTTCACAGGAAGGCAGAGACAGATCACTGCTGCAGAGACAGAATGGGAGAAACAACCACACAAAGAAAAAAAAATGCAAAATCCATCTGACTTTAAAAAAATATTTTGGAACAATGAAAAAACAAAATTAACAAAGCAAATCAACTAATGTCTAAATATACACCAGGAAGAAAACAAAAAACAGAAATCAGAGGATATTTAAAGACAACATCATGCTGGGCCTTTGCTCTTGGCCATCCAGTCTGCACTCTCAGTAGTTAATGGGCTCCACTGAGGCTGTGGACGTGCAAAGCAGTTGGAATGAAGCAAAGAGCTTTATTAAACAATCAGAAAAAGATGAAATCAGAATGAGCAAAGATCCAACAGCCATAATTAAATCAAATTTTTGTTCAATAAGAAAAGCTCCACTGGTTCTGCATTGCACTTCTAGAAAACGGCTGGACTTGCTATGCACAGCTTTAAAAAGTGTGAATGAAAATGAATGTAGCAGAACCTGAGGCATTTCCCTTTTTAATCCAATCATTATTTTTTACTGTCAAAACCTGGCACCAATATTATCCACAATACTAATCAATAACCAATAGTCCAGGTAGAGATTCTGGATGAGTTATCCCAGTCCCCTCCAGCCATAAGCCTCAGGCAGATATGAGCAGTGGCCAGCAGAGGTCCGTTAAGCTCACTTCTCTCTAAATCCACACCCCCCAGGATTTTAGTCATTTTCAAGCCTGTAGTCTTCAGACCTGAACAACATCCTCAGTCACTTGAGGCAATTTATAATGCTTTCCACTGCTCCCTCTCAAGCGACTAAAGAATTAATTCATTTTTTCACATTTGCAGGAGTACCCTTCAAGATCTGTAGAGACACTGCTGTGCAAAATCAACACACTTTCCCTTTAAAGAGCCACACTATAGAGCTTTGCAGGCTACATATGTGTACAGGATATATACTGGAGCTGATGTGTCTACACAGATACTATGAGGAGATGGCAAACATGTTAGACATAAGTTGGACTAACTCCCTCAATGTAAACACGAGAGCTAAACCCCTTTTGGCCATTTTGTCGATTAGTTGGTCAATATGCTCTGTGCTGACAAAATTCTCATTAGTCGAACAATGTGTAGAGTAGGGCTGTTGTGATAGCCGCAAAGATGAATTACCGTGGTATTGTCATGTCAGCTGCGGAGCACGGTAGGCCACAGTCACAACTGCATGTGACAACGCTTCACCTCACCTCACCTTACATTCAGACGGAAACAATGGCAACTGCTCTGATACCTAACAGATATATAAATATCAGAGATATATACACGTACATATCTATGCATAAATCCAACGTTACTTTGGGGACATTTTGGCTTTCAGCCAAATCACAACTCCACTCCTCACAAGCGCATACGTATGTTTTCAGTCAAATAGCCGTGCACGAATAGGAGGACAACAAAAACAACAATGGCAGATGAACCAGCTGTGTTTGTGCTGCTGACTCTGCTGAGTTCATTTATGCTCCTCCAGCAAAATGTAGATTTGTTGCACCACTAAACTCCAACAGTCGGTCAAAATGGACGGCTAACTTATCATCTACACATGTGGCGTTTGTGTGTAACATTAGTTCAACGCCACGTTATGATGTTAGCTACTTAGCTCCATTTTAGCCACATCACAGTAACAAGAACAATCACATAATGTTCACTCTTGTCTTGCCTCTTTTTAACGTTACACTGCTCCACGACCATAAACTTCAGTTACTTTCTGGGACTTGTTTTTTTTTGTGTGTGTGTGTGATGGTGATAGAGCGTGTTTATTCATACAGCATATATACCGCGCTATTGAGCCACCCTGAGTCACCGCAGTCAGATTTTCTTCACCACGACAGCCCTAGTGTAGAGTTACATCTAAGTCAGCGTAAGACAAGAAGAAGCAAAAAGACACCTCACTATGCAGATAAGCACATCCATATTAGAACCCAGGGCAGACCAAAAACATGCTGGAGTGATTTTATATCCCATCTGGACTGGAAACACCTCACAGTCCCCCAGGAAGAGCTGTAGGACGTGGATGGGAAACAGGGCATCCAGGCTCATGCATAGTTTGCTTCAGCTGCACTGAATAGAGGGATGGAAATTTCTGCAAGGTGTGTATGTATGTGCACAAGCGACAAAATTCAGAGAGATGGGAGATAAAACTGAGTTTGAGAACACTGAGTTGTATAAATGTATATCTGCTTGTATGTAGAAGACCCTCCTCATGGAAAGAACACTGAAGCCGCCAGGGACTCAGCACGCCCGAGGTCATCATCATCTCTGCCCAGTCAGAGGTTGAAGGTAAAAGACAGACAGGGGTCACTTTCCTACAGGGTCAGATGGGAGGTAAAGAATGGCCTCCTGTAGCATGAAATCCACCAGGGGTAGATGATGTAGAACCAACACACACAGCACAATCTCTTGCTTTTCCCCTGTGATTTCATGTCAGCAGAATGTGACCAGTTTTTAGATGAAGGTGACTCAAAGATCACACTAGGGCCACTAGATTAAGAGGGCA
>JAQFJA010000006.1:17116038-17126679 GCA_029874485.1 Naso brachycentron
CAGCAGTTTTATTATCTTTTTGGTGAGGAAGGGAAAGGGTCAGACTTGCTTTCATTTCTTTACAACTCTGTATTCTTGCCTCAGTCAAAAGTCATCTGCAGCTTGTGCAAAATGCAGCAGCTCCGATTCGTACATGAAGAAAAGGCTTGACTTTCTTGATACTCCTACACTGTGTAACTGCAGTTGGAAGCTCTGCACCTTTACAGATACTCTCCAATAAAACGTGTTTTTCTCATATCTCTGTCCTCTAAATGTCAGACGTTGACTACACTGACTTGTATCTGTGTAATGTTTGACACCAGATCGGTGTTTGAGATGTGTTGATATTCAAACATACCCAAGCAAGCTCGATTTACTGTGTCACCAAATCAAAATCCAATCACTGGCAAAAAAACACAAAACATTAAGTGAAAGCTTTGAAAGATAGTATAGTATAATGTGTAGGTTTGGGTGGAAACAGGACAAGCTAACGAACCACATTAACAAATAAAAGATGCTCACGCACATCATTCTGATGCTTTTGGTGCGCAACAGACTCACGTCATGGTCTGACTGAGGCTTAAACATGTATGACTGAATCTCTCAGAATCTCTGCTCTTTAACCGGTCAACTAGTGCAAGCAGCAGCGGTGGGCGGGAGCCAAGGCCTGTGAATCATTGATCCACAATTTTTCAATGAGAGAGAAAACAGTAGATATCATTCAAGCCCCATTTCAGAGATATTTTGTCACTTTTTATATCAGAAAACTACGCTAAAACAAAATATCAACTATACCAAAGTAAACGCAGACAACTTTACCATTAAACGATCAGGTTTCTTTCAGGGTAAAAAAGTTTAGAAATGTACGGTATCATCTTTTGAAATTGTCGTTTCCTTTTATGTATATGTATACGGAATTTTAATGGTGTCACTTTAATGGTTCTGGCTTTTGCTTTTATACTCTTAACCTTGATTTTATTGAATTAGCAGCATTAGCTTTAACTGTGTGTATTTTCTCTACACTTTCACAAAGTTTTGAAAATTGCAAAGAAAATATAGATTAGTAGTACTGCAGCAGTACTTGTACTCTAGTGGTTTTAGTATTGGTCAACGCGGCAGTACTTAACAAAGCACTACAGGTTGAAGCTGCACCCAGCAGTATAGCAATAACATTAACAGTCCAAGTACAGAATGGTAGCATTCCCAGTGGTCACTGTAACAATAGCTGTGTTTTTCTCTTCTTTCATACATCAAACAGTGCTCTCCACCTGCTTTCTCTCTCCTTCCTTTTTGTTCTCCATCTGAATAATGCAGAGTTGAGGTGTGTGGTGCTGCATGCCCCTGTGGAGCAGAGGCCAGGGTAGCAGCTGTCCCTATCAAGACTCTCCTAAGAGCTGTCATGGCCTGTCTGCTCCTCGGCTAATCACTTCCTACAGGCTTGCAGCATGGGACCGCCACTGCTAATGTCGTCAGCAATTGGGCCGGGAGAGGCAGGCAAGAAGAGCGTGATGTTTCATATGGTGATGAGTGCCTGTGTGTGTGTGAAGGGTCGGTGGAGTGCAGGTGTGTTTAGCCAGCGGCTCAACGGGTGTGCAAATGCCTCAGGTAGTGCAACATAGGTCATGTATTAACACACAAACACGCACACACACACATGCAGACACCATAACCATTACCATAACCCCTTTTCTTCCCACCTGCCAAAACACATTTGCTATACAAGGAGTTACTCATCTGTGTGTAACGAGGTAATGGCACAGTGTGTTCCAAGTCAGCACACACGGTCACAGGAAAATGGCCATTTGTAATGACAAGCACTTCACTCCGGCATGTTCAGCTGAGGTAAAAATAAAGCCTGGGGGAACATTCATCCTTAACTAAAAAATATGATTTTATTTTTATTTTTTTTATCTGCTTCCTTTTTTTCCTTTACACCGAGACTGTTGTGTTGTTTAGCGGACCTGCTGCAGGTCGGCTTCGTCAGGCCCTGCGGTGAATACCACAGAAGCAACTGTCAACAGTGATGATTAATTATCAGTCATTCCAGCCATGCAACAAATTGGTAAATACATTTACCCTCTGGGGTTTTAGAGGCCATCCAGAATTTGAATACAAAAACAAACAGGAAGGAGACTGATAGGTGCGATCAGAGGAGAATAGAATACAGGGCTGTAGATAACAAGCAAAACGAATACTGAAAGCGATAAAGGATCGGGTGTCTGGAAAAATAACAACAAACAAACATGCAAGTTATAAGGGTTAAGGCTTCAAACGTGCATGGCTCTATTATGGAGGCCCATTGAGAAATTGTTGCATGCTAATAAAACGATACCTGAAAGAGACTGCTGTGGTCATTAGGCAGATTAATGCTTCATTTAAGTTACAATAGATAAATTCTGCAAACAGGCTAGCAAACTAAGGTTAGCTTGTTGGGAAGCAACTCCACTGCAGCTGTTCACGGCGGCTCGCGCTTTATTTCGTTTGTTGTCGCTCTTTAAGTCCAGTTTGAACTAAGATGAAACGGTTGCAGGGAGAGTTGCAGTGGAGCAAACCAGTCCGTCTTAGCTCGAACTCCAGCCAACTGACGGTGTGGCTTGCAGACACTCTTCTCCACTGTTGTTGGCAGAGGCAAGTTAGAGCACAGTGAGCTAATCAGATCGTACCGATGTCACCTGTTGCTAAGAAGCGCAGCGTAGACCAGCAAATTAGGACAGAGAGTACAGAGAGCGTCACTGATTTTTCATTTTTCCGCAAAACCTTCGTCCCAGTGGCAAAATATCATGGTAAAAACAGGCCTTACTGGAGACCAATTAAGCTGCGAATAGAGTCATTTTTCAACCACTATTACACTGTTTAATCAAGTTATACATCACAATGACAAAGTTAAGCCAAAAAAGGTGTCTAGATTCATTTTAAAGAGAATCAGTTCCGTTTATTTCCAAATGTCAAGTAGCTCTCTTTGACACACTGATCTTCTTTTTCTCTGTCAAGTTTAGCCTGGACTCTTAGATGCATCTGTTCCCAGCTGACCTAAAAAAATAGCAAGCTAACAGTCCAGCCAGCAATTTGAACAACGCAACAATATTACAGTCAATTGCAGATGATAGCAGCATCAGTCATTAAAGCTAATGTGCTAATGCTTTGAATGTGCCAAAAAGGCAGATGCATTATGTGACCAAAAGCATATGGACTAATGAACATCACATCGATATGACAGTGTTGCACATCTATTCTCAGTGTACATTAACATGATGTCAAACCTTCACTCTTCTGGTAATGCTTACCACAAGATTTATGGATTCTGGCTGCAGGGATTTGATCCCGTCAGTGAAGTTGGCCTCTGATGTTGGGATAATGTCTTACAGCCGATGTTGCAGCTCATCCTAAATGAGTTTGAATGAGTTGAATTTTTTAAATCAACCTTTTTTTTGTTAAAAGGGGCATTTTCAAGTTTGAACAAGATCTTCTCTAAACTGTCGGAATGATGTAAGAAGTCCAACTATTGTTGAAAATATGCCAAGAACAATAAAAAAAGCTTTTGACCAAAAAATTACACAAAAGAATGACAACATACTGCACTTATCTTGTCAAGAAGTTGGCAAGATCAAAACACAATCAGTTGCTGCTGTTGCCAAAGACCTCAGGACCTCCAGTATGGCAAATAAATGGCAATAAGAAAGACAGATTAACTGGCACATTTATAATATGGAGAGGCACAAAACAAAAGAGGCAGCTGAAGATAAAGGTAAATAAACAATCATGGAGATGGACAGGCAGGCAGACTTAGATATGAGTAAGAAGCGAGGCAGGAGGCGTGACGGTGCAGTGAGGCATGTAAAGGCAACTGGTGCCGCCGCACTGCTCCCTGCCCCTGTGGCGCACAGAGCAAAATGGAGCTGGAGAGATGCAGGGTGGGAACCGAGACAAGTGAGAAAAGCCGTGTATGATTGACTAAAGCGAAATGAGTAGACATGAAAGGAGATGAGGGAGAGGAAAGACAAGGAAGACGAGGAAGAGGGAGGATGGGGAGAGGGGGAAAAATGAGCGTGCCAAAAATGTCAGTCATTCCCGTTACGTTGGCTGGCACTTTGGGTGAGCCAAAAAATGTGACAGGCGCATAAACAAGAGACTACGTTTAATCCACTGGGTGACTGCAGCGTTTAACAAACTCCCAGCATGTGTGTGTATGTATGCTAACCTGTGCGGTTGTTTACACGGCTGCAGGAAAGTTTTTTTGTGTGACTGTGTGTGTTGACATAGCCCTACACATCCACCATCATTTGTGCCCTCGCCAGTAAGTGTGCGCCCTCCAACAAGCTGAACATTTGTCAACAAAGCCAGGAAGCAGTTGTAGTTTGTCAGTAAGCAAGAAGAGGCCTGCAGAGGCAGCCCACAGACAGACTGCCAGATATTGCATAAGCAAGGTGTGTGTGTCTGTGTATGTGTACTGTGTGTGTCAGCAGCCCCCATCACCACTTGATTTGGCTTGTTAGCGCTACTTCTGGGGGTTATGAGAGCCAAGAGCCATCCAGTCATTGTAGCTGCTTCATGCAGGCCATTAATGCAGAGCTCATTTAGCCTGGAAGCAGCCCAGAGAATGACTCTCTCATGTGTTTGGTTTTTTTACTTTTATTTTGCTCTGTGCCCATGTGATCAGTGGACTTATGTGATTTATGGTTCTATCAGCGTTTTGCCCCAAGGCGGCGGTGGATGCACAGCTCAGTTGTTTCTAACCAGGGGTCTTGGCCCCATCCCAGTCATTACAAGGAAATGTTGGAGGAAGATGAATAAAAGATATTTTTAGATCGTTAAGAATTTAAGAGATAATGCTAGAGTGTTATAAAATAGAACTTCAGCCTTTGTGGAAAAATAAGCCTTTTGAGGATGTTTGCATATCAGCCCATAACTGTTTCTATTTGCCAAACATCTGGATGATTGGGCACTGAGATGAGACAGCAAAGCCAGCAGGAAAAAGATCTGGGTTACATGTCCTTTCCCTTTGAAATGAAAAAGGTTTCGCATGAATATGAAGCAGTGTCCACCACTTCATTGCAATCGCCAAAAGTATGAAACTGTCCCCTCTGTAATCATAAATTACTTGGAAATGAGGATGGAAATGAGGATGGTTTGATAAGATGGTTTGGGACCACAAAGGATATTCCACATAATGTCTGCATACAGTATTCACATATTAATAAAAACCCACACCCACTCAGTAGCGGACAGTTGAAAAAGATTGAAAATGTCATCAGAGAGCAGAGCCAGTGTAGGTATCATATGTGCTCAGCCTGCCAGATCGGCACAGGGTCCTGCGATTACAAAGATGTAACATATTAAGACTGGCTGTACGGCAGTCTAACATTAAAACTGGTTATTGCTTTTAGCAACCAGTCCGTTCTGCACATGAGCAAGCAGTCCACCTACTACAGGACAAACTTAAAATAAACTTTAATAATGACTATTTAACCTGCTAATGGCACTAGCATGTTAACGCAAAATTACAACGTTTGTGTTAGCATGCTAGCGCACTGTTTGCAGTTAGCATTAGCGCATTAGCATGCTAGAATGATATTCAAAATTAGCTCTTTAGCATAAGCTACTTACACAATCAATGTCATGTTAATCAACCAACGCTTTCTTGCCCTTATTATATGAAGCACTTTGTAACCTAAATGTCCATATTTTTGTTGACGCAATAACAGAATCACATTTGATAATGTTAGTCTGTGTAGTGAGCACAGCACACACTCACCACGCACTGCTGTGACAACGTTGTGTTAAAGATCTGCTTATTTTATGGACAAAAACACATAGTTAGGGTTAGCGAAGGATCATGGTTTGGGTTCTCGCAAAATCTTCTGCAGGTTAATGCACTACGTCCTCTGTGCGCGCAGGACCCCAAGCCAATCTGGCAGGTCGAGCACATCTGGTACTTACACCAGCCCAAGGCATAGCGATCTATGCGCCTGCGTCGGGGCCCCGTGAGCAGCAAGGGGCCCCGAAGACTGTCTGATTTTTATTAACCTTTTTATTTTTTGTTTCTGTGATATAGTCATACTACGTTAATGGATATTATCATGCAGAAGACCTACACCATTTTCAGTTTGCCACTTATTGTATCACTTTGAATATTAAAGTGAAAATCAACACCTGACCACTCTTGTAACTGAATCTGCCAGCATTCAAGAATGAAAACCATAGAAGGGTAAAAAGATGCCAGGCTGGCATTGGTGTGATGTAAGCAACATAGCTACAGCTGTGCAGAATTAGAGGAAGCTGCTGACTTTGCCAAATAGTAACTGAGAGATTGCCTGCTCTTTCAAATTCGCAAAACTATTATTTGCTTCCATGTCCACTCCTTAACCAGAGTCCCCCTGGGGATGAAAATCTAGCTACAACAAGTGTATTTGTAATTACAGCCAATAAAATTGATTAACTAATTTACAGTTGGTGTGCGAATGACCAGCAGACAATAATCAATATTATCGGTGGAGGTAGGGGACCCCCAAATCAAATTTTGCTTAGGACCCCATAAAGGCTCAGCCCAGCCCTGTCAGAAATATAAATCACAAATCATCATTGCATTGTAACCATTTTAAGGGCAAATAAACCTTATTTTCCAGTGAGAGTAGAAAGTTTTACTCTGTGTTATTAGTGAATAGTATCAGTACAGCTGCCTTGACACACTGACTTCAGCACTACTGGCAGCTTTTCTTTACTTTTATTGGCAGCACTAGTCGGCATGATGGGCACTGATGTACTTTATCTCACTTAGATAAGAAGACTGGGTGCATTCTTTGGGGATTTTAACATAGAAATCCACCTCTGAGGCCAGACACATTCATCTGAAACAGTCTTTTAGCACAAATGATCAAATTCTCAAAATATAACCGCACTTTCTTCACAATAAGCACAGAAAATTAAGTGTTTTTTAAGGTTTTTCACTTCAGAATCTCTGCTACTTATTGAGGGGTTTATTCCAGGGAAGGCTTTGTTTTAAAATAACTAAGTAGTAGTAAGAATTTAAGCACATTCACAGTGTCATTTATACTCCGTCTATTTTATGGCAGCTTCATTGTGGCAGCTATCAAAGAGTCTGCACTAAATTATACGCTGTCAGATCTGAGAATATGGATTATTTTACTGCTGCATAAAACACTTCCAACGAAAGCTCATATAAAAGTCATGATGATCTCCTCTTCGCCACCACTCCTGCCAGGTTCTCACCAGCCAGTGAGCAGGAAAGATGGAGAAACGGAAGGAAAGCAATAGGAGAGCCAGAAGGAAATGCAGGATAGTTGAAAGGATGGGACAGATGAAAGCAGAGAGGAGGTGGAGTAGAAAATTGCACCAAGATGAGAAATGGCAGGCACTGACAAATCACTGCTCTGATGACTGCGGTGAATCAGATGGGAGTGAAATTATATTGGAAAAAAAAAAAAAATCGGGCTAAATCTTGTGAAATATAAACTAGCTTGCAAGGACGAACTGAATGCTGCAACATGCTGTAATAGGTCTGAATGCACTGGGATTAAAACATGAACTCGCCTGTCAGTTATGTGTTGGCTGCAAAGGTTTTATCTTGCTGGATGAGATAACACCTCGGTTTAACACCAATTATCAGGAGTGATCTCTGATTGGTTTCAGTTCCACGAGGCTCAGAGGAAACTTTAGACACCAACAGAGCAATGAGCTTGACTCTGATTGTGTCTTAAGGTGATGTCAGCTACCTGCAGCTCCTGGACAGGCGGAGGCAGTTTTTTCAGGCATGGAAATGCACTAAACGTGCCGGTAAAAAAAGGATTTTTGGACCATTTCAAGCAACTCTCAGGTGGAAGCAGCTCTGATGTGTTCAACACGCCCACGCCATTCAAAAAAGGGGGTGGTCCTCTGCTAAAAAAAAAAAAAGTCCATCCCAATAACCAGATGTCTCTCTCACACACTGGACGTGTAAACCAAGTGCGCCTTCTAGCGGTGACTCCACCGGGCCTATATATGTTACCTGCTGTAAAACAAACAAACAAATAAGAAAAACAAAGGTGTCACTTACGGTAGAATACATATTCTGTGTAGCTGGACCAGATCTTGTCCTCTGTGTGCTGGTTGACAAACGAGGCTGTGACTGACGAGTTGCAGGCCACCATTTGGAAACCACACTCCGACAGCATGTCAAACGCTCTCTCCAGGTGCTTGAACTTGAGGTAAAACCGGGAGGTGTACCGATCCGGGGTCCTGTCCGGGTCCCGGCTCTCGTTCAGGGTCTCCCCGAAAACTTCTTTGGCGAGAGCCACCCGCCCGCATATCAGTATCCGAGGTACCCTCCTGAACTTGGCGTCGCTCTGGCTCTCCCGGCCCATGGTGCACGACCCCCGGTACCCCACCGTGATGAAGCCGCTCTTCCTGTCCGCGGGGACGAGGGAGGGCGGCGGACACTGCCGGTGGTCGCTGCCCTGGGACCCGTCCTCATAGTCGCTGTGGAAGTAGTCGTCCGGGCTGTGCTTGAGATCCTCAGGGGTCAGGAGCTTCACCAAGTCGGGCAGCTGGAAGTACTCCGCCTCTTTCCTGAGCCTCCCTTTCTCCGGGAAGTGATCCGGCAGGACGACCTGCTTGTCTCGGAGGTAGTCCAACACATACCGGAATAAAAACCCGTCCCTGTCGATGAAATACCGGCCCTTGGGGTCTCTCGCCAAGTCGTTAGATGCGTCTTTTTTGGAGGAAAATAACTTACCGAGCAACGAACTCGGGGTGCTCACCAAAGTTGAGTGACGCGTGTAATAAACCTGCCCGCCTACGTTTAACTCGACAACATCTGGGAAACTGTTCTGAACTGATGCTTGCTCTTTGGGGTTAGTCCTACAGTTTCCACTCAGCGCCATCGTCTCCGTCATGAACAGCTACACACACACACACACACGGGCTACACACCTATTTCTACAGCAAG
Source organism: Naso brachycentron (assembly GCA_029874485.1). Lineage (NCBI taxonomy): Eukaryota > Metazoa > Chordata > Actinopteri > Acanthuriformes > Acanthuridae > Naso > Naso brachycentron. The sequence continues at coordinate 17,124,959 of JAQFJA010000006.1, forward strand.
TCTCACACAGAACAAAAACGACGAATCAGTGTTTAAAAGTTGCTACGATGCGTCCTCGCGTGTTTCGTGTTGACGCAGAGCTCCCAACTTCATCTCAATAAGCATTTTTCATCGATCCATCGTTACCTACCAGTCTATAATTGTCGAAAACACGGGGGGGAAGATGGCAGCCCGGGGCGTCCCTCTGTAAATGTTACAATTAAAAATTGAGCCGGGTGGGTGACTTGGAGAAGGAGGAAATAATCAGAGCTGCGCGAGAGGAGAAATGTATCCGGGCGCATCAAAGGCTTGCATCAGTGGTTAATGTGAGAGCATGAGAGGAGGGGGGTGGGGTGGGGGGGCAGAGGAGGCTGAAAGAAGAAGCCCCTTGCACCGAATGAGGAAGAAACTTGTCTTTAGGAGTATCATCCAACAGTAGAAATCCCTCTGCGCGCAACCAAGGTAAACGCAAAAACAAAAAAAGTCCAGCAACTTCTTTCAGGTCCGAGCAGAGGAAGGTGCTGTTTTGAGCTTGAGCACTTTTGTTTTCTCTTCAACTTCCCTTGAGCACTGGCAGATTTTCCGGGCTGTGCAGACCAGCGGGAGGAGGAGCGGGCAGAGAGCCGCGTCAGAGGCGAGAAACTTCGCAGGGATCGCACACGCAAACCCCGGGAGTCCTGTGATGGTTTTGTCTGTAGCCTGTCACTACAAATGTGTCGCCTGCGCCGGACTGGATCAAACTAAACCTCCTCTCCCGGGAAAACAGTAAATCAAACAAACCTCAATAATTTGTTTTATTCGAGACAAACCTCAGTTTAGATTTTTCTTCCTTTTTTTTCCCACAGCAGCGGTCAGGATCGACCCGCTGCTGCTGCCTGCTTTTACCGGGAGCTGTCCGCGGTGCTGAAGCGAGCATCGCAACCCCCCTCCTCCTCCTCCTCTCCTCACCCTCCCCTTCACACTCTCGTACCGCCTTCCTTACCTCGCAGGGCTGGGTGGTGTCTTCATGGCTGTTCCCCCCGTCTTACACACACACACACACACGCACAGGCGATTTCAGGCTTATTTACATTTACCAGGAATCAGTCCTGCTGACAGAAAACTTTAAATTCCCATCACATATCTGGTATTATTAATGTCTATAATGTGTAATATTAGCAACCATTACATGCAAATTTGGAGACTTGGTGCTGACAAAGGTCAAACAACTGCATTTCCCTGCTTTTAGAAACACCGGTTTTAGGCTTTCACAGTATTTTCAGTGCGTAGTCACTAAATTGCTGCATCCATTTTCTTGAAAATTGCTCTAATAAGCTAAACGCTCACATTGCTGCAATTTGACCCCCTGCTTGAATCAATTTGCATGGTATTTATCTTGAATACATAAAAACATATGGTGATTTACTTGGTCTAAACTGTGAGTCTTGTTCCAGTTTTACAATTTTTGTATTTTGAACCCATCTGCAAACTAAACTCTCTGAGAGGAAACGCTAATCCTCAAGACCCAGAAAAAACTAACAGCCAGTTTTGCCTTTTGAGATTTTTGTCTTTGTTTGATGAGCAACAGCACCTCACTCTGGTTGCATTGAGACGTGACTAAACCTGTTTCAGCACCACAGACAGATCCACACACAGGAAGGTGATAGAAATGGGGCGCAGTAGCTGTTCGTTTACCAGATTTACTTTTCAGCCAGTGTGCAAAAATGTATGCACGTTCTTGTATGCTGATCATTTTATTAGCA
>JAQFJA010000006.1:17135163-17145558 GCA_029874485.1 Naso brachycentron
CTTTTCAGCTAATACCATCAGCAATTTACTGTGGATCCTTTGAAGGACATTCAGCAGACTGTATGCATAATGCTTCAAAAGTGTTTTGGAATTACAGGAATTTTAATGTAGTATTTATCTTATGCAAAACTTTTCAGATTCTATTTCTTTTAATCCTATTTTCTACAGCAATGTCAGACTGCGATACAGTACGGCGTAAAGTGACATGAATAAAGTGAGCAGTTTGAAGTCTGCACACACACTGAAAATGAATAATTTTTCCCGGTGAGAAAGTGAAAGTGACAAGATAGTGAGTAGTGGATGTATAATTGAGCATGTAGAGGGTCTCTGCTCACTCCTGCCATCTGTAATTTCATCAGCAAAGCAGAGAATCCAGTGGGACGTCACCCCAAACAAAGAAAGAGAGTCAACAGGAATTACAAACCTTAGTAATGTCTGCAGCCATAGTCTTTAACACACCTGTGTGTTGTCAGGAGAATTATAAATCTTTTTGTCAGTGTGTCTTTGTCCCAGTTGAAGGACAAACCACCCCAAATATTGTGATAATCAGATTCTTTCCCTTTTTTCTTCTCATTCCCATTGATGGTGTGAAATCTCACTGCAATATTACCAGCACATCTGGTGTTTATTAGCACTAAATCTTTCCGTTTTCTGAAACCAAGAAAGTAAACTTCAGGTTTTTTCTCGGTCACAGTGAGTCATCTTTTAGCAGTGACTTTTAACGGGCATTCAGGGAGACATCAACCATTAAGGGACAGATATTTATTCTTCCACTGACAGTAACTGTGCATCTAGTGAAAGTGTGTCACGACTCATTTTACTCAACTGACTTCCAGTTAAGTGAAGACACGGCTGAAGATACAACAAGATCACACCTGTCCTCAAAGGTTTGTAGAGACAAATTACAGGAAATAAAGGGGGCAGTTTGAGGGAAAGTGGGTACAGGTCTATAAAACAGACCAAAGAAATTGGAAAACCATAACTTTTGAAACATCTAAAATGCATTAAACATCATAAACTGGTAACATAAAACCACATGGGAGCCTGTGAGGGAGGATTTTCTGCATCGAGTGGCCAAGTGTGACGATCAGATAATATAAGCTGGCAACTCCATTCGAGTCCCAAAAGTAATATCTGCCTTTTAGTCTTGACCAACACTTACCTCTATCGAGTTATTAGTTTCTGTAGGGTGAAAAAGTAAACTTCAAGAAGAGAGAAGTATTTCAGATGATGAGCTTTTACAATTAGACTGATGATACTGGCCTTTTATCCGCCTGTTCTCATAGACTGAATATTTATTCATTTAATCATGCATGAAATTGTAATACCGATATTTACTTGTATGATCATTAACAGAAATAGCCGTACTTTGGGTGTGCTTATAGATTTCAGAGTCTTCCAGAAAATAAATAAAATACGGCGAAGACTGAAATATAGGCAAGTTTGAAGACATATATCTGCATAAAATTATGAGCTTATTAGCAGTTCTCAACAAACAAATTGATCACGGCATCAAGAGTGATGCCGAGATCATTCTCAATCTCAATTGATCCTTGCATCCACAACCTGGATTAAAGAACTTGAACGATATAAGATTTTAATTGCAAGATGTTGATTCTGCGCTCTGGATGTGCTTTAATAAACAGCAGCTCCCAAGATGCTGTCACATGGAAAAAAATATGGATTTTTCTTTTTCATTTGATCTGCAATAAATTTTTAAAAAAAGCTGCAGCTTCAACTCACTGGGCCAAAACTAATTTGTGTCCATCATGATAACTTGCAGTGGAGACCCAGTCCAGCCCTGTGACAGAAGTTGAGGGAGCTGGAAAGTGAAACTTGGCAGAGAGGTTGTAAGGGTGGGATGGAAGAAGGAGAGCCAAGGCCATGCTACTGTTTATAATATGAGACCCATTTTAGAAGCCTCTAAATCTGTCTTGACAGGTAGAACACTCGTGGGTTGACTGGTGCTGTCCCTGATTGCCAACCACAGGCAGATAAGACGAGGATGGCAAACACTCCACAGTGCACTCCATCCAACCCTGTGCCAGAGCCTACCTACCATATGAAATGACAGCTATTTCATGGTGCATGTGTTCACTTTGGATAAAATATAATACAGAAGAAATCTCAGACATGCACGCTTTTAATCATTTTTATTGTGCACATTATTGTATTTGCTCAGACTTTTTGTATCTGTTGAAGAATACCTCGGTTCTAGTATGAATTGCTCAAAATAATTTGATTCCAGAGGAAAAAAAAAACAAATTCACTTTGAGGGACAATTCTTACCTGGTTTGAGTCCAAAATAGATTTCAAAGCACAATAATATAATATTTCTGCCCTGTTAAAATGCTTTAGTATTCAATGAAAGCAACATCACGATACTCCAGAATTTTTATGTTGACAATCATTTTGTCAGGAGCTGCTAAATATCAAGTGGGTGGTAATCTCATTTTGGTGTAAACAAACTTCACAAACTCTTCAGCTGCTGATTGTTGTTTCAGTGCTCGTGCGGCTCACTCACAGAGAGAGGAAAGCTGCGGCAGAGAAACGACCCTGCAAGCACCAGATACCTGCTCTACTAATTTATGGTGCAGCAGCAGTCACATCAGTGGGGTAGTAGGAAACTGAATAAGAAGAAATAAAGGAATTTATTATTTAATCTCGCAAATGTTCCAGGGAAATGTGCACATGCATTTCTGCTAAAAATAGAGCTCCCTCTGTGTGTGGTTTGTGCTCATTCTCATGTTCGATGTGTTGCAAAATTGTCTCTCATCTGCATATTTGTACTGAAGAGGAACACACAATAAGATTAAGACAGGTTGATCCTTTGCTTTTCTCTTTCCCTGAGCCTCCAGAGGTGGAGAGAGAAATCTTAATTGAGGGTACAGTAGGTGGTTGGAGATGAGGGGTTGCTGCAGTAAAGGAAATTTAGTAGTTTTAATCCACTCATCCTCCCAGGCAGTGACAGCAGGATTACAGTAGAGACTTTACAAAAGAAGGCAATTATGACAGCATATGGCAATACACTGCCCTAAATTCAATTACCCTCTCTGGCACTTTTCAATTTTCTTTCATTAAGTGGATTAAGAAGAAAGACATGTTCTTCAACTTTAGGAATGATTAAAAGTCTAAGGAAGATGAGAGGCAACGGAGGGAGGCCACTAATATCTGCTTATGATTAGTCATGGGTGTGTGCTGTGGGAATTCATGTTGCGTGCATCAAATTGATTTAGTTTATCATGAGGCAGAGAAATGATCCGTGTCAGGTCTGCAGAGCTGAAAGGTTTGTTAATGACTTTTTTTTTTGGTTTATTTTTGTTTTAAATATATTTTTCTTTCTTTCTTTTTTTTAACCACCCATCCCAGTTTTATAGGTGCTATGAGTTATAATCCTCTGTCCTTCAGCATGAAAAGATATCTGTAATAAAACTGTCTTGAAGCTACCTTGAAATAAGGGCTTTAACATAACAAGAGGAATCCAGCTGCAAGCATTGCTCTCAACAGGAAACAAAATTTGACTGATGATCACAAAGTTCCCAGGCAAGAAATTTTCCTCCTAACTTGTGCAACCTTGCAGAGGTAACTGCTTTTTGCAGCACTGGCTCAAAGGTTTCCCTCTTTGTTTTTGCCCTGAGACCCATAACTCAATCAGAGTCCCTCTGTCAAAGTCAGAAGAGGTGGAATATGACTCCTGTAACAGTGTTTTCTTTTTTGCCTTTTTCCACTGTATTACTTTTCCCATTTTTCATTCTCTAAAGGATTCTGTCACTGCGGGCTGAGAGCAGAGTAGTCTATGTAATTTAGTTTCTTTTCACAGCACAACAGTTAATCAATAGCTAAATTTCAAAACATTTCTTGTTGCGGATGCTAAAGGTGTTTTTGTTTCAGCACTGAGGCAGAAATAATCTCGTTGTTTTTAAGCCCCGAGCCACCCAGATATTTGTTTTACAAGTGTGACAGAGGGACGTGTATAAATTCTCTGTTTTTTTATAAAAAGTCAGTTTGATGGTAATATATTTCCCTTTTTTTGTTTTCTGAATTCAAATCTATTCTGTTTTTCCAGTTGGCTATTCCTCTTGGAGTGGTAGAGCGGTTCAACCTTTTTTTTCCCCACTGTTCCTCATTTGTTCTCTTATATTTATCACAGGTCAAACTCACATCTGTGCTGCTCTCTCTACCTGTCAGTCCCTCCCGTCTCTATTTCCTCTCAGCAGAGGTCACCAGCCTATTACTTCACATTGTCTGTCATCATCAAAGAGGATGGATCCACCTGCAGCATTTGGTTTTCGGCACACAGAGTGATTGATCTGCTCCTCTGCCTCCTGATGAAAGAGAGTACCTTTGCTCTTGCTGGGAGCCCAGTGCCTGTCCTGTTAAATCATCTTCTACCCTCGGCCTCTGTGTTACCATAAGACCCTGGTTTTCTCTCTCCACAATGGGTCAAAACCAATGAGTTCTCACACCCACCAGTGGTGAGCAAAACAGGCCGCAGTTTAAGATTTAGAACATTATTTCTATGTCAGTTTGACATGTTTTTTGTTCTTTAAAGTCTTGTATTTTTTCATTATAAATAGAATTTTATTCTTACAACCATTATTAATAAAGACTAAATATGTGCTTTTACACAGTAGCAAGTGACATTCTAGTAAATAATTAGGAGCCTACTTTAATTGCATTGTACATGCATCACCATAAAATCCTGAACAGCTTTATCCTGTGATATTTAGGCTACACAGCATCAATGATTTTGTAAAATGTATTTCATTCGTATTCATATTTTCTATAGGATAATGTTAATTTCATAAAGGTAATCCATTACACTAAAAGGTTCAGCGTTTTGACCAGTTCTATTTTTTTTCTTTCTATGATAAAAGTTGTAACTGTTATACCACCAATCGTCTGTAGAGTGCGCTAAATTTTCTGTACAGAGTAATTTGTTAATGTCCCTACCGGCTTCCCGTCGGCTTCGCACCATACCGGAAGATTTACCTTTTCTCCTGACACGTAGCAACCGCGACCAAGTTGGCAGGCGCTGGGTAGATTTGTCAAACATCACCGGTAAGCGTTTGCGTTTGTGTCATTATTATGACCTAAGAGTAATGAGAATGCAAGAAAAAATAAATGGAACAACGAAGCCCCCGCTGACATGTTGTGAAAGATATCGAAGTCTCCCAGTTGTTACAGCTAGCATCGGCTAACGTTAACCACTTAACGTTAGCTGCAGAGTCGACTGGACATTAGCCACCCAAAATTAGCAACTAATACTGTATTTAGATAAGACTGATTAGCTTATCCTGTCACTTGGTTGTGACTGTCGAGTTGCCAATATTACATTTAAAACAGATTAAGGTTATGCCTGGCATCTGTGTGTGAGGCTACACGAGCTAACGTTAGCTGCGTTGGCTCACAGTTGTATTTTTTAAAAATGGTGAGGCTGTGCAGTAAACTTTACCGCTCTCCTAAACGTTCACGTTAGCTACGGTAGAAAGGAACGTTCAAAATGTATCGTTATGTGGCCAAACGGCTCGTAAGAGACACCGACTTTTACCACGTAGTCAACTTTAGTTAAGCTAATCGTTGGCCGCGGCCCAAAGTTAATAAGATGTAAACACGACACGTTTTTGTGAGTATTTCCCAACATGTGACGCGGTTTCCTCTGTTGATCCCAAACAGGACAGTATCGCAGAGCATTGTGGTTGAATATAACAGTGTTGGAGTTTTATATTTTATATGCAGGTTACTACAGTACCACATCACTGAAGACCAAAGTCATAACCCAAGCTGAGAATATCCTGTGCTCCTGTTTCTGCTCCTGTGTTTCTAACAGTGAGAGATGTCAGGGTTTGACAACTTCAACACAGACTTTTACCAGTCCAGCTACAGTGTAGATGACCAAAGCCAGGGCGGCTATGGCTACAACAATGCTGACAACCCTTACAACAAGTAAGTAAAGAAAGACCTCCTGACATGTTGTTTTCTTAGCTACTAACCCCCAAGAGCAATGTTATGACTCTCTTATTTGCCATTATATGCAAAAGAGTGATCTACCAAAACTTTCGTTGTCAAATTTTGCAGCATTTAATAGAGGGGATGGAGATTGTTTTCTTCAAAAAAAGAAGTGTAGAAGTAAAGGGTAAATTTGCCATGTATTAGGGCTGAACGGTTGGACGAACATATCGACCATCAGCAGCGATTGGTTTGTTGGAGCTGATATTTAGTTCAGTTTTTGACATTTTATTTTGCTAAATTAATTGTCAGCCTCCTTTAAAATGTCGCTCCGTAAATAACCTGTAAGCGCCAAAAACGTGATCAGGCAGAGTCTGTGATTTTCTTACTGCGATTAGAAAGGAGCTGAGGAGAACTGACCAACACGAGGAAAAGCCAGTGTGGTGCCGAGGTAATTTCCCCCTGATAGGAAGTGCGTTCCCTGGCTGCAGGAGCGTACATGCAATGAAGGCGGACCTCACGAACATGGACTAATGTAATGATGTGCGATGATTACATGTGAATAATCACGCGGGTCCAAAAACTGATTTAAGGTGACGCGCAGCATTTCGTATCCGTATTTTGCAGGCTCAAATCCATCCATTCTTCCCTGCACACTCCTCAGCACAGACACGTTGTGCTTGTCCTCTGAGGAAAAAAAAGCACTGACACGTTGAATCTCACAGTGTGTAAACAGCGGTGACTACACACTGTGCATACTTGCACACATTTTTATGAATACATTGGCAGTTGCCGGTGGATGGGCAGACAGTGGCTGGTTGGAAATTTTCAACCTATCCATCACCCAGTTCTACAGTGTTTTTTGTTGTTTTGTTTTGTTTTAGGGGGGTGGGGAGTTGCTTATTATTATTGTTTAATTGAAACATGTACGCCACTTGCAATTTTATATAGACATAGGTATTGTGAAGTCATTTGTTATCCCTTTATTTAGAAAGTTAACATGTGCATTGTTACTTTGTGTTTTCCAGGCCATACGGTCAGTATGACTACTCCCAGCCTGTGGGCTACTCTTCCCCAGGGATGATGCAGCCGCAGCAGCCATACACAGGACAAATCTTTCAGCCCACACAGACCTACACTCCATCTTCGTCACAGTCCATGTACAGTAACAGTTTTGATGACGAGCCACCACTTTTAGAAGGTAGGTGAACCACAGCATGGAGGCTTTGACTTCATCCTGCCTCTTGCTGTTAGACAGCTCCCCTTACCTCGCATAATATTCTGTTGTACTGTGGGAGTGCATGAGTACTACAAAGGAACCAAATAGTACAGCAAGCTCAGCACTGTGCCAACATTGGTAGTTTGTTTTCATTCTGTCCGGTGGTTGCTGGTAATGTTTTTTGCAATTGATTAAAGGATCAAATCATAGCTGCTCACAGCTTCTTAAAGGTGTGAATTGTTTGATGTACTCTGTTTTATGTTCCTGCAAAGTGAATGCTAGTGTTTCCTCTGGTAATTTGATTGTAAAGTGGAGAAATCATCGATTGATAACAATAATTATTTGTTGGGAAAGGGATATGTTTGCCAGCTTTTGTAATAATTGTCAGTAGTTGTGTGAAGGTAGTATGAAATAAAAAATCCTAGTTTCTTTTATACAGTATCACTTAACTGACATGACCCTAAGATCAGTTCTTAAGGCGTGAAATTAAAGTTTCATTGGCTGCTTCCGATCACTGACAGAGTCGGAGCTCTTTGCTGCAATAAAGTTTTGACAGAACTGAAATGAAACAAAAGGTTGTTGTGACAAACTCACAGCAGTTTGGCAGATTTAACTTTTCAAAACTTTAGCCGTATTTTCTCTCTTTACATGCATGAGGAAGCTTATTATTGGCATATTATCATCCTTTTTTGAAGTTTCGAAATAAGTCTTGTCATGTGTCACGTTCTCATTATTCAGTGTGTCTGATGTCTGTTTGCTCGGTCTTAGAATTAGGAATCAACTTCGACCACATCTGGCAGAAAACTCTGACAGTGCTCCATCCACTGAAGGTGGCAGACGGCAGCATCATGAACGAGACAGACCTAGCTGGCCCCATGGTCTTCTGTTTGGCCTTCGGAGCAACACTTCTTCTGGTAAATCATTTGGTTAACGCTGCTACTCACACACACGCACACGCATCTGTACAGCTGTTTGCATGCAGGTGTGTGTATCTGACTGTGTGGATGCTTTTTTTTTTTTTGGTCCTTTCCATTCACAGTCGGGTAAAATCCAGTTTGGCTATGTGTACGGTATCAGTGCGATCGGCTGCCTCGGCATGTACTGCTTACTCAACCTGATGAGTATGACAGGCGTCTCCTTCGGCTGTGTGGCCAGCGTGCTGGGATACTGTCTCCTCCCAATGATCCTCCTCTCCAGCTTTGGAGTCCTTTTCTCCTTACAGTGAGTACAAAGAAAATCTCTTCATTTCAATATAACATATAAATGAAGCAAAGGCTATTTAATTGTCCATTGAACACACTAGACACCTTCTAGATCTCGTCTAGAACCTCTTCATGAGGGTTTTAAAGCATTTGACATGAAGAATGTGAATTCGCTATGAAAGGATGAACAACAACTTGCACTCATTGAATGCTCATGGGAGAAAATTGCATCTAGAATAGAGTGGCTAAGTCACGCCCCTTCTGGTGGACCCCATGGGACTTTATTTTTTAAAAAATATAAAGGGTAGTCAGTGGAGAGAGACAAATTATTTTTTGTTTTTGTTTGCTAAGATGTATCGCTAATTTCAATATGTAGTTTAAAAGATAATTTTGCAAGTCAAGAAAGTCGCACTTAATCACACAACTGCGAAAGTGTAAGACTTTGAAAATATGCATTTAGAAAGACTACACGGCCAATCATCATGCAAGTGATGTCGTAACAACAGTCTCTGACATGCCAATGCTTCTAATGATATTTACCTCTTTTAATACATTTTTCCTCATTCTGAAGGAGCAAACAGCCATGTTAGCTTTGGTGACTTATGTTGTGCGAGTCGAGGTTCACTGAGCAGTTTGCTTTACTGTTTGAAGACAAAATTCAATTTTCTTGACATGAAAAATTAAATTAGCATTTATATTGAGAAGCATCATATGTGGAACTCCTGCCACAAACCAAATGGGGCCAGTAAATAATTTCTTTCCTTCCATAGAATGTTTTTATTGTTTGTTTGTTTGTTTTCCCCCCTTCGAATTAAGGTCCCATGGACCTGAAGTAGAAGAGCAGGACTTTTGCACTCTGTTACCATATTCCTAGATTGGCTTTTGTTATGTTAGTATTGTAAAACTTTAAGATAATCAATGGTTTCCTAATGGGCTCTTCTAAAGTGTGATATTTATGTCGAGGACAATTTAACTTTTGTTTGACGTTTAACAGGAGTCTTACAAACTGCTGTACATTTAATAAAACTGCATAAAAGCTTCCTTCATGCATACAGCTGTTAAAAAAAATGTAACTTCCTGCTTCCTACTTGTCCACCTTAGGGGCATGATGGGAGTTATACTGACGGCAGCAATCATCGGCTGGTGCAGCTTCTCGGCCTCAAAGATCTTCATCTCAGCGTTGGCCATGGACGGGCAGCAGCTGTTGGTCGCTTACCCCTGTGCTCTCCTGTATGGGGTCTTTGCGCTCATCTCTGTCTTCTAAGAAAATAAGAAAATAAATGAGTAACAGTTTAAAATAACTGCCCCCAGTTTCTGTAATATCAGTCTAATTAGAGTCAGTGTAATTTGTATAATTATTGGCCAAAATTACACTGACATTGCAGGAAAAAAATGGGAGCTCCCATCTAAAACGACACCAAGGGGTTATTTTGTCTTTGTTTTTTTTTGTTTTTTTGTTTTGTTTTTTTTGATAAGCCTCCACCTCACAACATTCTGACTTGACCATCTGCAAGCTGGAGCTTACTGTCTTACACATCTTCTCAACCGTGCTCCCCTACTACATCTGAAAGGAGAGGCCTGTTAGAGAGAGTTGCAAAATTACTTTCCTGTGGACAGTGTTAAGCCTTAAATGACCTCCTACAGTCCCGATATTAAGGACATAAAGGGGAAGGATGCGAGAAACTAGCTGACACAATGGACATCGAGCAGACAGAGATGGGAGACAGTTCTCAGTTTCCAAGAAGGACCAATCACCAACCCTCAGCTTGCCCGGCAGCCCAGTTTGGAGCCAGGAAAACCCTGGTCATGATTTATGCAAAAGCTGCTGTGAGCCGTTTGTGGTAAACACCTATAGATTCTGCAGCTGCGAGACTTTGGGAATCACCTCTTTTCTCCTGCACAAGTTCTACAGTAGCTCATTCCACTTTTCCACCCAGAAAAGACTAATAAAAATGGAGAAAGGTCTCCTTTATATTCCTTTCTCCTGGACTAAGGAACCATGAGTCTCATCCTTTGCTAATCACA
>JAQFJA010000006.1:17199222-17210990 GCA_029874485.1 Naso brachycentron
CTCTAAGCAAGGACCAGGTTGACAGGCTGGTTGCCGACTGTGTTTATCACTGGCTGGTGTCTGTGCAGGACACATGAGGTTAGCTGCAGAGATGATGCAGTGGTAAATCTGTCCTGTCTCGACTCATTTTTCTTTCTCTGTCTGTTGATTTTTGTACTATTTCTCTTACCACCAGAGCTCGGATCTTTCCAGTTTCAGCTGAAGAGACTCAGTTCACGAAAGAAGAGCTCTTAGACCAGACAATCTCATTTTGATTTAATAACCAGAGAAAGGTCATTTTTGTTTTTTTGTTTTTTTTTTTTTCCTTTTCAGTTCCTGCATCAGCTGAAGTGCAAGTCAGTTGAGCCTGTTCATTTGTCTGGGAATATTGACCACCTCTCAGCCACCATGCGTTCATTCTTTAAAATAGAAGCCCCTCTATGTCTGAAGCTTGTCTATTTTCAGCACAGCTGGTGCTCTTTAGCACGTGATGATAATGCATTGTTGTGAATTACAGTGTGCCTATTTTTTTGCCAAAGCAATGCTGGAAATAGACCTGTGTGGTGGAAAAAACAATATGTCTGCCAGATTATTTTTATTGCTTATCTATTGGGGAATAACAGATGGCTGGCCCGCCACTTTGGCACAGACTTAAATATCTTAGCATTTAGTGGATGGGTAGCTGTGATTTATGTCAGGGGTTCCCAAACTTTGCCGTGTCAAGGACTCCTGTATAGCATTAACTGCTGACGGAGGCCCCCCCCGTCGTCAAATTTCTGGAATTGCAGCCGTGGACTCCATTTTAGCATGAGATAGGTAGCTAGTTATCAGGAGCACAGCACCTATCTGATATCTCAGTGTCACTCACAGCAGCTGTCCAATTCTGATTAGCTTGAGTGGTTTGTGTTATTTTTTTTAAATTGAAGGATTGGCTTTGGAAAAGAACACATTGATTTCGATATGCAGTGATTAATAATAACTCAGCGACATATATTAAAAAACCAATAATGTTAGTCTTTGATTTTTATGTTTACTTCATTCCCCTACCCCATCTTCCCTCCAAGTTTCTGCAACCCCCCTAGCACCAACTGGCAACCCCCGAGGAGGTCAGGACCCCCACTTTGAAAAACACTGATTTATGTTATGTTTTCTGATTGCTCTCCTAAAACTTATCCTGATGAAGCACCACCAGCAGGTCAATTTTTTTTTGGCTTATCCAGTGAAATATCTACACATCTTCTGGATGGAGTGGCTAAAAAATTTGTCCACTCGATGTTTTTGAGGTGATATGTCTGAATAACTTTGATGTCTCTCTTACCTGCCAAAACCAGGTTGATGTTTGTGGTTTTGATTGAAATACTGTGACAACCATCAATGCATTGCAGTGAACTTGGTAAACACATTTTCACCATTAGGATGCACTGCAATAACCCATAGTTTGGTTAACGATCCAATGACGCTCCCATGAGACTCGCTGTACTTTGTGCTGAATGCTAATTATTGAATGTTAGCATGCTAAAATGAGGATGGTCAACATGCTAAACTTTAAAGGATTAGGGTAGATACTACACATCATATCACAGTGTTTTGCAAAGGTTTTTGAGAGACTGTTGGGGGTGAACCCTGGACCTTGTAGGGGGGTTCTTGGGGCATGCTCCCCTGGAAGAAAATGTACATTTTAATGTTAAATACATCAATCTGGTTCACAATGACAGCAATATTAAGAGGCTAAATCTGATATGAACTCTGTGCTCTTGTAGACAGTTTTCGTTTTCATTCAGTCATTACAGATAAGTAGGCAAACATTTCATAATGAACATATCCATCCATCCATCCATCATCAACTGCTTATCCCGGGTCAGGTCACAGAGGTAGCAGTTTCCGCAGGGGCCCCAGACTTTCCTTTCGCTGGCCACATCAGCCAACTTTGACAGGGGTATCCTGAGGTGTTCCCAGGCCACTGCAGAGGTATTGTCTCTCCAACTGGACCTGGGTCTGCCCAGGGACCTCCTCCCAGATGGGTGTGCCAGGAACACCTCTCTAGGGAGGCGACCAGGAGGTATCCTTACCAGATGCCCAAACCACCTCCACTGACTCCTCTCAAAGCAAAGGAGCAGCGGCTCTACTCCAAGTACTCACGGATGACTCAGCTTCTCACCTTATCCCTAATGAAGATGCCACTCACACTCCTAAGGAAACCCATTTCAGCCGCTTGAGTCCGCGATCTCATTCTTTCGGTCATGATCCATCCTTCATGGCCATAGGTGAAGGAAGCAAGACTGCTTTAACCGCCCAATGTGCTGAGGCCCTGCCAGCAAAGTGATTTTGACTGAGGGAATAACACTGTCACGTCATTATTCTTGACATTTTATAACCTGAACATTTCACCAATGAATTGAAAAAGAATAGCCTAAGTTGCAACAATGTTGAGGCTTGTTCCTGCCAAGGTTCATAGACTGTAGCTTTAAATGTCACCAACATTCTTCACCAAGTTGTAAGCAAATTAATTTAGGATTACGCTCCCTTGTGCAAGAGTTACGTAGCTTACCTGCAACATCCTCCACTAAAAAACATTTTTCACTTCAGTGCCTTTTAAAAACACGAGAAAGTAACAAAAGTGAGGGCTACATAACCAACACCCACCCACACACCTCAGCGTCTTGCTTTCTTCCAGACTCTCTTTCCCTTCTTTGATGTCTGCAGCTTAGACTAACTTCCTTTCTAAATGTGTTCTTCAGGTATCTCTCTGCTTCATTTTATTCATTCTTTCTCGCTCTCTGCTCAGCCCGGACTTTGAAATATTCCTCCATTGCTCATAGTAAGAGTGGAGAAAAGTGACTTATACCTTTGTCCTTGCCTTTATCAGTCTGTTTATCTTCAGTGACGTCGAGTTAAAGTGACAGGTGGTTAAAAAATGGTCGAGTGAAAAACAGCCTCGAAAGCAAGAGTTTGATGCTTTACATGTATCAGTGAGAGGCAGAGAATATTTCATTCACCACTGATATGTAAGACTGTCAAACATGCTGAACAGGTTCACTGATTGCCAGCAATAAATCAGCCGTGTGACATTTACTGCAACAGCAAAGCATGGACAATTTGCTATCCCGCCTCTCTTTGTCTTCTCTTCTTAAAGTGAAACATGAGCATTTTTCAACCTGGATCCTATTTCCTCATGTGTTTGTGTGTAAGTGACTAATGGGGACAACAGCTTTTAATTTTAGTCCAGTATTGACAGAGAACACAGAGAGTGCCGCAGCCGGCCCCCATGAAACGGGGCTGCAATATAATTCTTCCGGGTTATTCTGCATCGTCAATGTATGTCCACTGAAAATGCTTGTTTCTGCCACTACAACCATATATTTTTCTTATTATTAGTGCCTGACAAGATTATGAAAAGGACTCCATCTACCATTTGCTTGATCTGGTCTGCTCAGTTTAACCAAGTCTCACTCAAAAAGAAGTCTCGTTCTGAAGTCTTGCGAGAGTTGAATTGTTGCAGGAAAGACTGCTGGAAACATGAGCAAGAGTTAAAGTGGGGCGTGCCAGGAAGAGTCTGTTGTGTTGGACTGCAGGGTTAACACAACAAAAATTTTCAATGGCACGGCTCAACATTTAGCTGATTTCTAGAAACAAGTAAGCAACAATTCACTTCTATTGGAACTTCAGAATGACACGTCTCCCAGAGCAAGACTTGATTTGAAAACAGACCCAAGCAAATCAATGTCGCCTGGAATTTGAAATAATAATCTAAGTGGATAAAACAAGCACTTTTAGCAGGTACACATGGAATATGCGCACTTGTCCGGAAAGACTGCATTGCAGTTTTTCATCTCCTGGCTGCTTTGCTCCATACTGGACAAATTTCAAAAAATATGAGACAATAGAATCCAGGTTGAAAATACCTGAATTTTCTCCTCAATTTCATATGATAAGGACAGAATGGGCCCAAGAGAATGCAGAGAACTTTTAATTAGGACACAACTAAAAATGGGATTTTTGGGTCAGATACCAAAAGTGAATTGGGCTCCAAAAAAGGCTAATTTTCCTGACAATATGTTTTTGTATATTTAGGTTTAATATGAAAATGTTAGATTTCTCGATGTGCGGTGGTACCACAACGTTCTGACAAACAACCTGTACGTACTCTACTGTTGTGTGACTCATTTCTATGAAAGTAAAACTATCCTAATGTGCTTTGAAGTGGTGTTAGGCAACTGCTATAGGAAAAAAACATGCATCATTGCGGTCATCACTCCTCTCAATAGATCTGTCAGCAGCTCTATAGTCAGACACAACCTTGAATAATTGCCTGTTTTTCTCACAGTGATTCAAATTATTTAATCGCAACGCTAGAGCAGTGCATCAACTCTCTCTCTGTATGTCATTATGTATATTTTCTTCATTGCTCTTTTGCTTGCTGCCTTGAGAAGGGTATCCTTGTTTGGACTGGAGCCCAGCACTGGCCTGTGCTGTGAAACCCTGGCACATTTCAGGCATCCAGCAGCTAGTCTGGCAGTGGTTACCTTCATTGCCCTCAGCCCGTGACCCCAGGGGACCTCATCCTCCCGGAGCCATAATGAGAGTCATCTAGAATGAGAAGCTCTTAATCTTTAGAGTGAAAGCTACATGTGTAGCCTGATGTAATGTTATGTCTTTACTGCCTATGAGTTGGTTCACATGACTCGCAGCTGAGCAGAAGTTAATGTGCAAGAATCAAATTATTTTTTTGTGGGGATTGTTGCTAAAAAATAGTTTAGACAGAGTTGTGAAAAGTGCACTTGCACCGATGTGATTTTAATCAAGTGCAAGCAGCATGTCTGCTTACAGTGGGTTCTCAGCTAACTGTTGCAGTGGCTTCCTGAACTAACAGGCTTAGGCCTAACCAGCCAGGGTAAATGGGCATGTGAAAGCGTACACATTCAGATGGTAAGATATGCAAAATCGACTGAAACACATTTGCACAAAGCCTCTATCACTGTTTGATTCAAGGTACTAAGAAATGGCATCCTGCCTTCCTTAATGATTGGTTGGATCTGTATGTAAGAACTTGGTCGGACAATTTACAGCTTCCTCATATCTGGGTTTTCATGTAATTTCTCTCAGTTTCTCTCAGGCTTGGAGGCTGTCCAGCAGTGTCCAGCAGTGTTATGTAACAATGTTTTACAGCTGTATTCAAGCAGACTAAGGCAGATAATTTTTTAGAGGAAAATATCTTGAATGCACCACACAAGGCCATGATTTAACTTGAGACCAAAAGAACTCATAGATTATCACAAATAATGTAGTTTGATTATTCTTGTAGGCATCCATCAACTTCTATTAACTTTTATTTTTAAGTCTATGTTGACTATGAAGCTTGTTGTGAGTTATTAGCTGTAAACACAGTAACTCCGGTATGCATGACAGTGATTGACAGTTAAGAATTTGCCTCTAAATGAGTACTGAGCTTGTTTATTAGACAAATTATTTGCAGAAGGTTCTCCAAGTGCAAAATGTTGTTTAAATAGCTTACTACTCATTTGATCTCTGTCTAAATATAAAAATTCATATTTGAAAGCGTCAGTGGGGAAAGTTGAGGTCACGGAAAGAAGCTGATAACTTGCAGGCTGCAATGCACGAACTGATCGTGTCTTGCAGTGGACTCCAATCACACTAGTCCCGTATTTCACACACCGATGAATTGATAAGGGAATTTTTAAAAAGAAGCAGAGTTATGAGCTTTGGCAGCAGGGCAGACTTTAGTGAGCCTGTGGCTGCGCCATTAAAACAACTTAGAAGACTGAAAGACGCACTTTTTTGATTTGAGAATACAAACTAAATAATAACTAAAGGAGAACTCCACCACTTTTCTTGTGGATGTCCGATCAAAGTTGATGGTAATTTTAGTCAGTTGAAGTAATAAATTCCTCAGTTTGTGGCACAGTACACCGAAAGAGAAAGCTGAATTTTCTGAGTTTGTCATGCTGGATGTTATGGATGTTATTTTCTGACCCACCATGCATCTTAGAAAGAGACAGCCGCAGGTTACAGTATAGTAGGCTGTACTACCATATTGTAACCGCAGACAGTGACTCAAGCCATGGCCATAGCTAGCGGGATACATTGCTAGGCTACAGATAGACGAGTGGCGCTGATAACTGTTATTTTTCTACAAGCTGTTAAGCAATCACATAGATATTGTTATATCATGTTATGCCAGTCAGGGCTGTACGCTTACTTTTTTAAGTGGTAGCACTGGTGCTAGCAAGTTAAGAATTTTAGTAGCACAAAGAAAAATTTAGTAGCACACCCGGGTGGACAGTTAGTTAACATGTTTATTGTGAAATTAATTTGATATCAGAAATGAATATTTACAAAACATTGCTTTTTTAGCCTGATCGCAAACAAGCCAAGGGAAGTCTTTTAACCGCTGCGGGTTGAATCGATACGTTTTTGTACGGTTATCCGAGGAGACTGCCCCGTCTGATGATGAAGAGATGAGTGTTGAAGAGTTCGAGTCCGTAACGTTAACATTACATGCTGTAGCGACAGATGACTCCTCCGAACGACGTCTTTTTCCCTGGCTGTCGTCATTTTGGCTGGTTGAGTTTACGGTAACCACTGAAAAGTACCTTTTCATTTTGATGCTCCTTCATTAATGTTGCTGTAGCTGGCGTAGTTTGAAACAGACTGTAGAAGAAATTGTTTGTAATGTCGCGGTTCCCCGGGAAAGTTCAGCGAAGGCGGAGTCGTTAACCGGGAAATGTAGTTCTTAAATAGTTGAATGGAGATGGATAGTATACACTTAGAACTACAACTACCATGGAGCAGTTTTCCCAACAACGGATGGTTACTTGTATAGGTCAAAAGTAATACTAGTTTTCCCACTTCATGATGCCTGCCTGTGCAACTCATTCGCACATGTGCAAGTGGATACATATTTCTCTTCGCACAAAATCAGGATGATTTTTATTCACAAATGCGACGGAAACTGTCGCACTGTACAGCCCTGCCAGTTTTAGTGCTTTTGTCCATTGTTTTTTTAATGTGTTGTGTTGTACCGAGGCTGTGTGAGTTCCAGGTCGACCCTGCACAGATCAGTAAACAGAATAAAAGGCTCCTTTCATTCCCTACATGCAGTAAACACACACAAAAAACAGTACTTGCCGGGTCTCCAAGGTTGTTATCCATTGCATCAGAACATTTCTTTTACTTAATATTGCATAGTTTTCAGTAACAAGGGTGTTTTTTGCCAGAGCCTGAATTTCCTCTCAAAACAAACATGGTGTTTGCTTGCCTGGCTTGCGAAGTTGTAGTTCAAGGCAGGCAGGCACACATCTCCACAAATGACATCAAACACGTCTTCTGAGGGGATTCTGGTGCAGAAGATAGCGGGAGAGCTAGGCCCATGGAAGACCGAAAGAAGATAAACAATATTCTCTGTACTAGACTGCCGATTTTGGAACGAAGCTGGCTGCTAATCGACAAAGTACTCCTCTAAATATTACGTAACGCTTTATTTGGATAGCCCACCTATATGTAGTTTATTTAGTATTTGTAACAATTCAGCAACATTTTAACTGACATTCAACAACGTAACTATTTTTACCCTAACCCTACTTAGTTACCCTTTTCATTAATCTTTGTTGAATATTCTGAAAATGTTCAACAAACAATAAACAATGTATATACAAATATTCAGCACGTAATTATTTAACCAACTGAATGTACTGTATTTAACCCACTTTATGTCATTTTAACACAGTTAATGAATACTAATTGATAACTTCCAAGAAAGTACATTTTCCCATTAGATCATGTGGTTTCCACTTTGTCTCAGAGGAGAATCATGGGACTTGGGTGGGAAGTTCTTCAGATTGTTGCTTGAAAACATTTACACAGTGTTGCTGATTTCTGATTTATGTGGCTAAACCAGAAATAATTTGTTGAACTCAGTTCGGGGTGTGGAGGGGGCGTTAGAGCAGCAGACTTTAAAGTGCAGAAGTAGCATCAGGAAACAAGTCATTTTAGAGAATGACGGATGCAATTGAAGGATAGCAGGATGCAGCATCTCATTTTCAAGTTGGTCCCATAAACACAGATACAAAATTATGCAACATGTACACACAACAGAAACAGCGTTACATAAACATAATTACATAAATATACAGTACAAATACATACAGACCCCAGCCCTCAGATATTGAGTAAGGTTTTTTTTTTTTTTTTTCTTGGTACAATGACTTGGAATCAGATGATAGTCTTAGCCTTACATCAACATAAGCATGAGCATCAATTGAGGTGGTTTGTCATTTGTCCATTCGCAGCACAAATAGTCAGGACGTACAAATTAGGTTGTACTAGTACTGTGTGTTAAGCCTCTAAAAAAACACAATAAAAGCAAGGGAAGGTAAGCAAGAGGTGTAACATCAGTGTTTATATTTATATGTAGAAATGTACATATTTATATATAATTGCATCAGTAGTAGAATAACTCAAGCCAGTGGTCACAGTTTGCTGACAGTGGCTACAACGAAGACAAATTCTTTCTTGTTCCCTCTGTGACTGCTGTCAGTCTGGGGGTGGAAGAGGAAAAGGAGGAAGAGGAGGAGGAGGAGGAGGAGCTACTGTAAATGGACTGTAATCCAGCTGGGCCAAAGTCTCTATATCTGTCTGTCTGCAGCTTTCTCCCTAACGCTTTCACTCACTCTCTCCTCTTTCTCCTTCTTTCTGCTTTATCTCACACTCCAGCCCCCTTTAACTTGTTTCTTTTGACTCCTTCTCCTCTTTTGTCATTTCAGGTTTGTTTGCAGCTTGTGTCATTTCTCTCTGAGGCTACTTTACCCTATTTTTATCAGACTTTGTTCCCGCTGTTCCCTCAGTAGCTGAAAGTTGGCCAAAACCCGCCTGTGCAAAGCTTAGTTTTATTTGCGTACTGTGCTTTTTGTTTTGTTTGAGAGCCCGCTCTAATGTTGTTGTTGTTCGAAGGGCTGCTCTCGCTGAAAATCTGATAAGGTTCCTAGTTGCCACAGTCAAGTCAACATTGTCACACAGCGCACAGAACAACACATTGGAAGATGATGCACCTTCTTTTGAGATCAATCATCAAAAGTTAAAACAAGACCCAAGAAAGTGCATTAGTGAGTCAGGAGGAGTAGTGGAACAAAAAGTATTGATCGCTGACATTTTATTGAACATGCAGTAAATATGTAGGCAGCAGTGGAGTGGAGTGTTTTGGAAGACTGCTACGTCTGAGCTACACAAAAAGGAGTTTTGTGTTTTTAGTTATTGTCTTCTCTAGATGTGCTTATTATACACAACATCAGAAAATGTTAAAAATGTCCATCAAAAAATCACTGACAAAGCTGATGTCTTGAAATTTTTCGGCCCCATATATTGACATGAAAAAAACAAACAGACCAAAAAAACCCAGCAAGTGCTCAAGAACCAGCAAATAAATAAATGACTTGATATTTGATTATCACACTAATTTTAAATAATTTCATTTCATTGGCAAATCAATTAAAGAGTAATTGTCAAAGTAAACTCTGATGTGGGACTGATATTGGATTTTTGGGGCCGATATCTGATATTAACACCAGTGTATTGAACAGAAAATACTTGGACTGCCATCTGCTGGACAAACTGTGTTATTACACTATTTTAAACCACTAGTCCCAGCATTTTTTCTAGTCTTTAAAAACAGTTTTGATATTGGTGCAGAAAACATATGTGCCGATCCCGATAGATATTTCTGGGATAAGCAGTTGTCAGCCAATAATATTGGCAAAACGATGTACTGGTCAGGCCCCAGTCTGTTTCTCGCTGCAAGTGATTTATGTTGAGTCTCTGCATCCAGGATGATCAGTCACTCCATCCCAGTTACGTTGACGTGATGATAAAAATGATGATAAGAAAACTTTGTGCTTCACCTCTCTAGAAGAAGCACTTCAGAGTGCTTTGCTGCAGCGAGGAAAGACAAGCATGAGCCAAACGTCCTCAGCCGTGTCTCACTTCAACAAGTTTGGACTTGGCTGTTTTGTGGCTTAAATGATTAATGTTGCGCCTGCTCAGCTGCTGCGTGCTCACCTCTGCCTTTGCACATTACATGAGTTTAACTCCTTCTGTGGCAGTCAAAGGCCCACTTCAAACACTGCTCACATTCCTCTACATGTCCCTCCTTACTGGTATAGCAGCCTTTTATCCATTAATTACAGCTGACAGTCTCTCACTTTTCCTCACCCTGCTCTCCTCTGTGTTCTCTCCTCATTTTCTCTCGTCGTCTGTGTGATCTCACTCTTTCAACACTCCTTCCTCTCTTGTCACCTTCTTCTTGCACTGAAATGGTAAACAGTGTTTGTCAAAATACATTAGCCTGCAGTGAGCTCTATTCTGCAGGATTGTAGCCAATAATCTATTATTACTGAGAGAATATGTTTCATTTTCTGAAAATCAAAGGTTGAGGTTCGTGGGGATTTTTTTTTTGTTGGATGTTACAGTCAGAATTTATTTTTGATATATTGCATTTATGTTTATAAAGTTCCTGTACATATTTAGATGCACTTTTACATACAATAAAGTAAGCTACATAATCCAAATTTCACCTGCCATTATTTGTTTTCTCGGTCATGTTTCATGAAAAAGTATCTTTTGAGTTGATCTCTGTCTGCTTGGCATCACTCAGTAAAGTGTCAAAACCTAATCTGAGTAATCAGAAATTATGAGGAAAGATTGTTTTGCTTACAGACTGTGAAGTCTGCAGGCTGATCCTGGTGCAAAACATAACACTGCGAGTGCAACAGCTTCACTGCACTTAGTCATGCTGTTCTCTCAGTGCCGTTGCTATAGAGCTGGACTCCAGGGTCAACTTTTTCACGAAAATCTTGAAATCTGATGCATTTTGAGCTGAAGTCAGTGTTTAGTGTCCAAAATGGAAAGAGTATTTTTTTTTTATCTCTTGAGAACGATTTTGGTTCTAATGGTTCAGGCCAGAAACTGAAACAGGTCAACCCTCTGCATTATGAATGAGGACCTAAGACCCACTGATTAGCCCTAAATATCCCTCAGTGCTGGGTTTGCTTGATCCTTTCCAGACTGCTGCAGGCTAACGTGTTTGACAACATTTACAGAATGTTTCAGGTCACTGTAGTGATAGTTGTGGTGGAAGGAGCCAGAAATATATTTCCCCGATGTTAATTCCAATTGCAAAGTTTTCTTGTGATGATACCTTTAATGTTCCTCAGCAGTGAAACACAGGAGTCCCCTGGATGATACCAATACTGTACTACATGATATCGTCAGGGCCTGACTGATACGTTTTTGGGGTTGACTCCAATATTAGGGAACAAGAAAATTCTGATCCAATGTATCAGTTATCAAATACTTGTGACAAGGTTATGTAACTGAGACAAGATAAAGATATCTAACATTTTAACAAACTTTTCTTCAAACATCAGTTCACTGAACACTTAAGCATGTCACTAATTAGTTATTTAACAATGGGCCACCCTCTGCTGGACAAACTATGCATTTGCATTATTTTAAATCAGTAGTCCAAGCATTTTCTCCGGTCTTCAGCACTGCATATACAATGACACTGATATTTGTTTAAGGTAATTTAATAGGCTTATAATATTGGTCCAGGGTCGGACTAGGAACAAAACCGGCCCATCAGATCAGCCCCCCCTTAATGGAAAGAGCCGTGACTCCTGTACGAGTGATGAGACCCTGACAGAATCAGACAGAGAAACTTTTTTTTACGGGGCAACGTTTTTTACGCACTTGCTGTGCTATCAGTGGAAAAGGTTTAT
>JAQFJA010000006.1:17214944-17227860 GCA_029874485.1 Naso brachycentron
CTGATACCGATTCTGATACCCAAACTTGCGTAGTAGCTCATACTGGGTACTGATCCAACACCAGCGTATGAAAATAACAATAAAACTTGAGGTGAAATCATAATTTAGTGAAATAAAAATATTTAAATATAATAGTGTAAAACAGTAGTGCAACAACAACAACTCAAAAAGTAAAATCTAGGAAAATCTAATTCCTTACAAGTCGCCATTTAACTGGTGGGTGGGACTTTTCAGTGTAAAATACTGCCAAATGTAGACATTTTGCTAGCTCCGTCAAATCTTTGCTGCTCTTAAAGATAGTAGTTGACCGTGGCAGTGCAGTGCAACGCAACTCAACTCTCTGTGTAGGGGGGCAAAGAAGAATTGATTACAGGTATGATGTCAGTGAGAGCTAACTGAGCTGACTGAGAAGTAGCTTGGTACCGTTAAGCGGCTAATAAATCCCGTAGGTGCCTATATAACATGCTATAGGAGTTGTTCCGACACCAATACCTGTATGGGAAAATGCTGCTGATACTCCCGAAAATGCTGGTCCTAGGTATCGGTGAGTACGCCAGTCTGTGCACCAAACAGATACCATGTAATTTATTAGCGGTAAGAAACGGTACCTAGCTAACACTCAATTAGCTTAGGTGGCTCTGACTGATGTTACATACCTGAAATCAGTTTTTCTTTGCCACTCTACAACAGTACACAGAAAGTTGCGCTGTGCTGCCAGTGGTGACTACTATTTTTAAGAGCAATGAAGAAGAACAGAGAGAACCGACAGCGCAAAATATGTGCATTCAGCAATATTTTAACACTGGATAGACAGAAATCAGTATGGGAACAACTCTTAATTTGACAGCTATTTTATTGTGTGTGTGTGCGTGTGTGTTGTAAAGATGCTGTGAAAAAATATATTCATAATCTATTTTTATACATCCGTAAGCCCTCACTTGAGAGTTGGCTGCAATAACAGATGTGTATTTCCATATTGCCCTTTGATCACCAATCAGGAGGGAGATATAGTTGAAAGGAAATCATTTTTCAGTCCACAGTTGCACATGAATCAGCCATAATTTTCAACCAAGTTTTGAAGACGAAAGAACGAAAATAATACTAAATTTAACCCTCTGCACCTGAAACAGCTGGCAGTATGCTGTGCTGTTCTCTGATGATACAACTGCGCCACATCAGTTGTATTTGTAGTCGATTACCAGCTTCCTCTGCTCTGCCACTGATAAGGGATTAATCGCAAGATTGGAGGAAAATTATATTTGGCAAAATGAACAGGTTGGAGAGTTCTAGTTAATGAATCAACAGAACAGAGATTGGGTATGTTTACATTTTAGTGATTCACATTTTGATCTGATTTCTATTCTACCGGAGATGTAAATATTCTGTCATTACGTGCAAAACTTCTCAAACTAGATGTGTTTGTGTTATATGCCTCCGAGCTGATAAACTAGAAATGGCGCTGCTGTCATCTTAGACAGGAAACTAGTTGGACACCATTCAAGTTACAAGCACTTCTCCTGTTTGGCTGTGTAACATCTGCACTGGTGGATACGTCATTAGCGATGGAATTAACTAAATTGAAATGCACGCTTCCAAACAAATATCTGGTTATAAATGAATAACCTGACCCAAAGCAGATCTGGTTATCAGTGCACCACCTTAATCTCACTTTTACCCTGTCTGTCAGCAGCCTGCAGTTTCCATCTTCAGCTTCATTAATCTTTTTGCAGACAGCGATGGTGGGCGTATGTAAATTTAACCCTCCATTAGTCAGCGTAAGCGTCACCGCTCTCCACTGCTAATGTTGCTGCTGCTGCTGAGAACATTTTCTCTGCATTGTTGCCCACTAGCTATGCCTGCCCACTTGCCTTCCTGTCTGCCTGCCTGCATGCGTGACCTGTTTTGCACCATGAAGAGACAGCAGTACTGATTACAGTAGGGCTAGGCTCTGTACACTATTGCTCCGTCAGTGTTTTAATGGAAATGATTGTAAGGAGAATCTCCAAAAGGTTTTCACACACACATGAATGTAACAGCATTATGGGACATAATCTCAACAAGAGTTACAGTATGGGAGGAAAAAAAAAATCAATAACAACCAAACTCCATTTGAGGTCAATGCAAGTTCCTTTATTTGTTGCTAGCGGGCAGCGATATAATGCCAATTAAATGGCGTCTGTTCGCTCGATTTTAGCAGCCATTCATGTCAGCAAGCTGTTGTCTCCTTCTCCATTTCCTTGAACACAAACACTTGTTTTTTGAAGCTGCGTCAGGCCAGACCTCCAGGCTTTACTGGGTGCTCATATCAGGTTTCAGCTTCTACTGTATTTTGTGTATAGGAGGCTGACATTCAACACTTCATCAGCTCCAGCCCTCATTCTCTGCTCTGTTTCATGTTTGAACCTTTTTTTGTGTTTTAGTCCACTTTATGTAGGCCAAACAGGTGAATAGGTTGTACATTTTTTTCTTCAGCACAGCACAACTCAGAACTCCTTTCCACTTCCTTTTTTCTTATTAGCCTTGTGGTTGATATACAAGCAGTCTTTAAATTCCTTTTTTTATTCATGCAGTTTGTTGTTTTGTGTGAGGCAGGGCTGCACAATTATTTGAAATTTAATCAAAATCACAACATGGATTATTGCAATTTTTAAATTGCAGAGGGCGTAATATTTGTTCAAGGAGAAATATGTGTGTCAGTACAATTTAATTACAATTTAAGTATTGTGTTGCTGTAGAGTTGTCCTGGGCTATGCATCGTATTCTACAGATTTAGGAAAACACCTTTGTTTGGTACAGAGCCCTGCAAAAATCATGTTTTTCAGTGAAAATGACACACAGAGTGATATGCAGCAAAGGTCCCCAGGGTGGAATCGAACCCGCGGCCACAGTACAGAGAACACAGTCTCTGTACTGAGGTGCCAACTCAGCCAACTGAGCAACCAGGTTGCTCTGTAAGGAGAAGCAAGTGTTAAATAAAACATTTTGCTGCTACAAAAATGTCCTTTTTGAAAGTTTTAGAGTGCTAGACTTAAATTTTAGTAGGTAGCCATCTTTCCCCCTTCAACAGTAGGATGTTTATATCATCGTGATTTACATACTTATGGCCTTGATAAATATTTCTATGCAGTAGCTGTGGTAGCTTTCTGTTATGTGATCACTGTTGGCTCACATGCTGCATCTCACTTCTTGTTCATGGCGACAAAAAATGAAGTGACAATTGCAGCCCACATTAGCG
This sequence comes from Naso brachycentron, assembly GCA_029874485.1. Lineage (NCBI taxonomy): Eukaryota > Metazoa > Chordata > Actinopteri > Acanthuriformes > Acanthuridae > Naso > Naso brachycentron. The sequence continues at coordinate 17,218,180 of JAQFJA010000006.1, forward strand.
CAGAGGAGAAAGTGGTCTTTTCTCTCAACTTAGGATCAGGTTTGAAAAAGAGGAAGAGACAGAAAAAGAGTGGGTGAAGGTTGGGGAGTGGGTGAGGGAGGACTTTCTTGTGGGTAATTTTGCCTTGAGTAAAAAGGGACGTAACAGGGAGCAAACATTAAGGTGCTAAATGAAAGCTAATTACATAAGGGCATCAGGGGAAATGGGTGCTGTGTGCCCGCAGGCACTGGCCATCTATCTGATTTAAGATACACAGTGTGTCAGCAGCAAATCGAATCTGCAGGGAGCAATTGAAGGTTCCATTCACACACAGGCACACACGCGCACAAGCTTTATTACCGAGTGTTAGAACCCAGAGCTAGGGTCCCCACCCACTTAGGCTTTGCAGTGAGGTGGGTCAGCACAGTCACTCCTCATGATGTTATTAATTTAGCATCAGACAAACATGGAGTGAAACTTATGCCGAGCATTGGGGTTTATAGCCCAGGTACAAAGCAGAAAATGTTTGTTTTAATGAACGAAAAGTAAAGATTTTCTTGATTGCAAAACTGATTGTTCAGACAACTACTCAGCCCACTGTAATTCTGTCTCTAATAATGAGGTGATGATAATGCATTCATCTGAGAAAGAAAATATCTGGTGGTAATTGCTTTATGTTAAATTTCTGCTCTTACTGTTTGTTTGCCTGTTTGTATTAATGTAGCTGTTATGAAGCATAAACATGGCTATTCATCATTATTTTGTAATTTGATCATTTATATGGGTTATTGGTATTTATGGCCTTTATGGCTTTGATTAAATGTGTCAGTCCATACAGGCGAAAAAGTGGCTGGCGGCCAGAGTCCTGCATGTGCCAAATATCGCAGCCCTAGTCAGGCCCCAGCCCAACAAATCTGTAATCTTTCAGCCCGAGCCTGACCTGGCCCGAGACTGACACCAGTTAAGCCCTCTCTGATGGAAAAGTACACACACACACACACACACACACACACACACATTCACTGCTTACAGGTTGTAATCCTCAACCATAACTGCTAGCAGTGCCAAAGACAATCATGCCCTAAAATCTTAACAACCACTGTTCATTTCAGAGAAGTATAACGCAATCGAAAAAATCATTATAAAGATTTACGGCCTTATTTGACCAATTGTCGAGTTGTTTGTAGAGGTAACCAAAACCTTTTTTTAAAACACAGTTTTTCTTTAAACATAAGATATTTTAAATGCATGTTTTAAATTACACTAGCAAAGCTTAATGGAAACAGCAAAATTTGAAGAAACATCCTCAATTTTGCATAAATTCTATTCTTGAAAAGGTTAAACAAATGATGGGAGACGGAAACGACGTTTAGTACATTTAAGGCATTAGATATTTCGCAGTCATGTGACAGATCAGGTGATTTTTTTTTTCTCAGAGAATAGAAAAAAAGAAACATGGCCAGTACTAGCTGACAAAGAAACAGAATTACCATTTGCTCAATTGGAAAAAAAACCCTCAAAACCTGTGTCCATTCATCTTCAGCAGATTTTCAAGGCAACAGGTTCTGTTTGTTTTTCCTTGAGGTTTAAGGCTCATCTATGCTCCCTTAACGTACAAAAACAGATCCATACATTTGAAATGATAAATTCGTCACTGCCGTTATGCCTCTATGCGGACCTTATGTTGGGATGGATGTTATGCTACACATCCAGTAGAGGGAATCTCTCAATGAACGAGCCTCCATTTCTCCTTCCCTGCCTTCCAGCTGACATTCATTTCCTGTCTGATCTCTTCCTTCCCAGCTCTTCTGTTTGAGTTTTCTGTCCTGTTGTCAGGTGAGGTGACATCAAAAATTCATCTATAATGCCATACCAACTTGCACAGTCTTTCCTCAAAAAGTTCCGCCATTTTTCCAAAATATTCTTCGTCACTGTGGCTCCCTGGTTTTGCTTAACTGTAGGCCACACCGCTTAACACTGCCCCTACAGTTTCCTGTGATACTGCTATGTCTCGTCTGTATCCATAAGCTTCCAGGAGACGGATATACAGCGGAAATGAATGCAGTGTCCAGACAGGAGGCTTAGCCTGTGTCCGTAACTGTATCTAAAGTAGAGCATAAATGAGCCTTTATTGGCAGCTGGAAAGCAACTATTTCCAGTTCACGACCTCTACTTCTTCTCTGTTTAATGCAGCCATGCATAACATTGTTCATCCTTGTTTGCATCAAATTTGCTTGGCAAATCAATGGAAACATGACTAGAATACTGAAAATCTAGCCAAATATTTCTAATTTGAGAAAAAGAAATGAGATGGTAAATGAGGCGTTTTCACATTGAAAAAGACTTCAAAGACTCAGTCGATTATCAGAATAGTTACGAAATTTACCTTTAACTGGCTATTTAATGAAATGATTATTGGTTTCAGATCTAGTTGTAAGTTATGGTTTTTACTAAGTCTGTCATTTTTCTTTAAATTCACCCTGAACCCGAACAAATTACCTGCTAAAAAACCCCCCAAACTCTTATTTTGCATAAAAAAGTACAAATAGTCATAACCGCAATGTTATGGTATGTTGTGATCGATAGTAAAAAAAAAGACACACAACAGCTTGAAGTATCTACAGCACCTGCACACAGTTCAGCTTCAGAAAACGCAGTCTAAATTTTGCTAAACTTCATGATAGGCATGATCTCATGGTGCTGTGCAACTAGAACAGATTTCACATTGAGTTAAACAGGGATAAACTTGAAAGACTGTGCCATTGCCCTTCATTCTGCTCCCTGTGGTCCACACCATGTGGCCCAATTTCCTGTAAAGCTCCACATTCCAATACAGCATAGCTATGCTACGGGGATTTAACATGTGACCTCATCTAGCCTAAACCGTACCCTTCTCACAAAGGAACAGTGGAGGTTGTGTCTCCCGTTTAGCTGCTTTACTGCTCACTTCTCTTCGGGACATTATCTTGTACACCAAAGTTGGAGAAAAAGGCCTCAGTGTCCGTCCCGTTAACACACTTTCGGTTGATTGTCTCTTAGCTGTGATCTGTTCTTTTCTGGGCTGAGCTGCTCAGCCTACACACTCTTATCTTGGGCTCTCTATATATAAAACGGTAGCTGTGTAAAGAGACGACCGGGCCGGCTGCTCTGTATGTCAATATCACACTCATGATTTTGAAATCATTAACCAAAGTAAACTCCCTTGTTTAATAATCATCTCTATCATATTAAACAGTAAGATAAGACTGCTTGGGATATCAAACAGTCCCCAAATACTCCTTATCTTGTTTCATAGCCTTGTTTTATTGGTTTTTAAATAGTGTAAATTTCAGAATCATCTATTTTGACAACATGATCATGTTTCACAATATCCTCTGATCTGCACAGTACGATTAAACTGAAAGAAAATAAACAGAGATACTAAATTATTGTGCAGCCTTGAGGCGAGGTCACTCACACTTATGAAGCTTCATTTTCTCTCGCTCGTGTCTGCCTGCAGAAAGAGGTGCATATTGGCTCCCCGGAGCGGTTTCTATATCTCTGTGTTGTTCATTTGTATGTTGATTGGCCCTTCTGCTCTGCTTAGCAGCAAACACAGATGCAAATTCAAATTGATTCGTAATGTTACTGTATTTGCAGTGTTGCTGTGCACTGCGTTGCATATGTTGTAGCGTAGCTTTGGTGGGAGTAGTTTTGTGAGTGCTACACTCTAAACGCGCAATGCATCCACACATTAGTTCAATTAAATTAATGCGTTGGGGCTGGAAGTAAAGACGGCCGCAGCGCAGACAGCTGCAGCTGATTTATGACTGAATCTGAATTAAAAATTCCCCCGTTCACGGCCAGTCACAGTGAAATTACTGTTAATGAGACGTAACTGTGGCTGCTAATGATTCGTTATAAGCATCTCTGTCTTTTACAACACACATAGGACAGAGAGAGATGCAACAGAATATGTAGAAAAACAAGGTGTAATGGCACAAACATTAACAGTCAGAAGTCAGAGTGCGCAGCTGAATTATAGACTTTTTCTTCCCCTATTTGTGCTTTTCATGTCTCCTGAGCTCTGATTCACCTCCCTCACTTTGACCTTATCAAATGCAGCTGGCGTGCAAAAAGTGGCGGACAAATTCGCTGCTCGGGATGAAAAGATTCCTTTTACTGTCAGAATAGTTTGGATTATAACACTCAATTAACATCAGATTTCTGTACGAATCTAGGCACTCATGGATGAAACTGTAGAGAATGTCGTCAGACAAAAGGGAACCAGGAAAATCTTCATTGCCTCGACCAACGAGTCCTCCAAACTAATATGATAAAATACTGTAGGTACTTTGCCAGTGCCGTTTCAAATGGGCCTAAATGAGTAGACTCCGATCTGGTGCCCTAAAATAGGCAACATCGCTAGCAGTTTGTCAGTTGTTCTTGATCTGCCACAGCTGTGGTTTCATTTTGAGTATGTGTAAGCACCTGAACACTTAGTTAAGGTCAAAGTTAGATCAGGGTCATGTTTGAAAGAAACCACTGTTGACTCTTTGAAAGAGATGTCCAAATCTTGCTCTTTGTTGACTTATTTGTTAATCCACTCCGATGATCTCACAGACAGGTTTTGCAGCTTTTCTAACGACATTTTTCTGCATTTGCATGTGGCAGACAGTCATAAATCCTGTAGTTGTTGTCAGGTAAATGTTAACCTGTTGACTGCTGTCTGCTGATGAATAAGCCTCAAAGGGCTTCTGGTGTCGCCACTGGATATACAAAATAAAGTGTAACAGACATTAAAATTAAATTTCCACCTGTACTTTTTGGTTGGAGTCCATTGCTGGTTGTATTTTTGGGCGATTTTTGTCATTTCTTTTTGTTAATTTGCTTACATTTTTTGATCTACCTCCAAATAATGAGTAAGATCCGCTGCTCAGTGCCTTCGCTAAGGGACTTTGAGAGGTAAGCAAAGGCAGAGAGAGGCAGCCTCAAAGGCTACTTTAGAGCAAACTCCAGAAGACAAAGCAGAATCCGGTGGGACTCAAGGTGTTTATTCCCCCCCTTCGGCTCCCAGCAGCTTTCTGTCACCTGGCTGTATATAACTGGACATTTGCCATGTGTGGAACTTTGGCAGCTTCTAGGACAATTTGGCACCGATTTTAACAAAAACTCTCATCCAGGTTAAGACTGTCTCTTCCTTGTACTAATTGTTGTTTGTAGTGTGGTTAGCCACCTGAGGTGTGAAGATTTTGGCTAATGCCTGACAGATAAATTTAAGAATAAAGAGCTAATATAAAGTAGTGCGGGGCAAATCACCTGAACTTTGTATTGCAATATTTTTAAGACTTGTACACAATATACAAGCTATCTCAGTATTTTTAAATCCTTTCAAAGGCACTTGATTAAAGCTAGAACTGGACGACAGAATCAAACATTACAATCTTTTGACCAAGTAACCTCTCTGATGTGACACTATTGAAGGTATGACTATTGATCCTTCCACAAAACAGAAACACAATGAGATTTTTTATAAGTAATCATCCGTAATATGAATTTGATGTCTAAGTGGGTAAAGACACCTTTAGAACAAGCAGATCGGTCAGGTAAGGTAACATTACTTGAATGCCTTATCCAAAATGGAAGACAATATATAGTCTCACATCTTGATAGCAGTATGGTGTCTTTATATTTCCCAGCCCTAATATAAAGCTGTGGTGAGAGGTCTGGCTTAGTGAGACTATTATAAAGCTAAACTGCCATCAGATGGTAGCCAGTTGACTCTAAGTTAAAATTTCTGCCAATGCAGTTCGCCTCCTTTTCCCTCCACACAGATTCACTCAAATGTGATTGGTTGTTTCTACTTTGACTACAAACAGACCCCAAAGTGAAATCAGAAATCTTCAGATACTAAATTTTATCCCAGGCCAACAGATTCTGCATTCATATGCAAATATTTGTTTGTAGAAAATAGGAAAATGTTATGATTTAAAAATGGTGCAAATGCTTTAATTTGGGTAACAACTTAATCTCTACTTTGTAAGAGAACATAAGTTGTGTGGATGGTTACCAACGACTTAAAGTGTTCAGTGAACGTGGGTGGAGGAACGATAAGGGTGATTCTAAGTAGTAATGATTGAAGTGACAGCGCAGCGTAGGAGATGAAGACGCTCAGATATGAGGAGGTGTGGGTGAGTGGAGGAAAAAAGAGAGGAAGAAAAGGAAGCCGTCACACAATCACATGATGATTTCTGAAACAAGGGTAGCTTTATAACTGTGCCTCTCTCTAGCAACCAAAGGCTCTACCCAGTAATTCAAAGACCAAGTCAACACACACACAAAAATGCACACACGCACACATGCAAGCTCCCTATTAGTGACACACACAGAAAACACACACATACGCTGTGTACGCTTGTCTCCGGGTAGGTGAGTTGGATAATCCCATGACTCGCCTGACCTCCTCCATACTTCTGCCGTAGTGACACTCGATTGGCTGAGAGGCTGAGCGTTAGGGGAGGAGGAGGAGGAGGCGTCGTCTGCCCCAGCAGCAGTAATAGGAATATTATATAACTCTGGCAGATGAGGCGGCGTGAAGGGAAGAGGAAGAGAGGGAATGAGCAATGGGAGAGGGCGAGAGAGAGAGTAAGAGAGATGGATGCGACGGAGAGAGAGAGAGGAAGTGAGAGTGGGGGGGGAAGGAAGGGAGAAGTACAGTAAAACAATGAAATTACACAATAAAGATTAGCCAGTCAGCAAACAGATTGCCTTACATAATGGGTTAATGATCCATGCAGGAGGGCTGCACACTATTACAAAATAATTCGAATGCTTTTATTTTGTTGTGTTTTTATGAAGAAGAAGTAAGCTGCTGCTGAGGAATTTGATCAGAATTTGATTTTATTATTTAAAGTATTTATTAGAGCTGCAACAATTAATCCAATAATTGATTAATCAACTGATAGAAAATTAACCACCAACTGTTTTGATAATCGATTCATCTTTTCAGTCATTTTGCAAATAAAAAAGTGAAAAGAACTGCTGGGTTAGTGTCTTAAATGTGAGGATTTACTGCTTTTCTGTGTCATTTATGATCATAAATGAGGAGTCTTTGTGTTTTGGGCTGTTGTTTGGACAAAAGATGCAATTTGAAGACGTCACATTTGGCTCTGGGACACTGAGATGAGCATTTCTAGCACATTTCGACATTTCATGAAATAAATGATCAATCGATTAGTCGTTTAAGAATCAGCAAATTATTCGATAATTCAAATAATTGTTAGTTGCAGGCCTAGTATTTATACACAACATATGAAGTGTTTTTGGTAATACTTCTTCTACTGAAATACCATTACTACTACTACTTCTACTACTACTGATGGCTAATGAGACCAAACATGTTTGTTAGAACAGAAAAAGTCTGTTTTTGTGTTTTAGTGGATTTCTTTTACTTTTATCTAAACCTGTATTATCACTGCCACATTTCTTTTGTCAAGTAACTGATTAGTTGATCTTCAGCATATTGAGTAAACTGTTTTAATAGTAACTTAATTGTTTAAGTAATTTTTCAAGCTAAAATGCCAAGTATTTGCTTATTAGTGGACTTGCTGTATATAATATTGTAATCCGATTATGTTTAAACCTTTGGTGGTCTTAGACTCTTAAACTGCGTTAAGCATTTTCTGACATTTTTATAGGTTGTTAAAAATAATCATCAGTTGTATTGGCAGTCGTAATAATTGTTTGTTGCAGGCCAGTCTTTATTCAGTAATGATACCGCATGTTATCTGTGTTAGTGAAATAAGCTAAAATAAAGCTAAATTCAAAATTAAATGAAATAAAATTAAAAATTAAATTAAATAAACTAAAATAAGCTTTGCTGATTTCTAACTTGTTGCAATTTGGTGTCCCGACCGAATCAGAAAAGCACACATTACTGTAAATATCTCTGAATACAAAATAAAAAGTAGAGTGTGTGCACCCCCAAGATGGGCTGACGGACCAGGTGACTGAAAATGAATGGCCTTTCAGAGGGCACTCACAGAATTAGAGAGTAGGTAGAGGACGCTCATTATATTCCAAGGTTGCTGTAATAAAAGATTGAAATACATTTTTTTCAAAAGCTAACTTGAATGCAAAACTCTTCTGCTTAAAATGAATCTGCTTCTATACACAATGCAAATCAAAATGATTAAATTCTCTCCACTGAGACTTTTTCAGTGCTCTAGTAAACTGAAATTAAACTAAACTGCAATTCATAACCGAAACAATAGAGTTGGCCAAACAACAGCTGTGTTCATCATCAGAGAGCTGCAAAACAAAGACAGTATGCTTTTAACATTGTCCAGTGATTTTATTGTTCCCATGAGACTTCAGAGGATTATTTTATTAAAGGAAACATCTGCCATATGTTTCAATCAACAGTTACTTGTAACACATTAATAAGAGCAAGTAAGATGCCACACAAATGCTTACATTAGATTTCTTAAATGTTTCCCATAATGAATTTGACCATGTCATCAGTTTTCATGTTTCCTTTAAGCCCCATTACTGTGCATGTTCTCAAATCAAATATCTCTGTGCTGAAAGGAAACCACTTCACTCTCCCTCCGCCCAGCTCATACTTTCTGCTCCCACACATTTACCCTAAAAAAGCTTTGATCTTAATGGAAAAACGATGCTCTCATCGGTTCCCACTGCAGTCACTGGTATACGATTCCCCAGTGACACAGCAGGTCAGCCCAGTTCAGTTGCTGCAGGCGCTTTGTTTGTTGTGGATTGTCATTAGTGCTGAACTGTCTTTTCCACCATCTCGACCAGTGTCGTTTTGTCATTAAGAAAGAGTTGACAACTTATATCTCTGCTCTGGTTGGATTTTATTTTGTAGTAAGTTAAAACAGTTGGCATGTTTGTGTAACAAATTAAAATTGAGCCTATTAGCAGCAGAGTATAATATAGAATGAAGGCTGTGCTAAAGCCATAATTGATGTCAGGATTTATAATGCAAGCGTTCTGCTAAAAACACATTTATTTAGATACAGAGAGGATTGTGCATTCTTAATAAAATCATAGAGACAGGGCATTGATATCAGGGCCCTTTCAATGTATCTGTATGATCTCTCAGTATTGACACACATTGTTAGCGTGTGTTTGCACTCAGAAAGAGATGTTCAAGGTAGAAGTAAAGTAGTGCAGAAGAGGAAACTGGCAGCATGCCTGAGAGCATAAACACTATCCAGCCTGCTCACATTTGCCTTTTTTAAGACTCAGTTGAGCTTGACTTAGCTTGACTGGTGCAACCAGTCATGTGCAGCAACACACACGTGTGTGCACATGCACTGAGAGAGATGTGGGCAGAGGCAGAGCAGCAAAGGGCAGCGAACCGCTATCTGCTTTTTTTTTTTGGGTTCATTCATATCTTCTCCTCAAGTCCCTTGTGAAAGTTTTGGTGTTCACGGGCTGGATGGATTGCCTCTGTTCTCTGCATATGTCTACCAGACTTTGTGCATTTGTTTGTCATGTAGTCTTGCTCACACACAAGTCATTTTTTGTGTGTGTGTGCGCGCACATGTTTATTGCACTCTGGTCCAGTATGCAGGCGTTCCTAATGAGGCTTGAATCTGCGCAGCATGGCTCCGAGCCACACTTGTTGGCTCAGTGATGGGAGGAGCATGTGAGTTAGAGCAAGAGAGAGGAGGGAGGGTTGAATGCAGAATGGATGTT
>JAQFJA010000006.1:17289732-17302736 GCA_029874485.1 Naso brachycentron
ATATATTATTTTTTTTAAACTTTTTTTTTTTTAACTTTTTTTTTTCTTTTTCTTTTTTAGTTTTTGGTTTTTTGTCTTTTTTTTTTAGTTTTTAGGTGACAGAGAGTCTGCATGCAGTCACACACCCGATCTCTGCCGGCACACCCAAGACTGTCACCCCCCTAAGAGGTTTATGGCATGTGAAAGCTGAAGAAAACACTTTGTCAATGAAACAGCAAGAACCCAGAGGAAAAGACTGAAAGAGCACGAGCAAAAAACAACGCCAGCTGTCTGTGAACAACAGGTCACAGTCATCGACCAGGAGTCAGTGGATGGCAGAACAAATATCAAAGGGGATAAATTTTCTCTTTTTAAGTCATGTAAACGCTGTAGCAAGTTTAACTCATTTCTAATTCACATAAGCAAAAAAGTCACACCAGAAAAGGATCCATTCAGAAGTCTGAGAGACAGACGAGAATAATCTTAACTTGCTCTCACTCTTATTCTGTTCTGACAAAGCTCTCACAGTTTCAGCTCCCGCTGTATTTTAAACTTTTTTTAACCTAAATATCTGTTTATTTCATAATGTTAATGCTTTACCTTGAATAGCTGAAGTCTCACTTGCCACTGTATCTAATACACTCAGCTGCCTGTGCATTAGGTACACATAGCTTAAATTAATGTGGTCTTATATTAAACTGGTTTAGAGAAGTGTTTGAGTGTGGTCATTTTGGAGGATGTAGTTTGTGCTGTTTTAAATGCTGTCTCTTATTCTGTCCACCATCTTTCTATCAATAAGAGTGGGCTTAATAACAGAAACACCTCATTATTAGGACCTTCACAAAGGTTGGATTTATCGCCAGCTATTCTATTAGATTACGTTGGCTCAGCCAAATGTAAGTGCATTTTCTCTATCAATAGGAGAACCTTTTTGGGGTAATACTGTTTTAACAGGCCGCTGATGTGAATAAACCTTCTAAACTGATCTGCGCTGAAAGAGACAGTGAGCTGAGGTGTGTTTACTGTGAAAAGCATTCAGGCGTAATCCGCTAAGCCCAGGTAAAGACGTGCATGCCCTCAATATACAGCACCTACATTCAAGCTCGCCTACATACTGCATCAACATGGCTGATGCCCTATTGTCACACATTATATCATGCCGCTGCTGTTGAAGAAAAGCCTGATAAAGCCGGAGAGCTCAGATGCGGGTTTAAACTGAAAACACAATGCCAGTCCGCTGCATTAGTGGAATAATTGCACGTAAGCCAACAGTGTCATGCCCTGCTTTTTTGCTTAAGGGCTGCAGCAGCTTGTGGTTATGTAATCTCCAAACATTAAGCCTATTTGATTCACTTTTTTTTTTTTTGGTCTATACAGTATATTGTTGCCTACGTACAGTATGATGACATCAAAATGTGAAGCTGAATTACAAGTCCTGGGAGAAAAAAATGAAAAAGCCATTGTCAGGGCTGGTCTTGGCGAGAAAAAACAAGATATTTGTAGGAGTCTTGCAGGAGCAACAGATTTGATGATCTTAATCATCTGGAGTGCTCGTCAGCATCTGCCCTGCTCAGATGTTTTTGAGCAAAACGCTGCACTCCAATCAGTTCAAAGGGTGAGTGTCCCTTGGTAAGCTGTGATGGGGGATTTTCAGGCCACCAGACATCTAGATGGCCAGTTTAAAAACAAAATAAATTATTTTTTTTAAATTTATATTACATATAACATTGTTTCGACAGCTTTAATGGCTAGATAATAATAACATACCCTGCTTGAGTTGAAAAAACTGTCATTTCAGTCTTCCGACAACAAAAATGGAAAGTAAACTAAATGTATAAAATACAAGCCCAGTTTTAACTGAAATTCGAGGGCATCTAATGACTTAAAATTCATCAGATCTTAATGAGCTGCAGCCTCTGTAGCTTCTACACTTTCTGGTATCCATAGAAATGCTTGCACCTGACCATCAACTCCGCTTTCCCCTTTCAGGATCCAGGGTTAAGTCAGGAAATAGATTTGGCCTAGTGGCTTCTGGATGGGCTTCTATTTCCAGTACACGCCTCCTTTATGCATGCGGTCAAGAGATTACACAGAACCATAATCCTCCTCGAGAACAGAAAACGACAACAATCAAGCCGAGGAGTATTAAGGCAACATGGGTGTAGAAAGAGGTGAGCAGAGGGTTCACAAGTGCTATTAGCACAACACAGAAACTCCAGTTAAATATGATGCTTTTTCTTATGTGGGAAATGTCTGATGCAGCATAGTAATGAATAATTACAGTTGTCCATGTGTGTGACTTTCTCCACCTACTTGCCCAGATGTTTCATCAGCAGCTCAAGCATCTGTTTGTTCTTCTCAGGCAGCCGGTGCACCAGAGCGTGGATTTCTTTCACTCGGGCCTCTGGGTTGTCCAACTCTGGACGAAGACAGACAACAACACAGTTCAATTGTTAAAGAAATAAAGACCTCAGCTGGAAGTTCAGAGCGTCAATTTTGGTCGCGTCTTTATTGACATGTGAGGAGGAGACACAACAATTAATTGTTGCTGTGTAGCTAAAAGCCTGATGTTGCTTACCCCTCTGAGAAATAAATCTACATTATTGTCAAAACAGTGAGCCACAGCGTTGCACTGGATGACACGTTCAACCCCACATGCACCATCTGCTGCCCTAAATACTCACTAGAACGTTAATGTATTTATCTTTGACTTCAAATAGTTCTAAACAAAATCCCCTATTTACTCCTGTTTGCTTTAAAATGAAACTCTTTATTTGTGATCTGTTCTCAAAGGTTTACATCTTCATCTGGGTGCCACAGACAAGGCGTGGAAGTCAACCAAAGCATTCGTTGTTTTGGTCTTTTCATTAGATTTGTTGACAATTAGAAAAATGTGGTGCTTGAGGTTTAAAATCAGAGTTTATGTCGACAAAACAAAGAGGCACAGAGAGATGCAAAGACCAGATAAAAACGGCAGACAGATTGGAGTCAGAGACAAAAGAAAAGGTGGTTTTAGTCACTGTGCTGTAAAGCGGGAAAGCTCTGTGTCCTGGTGATTAATCGAAGAGACAGGCAGGGTAAACAGACAGGTAGGCAGAGAGGTCTGTTGTTGATGAACGACTATAATAAGTCACGGCTGCAAAGCCACGACAGCAGACACACACTACATCAGCCCTCGGGTCCTGGCTGTCAGCGCCGGGCAATACACTCACAGCGGGCAGAGCATCTCACACACAGGCGCACATTTTTCTTAACAATTTACAGATTTGACAAACTAAAGCACACATACACACATACGCAACCCTCAAGTGTACGACAAATGCAGACCAAAAGCACTTACACGCATAAACGCACACACAGAGAAGAGCCACTGCAAAAATACTGCTGCAAATTTAGCAGATGCACGCAGTGCAAACACTGAAAACAAAAACATGTAACCAGTCAGATGCACACACACACACCCACACCCACTCACACACACACACACACACACACACACACACAAACACATAGACTCAAATACTCATAGCATAAAAATGCATGTGCATGTCCACTGCACCTCCAAACAGATGCATGCACATGAAAACAGTAACACGCATCGCCTCTGTGGTATCCGCCACTTCACACACATTATGCTGCAGCACACACACTCTTCCGTCAAACTAGCAGGAAACAAAGTTTTACAGGCAGAGGTTAGGTTGTTTTTGAAGTGGGACTGAAGTAGATCAGCACACTCCCAGTTTGGAGGGGGAGTAGAAGTACCGGTGTAGGAAGCAAAGTGATGTACTGCTGTGGATGAGCGTTTAACCATCTAAATAAAGAGGCCAACCTCGATCAATCCAATATCAGCTTTGGTACACGTTCTATTGAGGATATTTCTACTGCTTCATCTGGCCATCCGACAGCGCTTTCCAACGAGGAAAGTTATTTCGCTCCATCTAAACCCACTAGGCTTCTTTGACAAAAACAGTGTTTTAAGCTCAAAGATTATGAGAATTGCTTGTCTAACGCTGCATCGATCAGTTACTGTGTTATTGTGTGACTTTGTGTGTTTTAAAAGAGTAATTAGGATTTGAATAAAGAAACATAGACACATATAACAGCTTCAGTGGCCCAGCTGTAGGGGCTGACAGCATGCAAATTTTGCAAAGCAGTAAAAATATTCTAGATATAGGGTGTATTTAAACTGTAAAACTAAAATGTAAAAAAATGCGATTAAGTTTTTGCAGCAGTAAGTCAGCAGTTAGTTACGTACAGTAGAAAATTACCAAAATTACAGCGAATAGATAACAACAGTGTAACGATACAGCGATATATCAATGTATTGTTTTTTATTTCTACAATCCAATTACATTGATAGGTTAATGACAATCTGTCCTTTTAGTGTAAATTGTATCGATCTAAGCTCGTTTTTCCAAAGCAAAAATCAATTGTGTCGGTACTAAGAATTAGCGCCTTGTATTTAGCACTTCAAATGCAGTTATCTAGATGTATTTTTCACAATTATAATTGAAAATAGTTTTAAATGTTACTCCATTTCATTCTCGGATGTTTTGGGTGTGTGAATTGCGTCAGCAACATTGCTTAAGATAATGGCGGATCATGGCAGGGAAGCACCAAGAGAACGAGAGATTTGCGGTCCACCCCGACTGAATAGAGGCCTTGTACTGAATGTTCGTGTTGTTTGGTGTATCAAGCTATTTCAGTGTTTTACCTCCTTTACCAATGTATAGAAATGGTCATTTTCTTTTATTGTATTTTTGGCAACAAAAAAAAAGGAAAAAGGAAAAAAAAAGTTACTGGATTGATTTCTAGTCATTGAATCAAATCATACTGTATCACCGTTGAGCCTATACCATTCTTGCATCCTATCGGCAACCAGTTATCGTAATACACAGTTTATCGCCATTGAACCTATTATTACACCCTTAATAGAAAGCCAGTAGGGGCTAATGTTAGTGGTTAGCTTGGTTAGCAGTAGACTAATCATAGAAAACCTCAATAATGATACGGTATCACAACTTAACACTCACAAAACAGCTAAAATAAGAGGAGTATCTACGGTTAACATTCCAACAAGGTCATACAGGCCTCGCAGCAACCAGATTCCAGGAAGTCGCTGCTCTCGGCTGTTGTTTGTCAAGAGTAGTTTGATCACGTAACCACAAATAGTTGTCTTCATACTTCTGTTTGTGTTAAGATGATACAAACAAGATAAAATGTAATAAACTTCAGGCATTTCTTAAACTTAGGACAGAGTGAAGCTACTGTAGCTGCTTCCTATTGTGTGTAGCCTTTATGTTACACTCGATTATATAATGGGCTCTGGGTCATCACAACCATGAGAGCAGTATTAATCTAGGTACTGGTCAGCATGAAAGTGAATAAAAGGTATTGTGGATATTTCTTTAAGTGTTTGACCAGCTGCATGTGCATTAAGTCAAAGACAGGAGACCAGAAATACAGACAAAACCAAACACACACATTGTCAAAATATTTTGGGATTTGCCTTATTGCCTAGATTAAAAACTAAAACTCACACAAAATATGATGAAACTAAAAAGAGTTCATCCAATTTGTACAGTACAGTGACAGAAAACACTGTGGGTTTTTTTTGTTGTTGTTTTTTTTAACTTTTAACACATACCAGCCACTGTGCTGACAAGAAAAAACACACACAAGCTGTAGTCTGAATGTGGATGTGACAATGTGGTCAGTATTTGTGGTGCTGAGTCACAAGTGATAACACTAAGCAGGAGCCATTTATCATCGCAGCCTTCACCACAACTTCCACTTCACAGCCGCCTTTTCAAACCACTTTTTCACTCTTACCTTGAATTTCAGCCCTTCAGATGGGAAAATAAATAAACTGTGTGTCAGTATTCATATTTTGTCTCTTCAAATCCTCTTCCCTTACAGCTTCAGGCTCTAAAATGCTCGGAAAAAACCTAAAAAAAGTTTAGGTCTAATATCATCAAAACCTCATCAATGCATTCCTTAAGCAAGAGGGGATTTTGATTGTTTGGTTTACATATTTTTAAAATCAAAGTCAGGCAAGCAAACATGCACACACCCACTTACAGTAAATGAAGCATGCATTTCTTCAGGATGTTTGCCAAATCTGCTGAACATGGGCTGTACATGAACACACTCATTCTTATCATTCATTACTGATGCCTGACCTTTGCAGTTACTTTATTTCCCATATCTCGTATACCTTGGATTCATACTGTAGAGTGTTGGGCTGCACAAAGTAGAGCAAACTGTATAAATACAAAAGATCTACAGGTTTAACCAGACAAACTCCTTTTTTCACTTTCAACCAAACTGCTGTGTAAATTGTGAGTGAGTGTTTCAAATTTAACATATTTGGCTTCAAAATCTTAGCAAGAGACCACATGATCTTAATCTATGTGGCGCGTGACTGTGACAATATAAGGAACAGAAGGTTTAACTTTTCCCTTTTCATTAAAGATGTAATTGAATGATGATGCTTAGGGAATACTGTGAGGCTTAATTTGAAAAGTTGTATCTTTCTGATGACTAACAGCAGTTGCCCTAACTGATTAATTTGCATTAACAACGGGTTGGGTCATGTGACAGTAGTGATTAACCTTAAACAGTATATCTGGTATTGTACAGACCCACTGTGACGTTCCCTACGGTTTTGTGAAGTAGCACTTTGAATATTTTATTTTGCTGTTTTTGTTTTATCGAGCCAGGAGTGACCATATTTGGACATTAGGGGGGAGTTGGAGGGGTTTGTCAATACCTTTGTGAGAGCTAGCAGACATCCGCAGCTGCTGTTTATTAAGCTGTTTATTAACCACACCCACACCCTTAATTATGCGTAACTGAAAGTCTTGTATACTTTTAAATGAGTGAGTTTAACTCCCATAGACTTTTATGTGCATGGAGATCCTAATCCTAGCTATAGAGGCCAAAACTGTGTTCTGCAACACGCTGTAAACATATCTATTAAGCCAGGCGCTCACCTTTTCCATTTATTTAGGTCAAATAAAGTTGTCCTAAATAAATAAAAAAGCCCATCCCTTGGGATTTATTTATTTATTTATTTATTTTACCTTTATTTAACCAGATGAGTAGGTTGAGAACCAGTTCTCATTTACGACGACGACCTGGAGCCAGCCTCAAACGGACATCCCAAATAGAAATTATCTTTTTTTTTTTTTTTTTTGTATTTTCATTCTGGGTTCTTTTTTTAGCCCTGGAGGTTCCGGCTTTGATGAACCCAAAACCAATCACCAGATTCTTCCCACTATCACTTTAAAAGGTGGTAAAAACAATGTTGTGCTTGGCTTCCTCTGCTTCCCTCAAGTGGCCAATTAAGTCTGTATGTTGACAACAAAAGACATTGTTATACCGATCCACCAATAAGCTTGTTACTTTCATTAACAAAAGAAACACTGAGTCTAAACAGCTGCAGGCAAATTAAAGGTGTTATGATGTCTTTACATTCAGCAAGCTTTGCATTAAAAAGATGGATGTTCTTGATTTCAATGACTTGAATCAAATTTAATAGAATGACAAAATCTGTGAGCAAAACGATGGGGGGGGGGGGATAAGTATTGTTTACTAGTTATGATTATTGTTTTTTTTTCACTGCTGCTGAGATATCACTGCTCAGCAAGCATTTTCTTTTTTTCATAAAGCTGTACTCTTCTTTCCAGCAGAAGCATGGACTTTCCAGAGGAGGTTGAGCAGGATAATGTGGTGACACAGAAAGAGATCAATCTAGAAACAATGTCAACATAACAAGAAAACAGAAGAGGAAACGAGAAGGGTAAGATGTGAGATCGAAAGATGGATCACTACAGTGTGATAAGTAATGTGGGCGGTAGAAGTGACGCCGGAGCTAGAGTAAAGGTGAAGCTTTCGATGTACCGGTTTGTCTAGATACCAGCGTGAGCATAAGGTCATGAGTTTTGGATGAGGACCAAAAGAATGATTGTGTGAATACACACAAATAAATAAAGTTGACCTTTGAATGGTGTGTCAGACTAGGGTGTGTCAAACTTAGGGAAAGGGTGAAAAGTTCACACATTTTAAATCCTTTCAGCATGTAATATGTAATTAAATCATTTTCAGTAAGTAGTCCAAGCATTTTTCTAGCCTTAGAAAACAGTTTCAGTATCTGCGCATATTGGAGAATATACACGCTGATCCCAATACATCTGTGAGAGGTCAATATCTGCCCAATATTGGCAAACAGATATATCGGTCAGATAATTGTCATAAAAATTGTTGGAAGCATCCTCCCTAAATCCAGTACTGGGAGGCAGTGGACTTGTGATGCTGATCCAGAATCAAACAAGAACTTTGCTGATGATCAGTTGTGTGTTCCTACAAAAACACTGACCCTGAGGATAAGGGGCAGGAATGGATTCAATGCAACATTGAAAGATGAACCGATTGATGCATGATTGGAAATTCAGAACAGGTTTAATGACAAGATGCTAAAATTTTGAGATGAAATCTCCCGATCCACCGCCACTTCCAAGAACAGGCAGTGTATTTATCCTATCTTGACCTGAGCGATTTTCAAAGTTTTTCAGAGACAGAAAAGGAGAGAAGGGCTATGCAATAATCGCAAGTTTGACCTCCCAACCCAGTGCCTAACCCCTTTGTGCAGTTGGTTTAGATCTGCAGCTTACCTTTATGATCACTGTATAGTCTACTAAGCAGGCAGCACACAAATCTTCTAGGATCTTTTCAACTGTCGTAAATATGTGCCATGCAGGTTAGCCTCAATGTCAGACTGAACATTAGCATTAAATAAACTCATAGTCATCATTTTTCATCTCTGTATCCTCTCTTATTCCTTTATCTCTTTCCTTTGTGAACTAACTTGCAGTGAGGCTAAAAGTAAATAATGGTTGGTTGAGCTCTTTCTAACCTTCACAGAAATTCCACCACCTTGCAGTAAAGAAACAAGAAGCCCATTGAAAAGTGAGATGAAGGAATTCAGGCAATACAATGAAAAATGTCAGATAGGAGATAAAGTAAAGAAAAAATAGAGAGAATTAAAGGTGAAATGTGTGGAGAAAATGAAAGGTTAAATAAGAAAGAGATACAACAAGCAAAACTAATGACTGGAGACAAAGTAATTACTGTATGTGAGTTTTCCTGCTGGTACATGTTAGAGAAGGTATCTGAAATCCAGGCCGCACTCCACCCACCATTCTCCTCATCTTTCTCTTAAAGTCTCGACTTTTGGGTCTAAATCAGTTACTGCTTATAAAACTTTATTATGCAGTTTTGAACCCTTATGAGAAGAATCGAATACACTGAAAATATTACAGTGACTGTTGGAGATTGAAGAAAGCTAGGGTTTTTTGTTTTGTTTTTTTTTTAATAAAGTTATTTACTTGGTGCTTGTAAAAAGAAAAAAATAACTGAAAACTTTGCAGCTGCTCTTTAACACAAGCCTCAACACACTAAACCGTCCATTTAAACCATTTTTTTGAAACCGGAGTCGCATGGGATGGGAGTGTAAGCTGAGATGAAACTAGAGGAGGAGGAGGAGGGGGAGGAAGATGAGGTTTGCGAGCTTTATGGTGGGAGGAGTTGGAAAACATATGTGAATGAGAGGAGAAAAAGAACAGCCAAAAAAGAGGGAGTTCAACACAGGCCGTTGTCCTCAAATCACCCCGCTGCTTCTGCAAAATTATTGCCTTGGAGAAATTACAAAAAGAAAAAAGCACACACGCAGGCAGACACGCATTCCGGCACACATGCATTCACACACAAAGTCATTACATGCAAATGCAGACACGCACATAAACAGAAACGGGTAAGCGGCAGTGGAAGAAGTGGAAGAACAGAGGGAAAGAGCTGGGGCAGGGTGGGAGATATAAATCTGTAAACTCTAAATAGTTGGCAAGCACTTTTCATATTTTCTGATTATCACCAAAACCACGAACACCAGCATGGAAGCATGTGTGGTCCAAGTTCAAACCAGCTATCTCGGCATTTTTAACTACCACAGGCTCCTCTTCTCCTAACACACACTTGAACAAACTTTTCTCCTTCTCTTTCCAGTTGGCCTCACTGTGGAGCCATTTCCTGGTGGCGTTGCCAGAGACACACGGTCATTTCCTGGAGTACTTCCTCTGTCGGCTCAACTTTCGAAAGGGCTTAGCTACCGACAAACAAAGAAAAACAGGTCACTGGAACATCCTGTAACACAGCAGAGCAGACTGGACCGAACTAGATGAAACTGCACCTGGACTAACTGGAGTGAGCTAATTTTTAAAATATTCTGTAAAAAGCAGATAGAGGAGCAACACAGAAATAGTCCGGACCATAAAAGCAAGGACAGACGGGCCTTAATAAACTACCCTGGATCAATACAAGGCCAGACAAAAACTAGAAGCACTGTTCAAACGATTAAGAGTGCTTCAAGTCTGGAAAGTCTCTATTTCATGGTCTAAATCAGTTGGTGCTGGCAAAGCTTATTCTGCATCCTTGGAGCCACAAAAGAAGAATCTAGTACGTTAAATCATTGCACTGACCACTGTGACTGCTGAGTTTAAGCAATCTGTCTTCAGTACAGTCAACTGTTTGTTGAAAATGCAATTTTTAATCCTGGCTTAACACTCCACATCCACGAGCTGCAGGTAAAAGAAGTTAATGGAACATTTTGAAGCTGCTGTTTGACAAACCTAAAAATGCTCAGTTTTTACCAGGCTGTCACTCAGGGGTCAGCTCCCCAAGCTTTTTCTCTTCATGTGGAATTTGGATCTCATAAATACTGTATAAAATGCTTCACACAGCAGGTCAGTTACCACACACACACAGCATCAAGCGCTTCAGATGGGGAGGGGGCTCAGCTACCAAAGCAGGCTGGAAGCCCAGCGGGTGTCCTGGTTTCTCAGCAGGTTGACCGTCTATTTGCAACTGGCAACTGGTGTAATAGCAAGTCATGACCTCATTCACATGATGTTTAATATAATGTTCTCGTTCTCCAAATTACACAGAAGAGGAATGCTTGAGAAATCTATTCAAACAGACATTCACTGGCGAATGAAAGGAGAGGACAAAGAGCCTCTGTCTTAAGTGTAACAAAGATTAAAGCATCACTTTAATCCATTCATAAAATGTACATATCAGCATGACATGACTCAAGAGGATTTCAGCTTAAATGAATAACAATGCTGACATTACTTGATGATTCTCCGGCTCAGCAGTTTGTTGTAAGAATGTGTGAACTCCATGCGAAACGTATGGCCCTTAATTCAGAGCTATTTGCTTTTTTTTAAAATCCAACATGGTCTAAGAATAACTGTTTGCAGTGCTTTTATGTGGGTTATCTCAGACAACCTCAATTTGCAGGTTAGTCACGCATGCTCTTCCAACTGAATTTCATGTTTACCAGACAAAGAAGACATGTTGAATTCAAACACTTACTGGCAGCTTTGATGAAGCTTCTCTGGTACTGGTACGTCATGAGAGGCGCTGGAAGCATTCTGGAAACAAAGGAGGCGTTAGGATGAAACCAAAATGGAATACTAGTTCTGGGTTGGCTGCTTTGCAAAAAAATCAATTAATGGAAATAGTTTGGGATTATGTCTTTTATTGTCTCGAGTGTGCCAGCTTGCACAACTGGACATCTGTTTAATCACTGCTGCCTGAGGGTGCAGTGACTGCTGCTTGTTCTTAATGAGGCCTGGCCAGAGGTCCCGATGCTGTAAGTGTGTGCAAATGCATGCACATGAGTCTATATGTGGATGTTTGTGTTGCGCACAGCGTAGATTCATTCATGTACAGCAGGCTGAGCACAGCTTGAGCTCAGCTACCCTCTCTCTTTTCATGCATTTCTGTGTCCTCTTACTGCTGCACTGAGGCCAGCAGGTGACACAGGAGTTGCAGTTGGAACTTGTGATTGTATGCAGCTGTGTGAATATGAAGGAAAATGATCATTTGTGACATGATAGACCCCTCTGGTGCTAAATAAAACAAACTTAATGAGTAAATACAGCAAACGCTGAATGAATAAACAGGAAAATAAATAATTTACTGGGCTGTTTCCAGGTCAGAGGTCAGTTTTACAGAAGTGGCAGAGACTGAAAAACAGCAATGTGCAATTATTCAAGGACTATGGGTGAAGAAAAGTGGTACAATTTCAAGATGAGAGGAATAATATGAGTGCTGAAAAAGGAGCAGGTAATCCTTTTACCTTCGAGGTTAAAAACGTACTTTATATTCAAGCACTGAGAGTTGTGAGTGGGGAAATTTCGCAGCCATTTTTATGCAAACTTACAGCAGCCTATTCACACAAACCTGAGATAGTTCTTGATAGCACTCGTTATTGTCTTAATCTCCCATTCTGGGTTTTCCAGCTCCACGTCAGCACATGTCTTCGGATCTGATGGAAGAAAGTATTGGAAGACTGTTTTAAAAAGACAAAGACCTAGAATCTATTTTTTAGTTTTGATGAAGTAATGTTGCTTGTGTTTTTACCCATTGCGAGGTTCAGTAGTTTCTGTACTCTGGAGTTGACGCCGACTATTCTGTACAAGCCCTGCTCATCGATACCTGGAGAGGGAGAGGAGAGAAGAGGAGGAGACCTGTTCTTATAAAATGGTCATTTTGAAACAACAGAAGCATAAAATGTATCTCTTTGTTTATTTCGAGTAGATGGTTTCCTAGTTTACTGATTTAAACTATAGCCAAAGAAAGCATTAATATTAATAAACCTTCATGCTCATGTGAGTTTTTCCAAACCTGTCACCACTCAAAAAATGCCAGTCAATCAAACTCACAAGAAAAATAAAATAGCTGCATCTAAAAAAGACTTTCGCTCAGCATGCTTTCCGTATATCAGATCTGAACTTCTTAAACTGAAACACAGTGTGCAACCCTGAGGAAGCAGTAACATACGGAATACAGGAATTTGATTTAACACTGTACCTCGAGTTTCCACTGCATAGATGAATTTTTTCATCACATTGAACCCGGTCACATCCAGCTGAGCCACTGATGGAGACGGAGATGAACAGAAT
>JAQFJA010000006.1:17312079-17322143 GCA_029874485.1 Naso brachycentron
AATATAAACAAAAACTTTAAAAAGAGTCAGTTAGAGTTGAATTAGAGCTACTTTGTATTTTCCTACAAAGCTACAGGTCCGGTTTGAATGGTATGTGTGCAACAAATCATTTTACTTCCTCAGTAACCACAGAGGTGCCCTCGAGCACACTTCCCAGAACTTCTGTCAACAACAGCGGAATGAGATTGTAGGGAGCAGCTCAGTGTGGATATGTCAAAGTGAGTACATGAAACTTTGAAGAGAGTGTGCTCTTACAGGCTCCACAAAGTCAAACATCTTCCTCTCTTGGACCTCCTGCACCTTGAAGACGTATTCCAGAGAAACCTCGTAGAAATGCTGCCGAACATTATCTACCTGGTTGTCCGCCTGCATTCATGAAGGACATCAAGAAAAGTCAGACTGATATTCACGGCAACACTGAGAAACATCATAAATCAAATGGTTAATTCAGACATAACATCTTACCTCATGTAAATGCGACTCTTTCTTCCTCGCTGACAGACTGAGGTGCTTCTCCAGCACTGCACAATACTTCTCTGTCTCTTTGTCATATTTTTTCTTGGCCTCCTGTAACAAATCAAATAAAAACAGTTTATCTGACAGCCTCATTTCAGCCAACTCAACTTCCATAGATCCATTGGAGGAACATTTTTGCTGTGCTGGTGGCCCAAATATCTATCTTAATTTTCATCCAATAACATGGTCTCACTGTCACAAAGCTTTCTTTCAGTCTTTGAGAAAGTCCAGTAAGACATTTTTTTCCACTTGGTAGCACAGCTGCTTATTAAATAACAGCCTGTTTTATCAGAGCTGAGATCACTGACACAGACAGATAGATGGATGATGAACCAGGGACATATGGAGCAGGGTGTGTCTTCCTGCAGATGGCTGAACTGTGAAACTTTGAGAAAAACTTAAAAGAAAAACTTTAGTGCCGATTGTTTCTTTTATGACCATATTCTAATGATTGCATGGTAATTATGAGTCATGTTACATTAACTAAGCCGGTTTAAGTGGGAAAAATTGACATCAATAAAGGGAGGCGCAGGGAAAGAAAAGAAAAGTGAACACATGGATGCAGGAGGGGCAGATCCGGGTGGGTCTTCCTCTGTCAGAAAGCCTCTGTGGTATTATTACTGAACATCTGCCTCGGCCTGTTGTCATTATTGTATTTCTTTATCCCAGAGTCATAACATGAGCAGGCTTGAGCTTCACAAAGATGCTCAAAAACACAGAATACATATTACTGACAGATTCATGATATTTATGTTTCAACATGAGCGGCTGCTTCTTTTGTTCATGTCAAGTCTTGTAGTGTATGAAACCACCCCGTAGACATCTCAACAAGGTGAAAATTTGATTTTCAAGCCAAGGTGTTGTTCAAACTTAAACACATGGAAGAATAGCAGACGAACTCGGGAATCACATGGGCTCTAAGTGTGCACACCAGAAACCAGTGAGCCAAACTTTTAGACAAACAATTAGATTTTATTTCCATACAGATTTTACTGAATTTACTGAATTGAAAAAGTCGTGGGTAATGGTGCAAACAACTGTGCAGAACAGTAGTTTTGGATTCACATGATTCCTGGCAATAATGTGATAAACTGCCGTCATCTGTCTTACATGTGATCTGCAGATTCGGCAGTCTTGCAGTCTGGGTATTTGTGTCTGTGACAATTCGTTTTTCAAACTCCCAGATCAGCGAAAACAATGTAATAAAGCCTCTTTAGTCTGAACTCAGACAGTCGATGATGTCAACCCCTGGCCTGCTGCAGTCACATGACACAGGTGTTTCACTGCCAAGCCAGTTTCAACAGCAAGAAGAGTCCTCAGGGCCAGAAGAGGAACAGACAGCAGCTGCAGAACGCATCAGACAAGACGAACGTTCCTCTAAACAACAAGGCCTCTGTTTAAAGTCTGACTCTTTGAATCTTTCATATTTACTGAGGAAATCTTTTGTTAATGGACTCCTGCTGCATTTTCTCTCCTGTGTGTCCCTCATTTTTAGTTTCATGGTGTAATTTAAGATGAAACATGGATTTACAGGTATTTGATTTTAATCCACTAAGGGAAGTTTGATTGGCTGACATTTTTCAAATTACTCAGCCAGTATAAAATGCCATGTTTTCCATGTGTATTAATGTCTGTTTATTTTGTTTTTTACATTTTAACTGTTTACATCACTACCACTCTCAGCCAGCAGGTGGCAGTCTCCTCCCAGTATTATTTGCTTAGTGATGATTCTCCTCCTCTTGTTTAGAAGGAGTGAAGTGAATGAATGTTTGGATACAGGATCACGCTCCGCCACCAAACTGACTCAGCACTACAAATGGAGCTGAACACTGAGCACAAAACACTCTGTCATGTAAATCATTTCTAGGAAGTGTCACTGAAACGTAAAGTCAACAAACAATACCTCATCACTCCCAGCCTGTTTCTGCAGGCAGCACATGGCATAAAACCTTTTGTAAACTTTTTAGCTGCTTTTTCAATTTACTATTATATCAAAAGTTCACTAACAGTAAAAAAAATGTACTGTACTGCATAAATATGTTCTAAACAGAGGCTGCATTTGCTGTGTCTTGCATGAGGCTGACAGAAAAGAAAAATCACACTGCAGATTACGATGGTGACAGTCATTCTATTCTCTAACGCTGAGGCTAAAAGAAAGACATTAAATTAAGTTGAGCTCAAATATGTTTGTTTACAAATGCAATTTTTCACAGTTGGATCAAAACTCACGCAACACTTCTCTGAAATTTTTGCAGCAGTAGATCCGTTTAGAGACTTCACACTGAACGTGTTTATTATGAAATGTTTTTGGTTTTTTGTTGTTTTTTTTAAACATTTTGTTTTGTGTGAATCCCATTGTGAATATGATTCCCACCTGGGCCATACTTTTCTTTTTAAAGAAACGTCTAAAATGTACTTCTTAGTGTACTGTACCTCTCCTGAAACTCCTCTTGTGTCAGACGCCTGGCAGCTCAGGAGCTTTAGTACCAGGTGAAACTGTGCCAGGCGAAGATGCTCTCAGTTCTTTTAGGGCTAAACTGGGATTAGAACATCGCCAATGGTGACCTGACAGCACAGATTATGTGTTCACTTCTTAATCTGGCCACCATGTCAGAATCAAAACATGACCTGCTATATGGGGATGGATTAGCAGAGATACTCTGATAACATGTTTAATGCTGCCTGAATCAGAGGAACCCCCGTGGCTACTCATCTAGGTCCTACGGCTGATGACTGCACGCAAAGTTGAACAGCACAGCATTTGTACTACTTTGGGTACAGCAAATATTAAGTTAACATCCTCTTGTTTACCGTATTTATAACTGTTTTTATCTTCAGTGTTTCCATACCCTCCTGTGCGTACAAGGTACAAAAAGATTTACACACACTGAAACAGCAGTGGCTGTGCCATGAGGGAGCCCTACCAGCCTGTGAGACCCCCCAGTGGGAATCAGTGATTTATGGCAGGATTATGTATTCTGCTAATCTCCTATCCAGGTCATGCATTGATAGCTCAGACCTTCAGACCTGGACATTCATGGATCGTCACTGGAGAGGAGGGAAACCCCGAGACATGCTGTAAATGTTCTGTATTTATTTTTGTACTTTTTTTTTTTTAATTACAAGTCAGTCCAAGACGGACTTTCCCAAACTCTCTCAGTACAGAGTGAGCATTTAAAGGCAGAATGTTGCATAATTGCTGTTTAAAAACTGTTTTCATTTGCTAAAATAAACTAACGTTACAGTACATCCTCATACTTTTCCTCTTAGCTAAGCTTTTATGCCAGGTCACTCAGTTATATACACTTTGTCTTAAAATCAACACAAATTCTTAAATTCATTGTGCATGTTTTTATAATCACTGAGTCTAAACAAGAAAACAATCTTGTAAAAAAAAAAAAACAACAACTAAGAAGTATTCCAAATATCAGTGATGTGCCTTGTATCACTGCATACTGAACATCCTCATGGCTTAAATGAAATACTGCAATTATTCTGAAATCAAGGGAATTTCAGTGGAATAAGCCAAGTAAAAAGTAGCAGAAACCAATTCGAGGGGAAATTATATAAGAATACAGTAACTACAAACTTAATTGTTAACTTTGCCTAGATGTATAGACAAAATATTCTAAAAGTCAAATGTAAAGATAAATATTAAGATGGGTTTTTTTTTTGGTTTTTTTGTAATTAATTTTGAAGAATTATTAACTCAGCTGTATGTTTTTGATGTGTGTCTGCCAGTGTCCCTCACATCTCTAACAGCATCAGAGGCACTAAAAGGATTTTATTGATTTGCTGATTTATGTGTTATTGCCAGCACATCAGCACTGATGCGCAAAACGTGTTCAGGAAAGTCATCGTGTCACCGGTGCTGTGAGTGAGCACCGTCACATCCTTACCTTGGCTGCACTGATCTGTTCCTTCCTGAACCGCTCCAGAGGCATAATCAGCACATCGTTGGCGTTCTCAATCTGCAAGCACACACACGCACACACAGACACACACACACAGACACACACACACACACACACACACACACACACACACACACACACACACACACACACAAATCAGTTTGCATGGCGTGACTTCTATTCATTGTGGAAAGAAAAATCCAAACCCTAACCGGAAAAATAGTTTCAGAAATTTGGTCCCTCTTTGAACAACTGACACAAAAAGGTTGACATGCATACCAAAAAAGGTTCCCAATGGGGTCATAAAAATGTACACGCACACACACACATATAACATTACAGGGCAGCAGGAACACATCACAGACATCTTTTCAAGCACAATGTTGCAAACAGAAACCATATTGAACTTTGAAGTTTAACACACTTCTATGTGTCACACGGGCACACAAACAAAAGTCAGAGGTTATGTGATGCCACATGATGTAATTTCTACCAATATAAAGAACAAACAGAAAAAAAACAAGCAATGACAAATCCTTTGATTTTCGCTGTTGAGATCTAGAGGGATCATCTCTACCAATAACCACTCGCACTATTCCTTCCAAGTTGTTAGCTCACTCACCATACGTGTCCTTTCATCCTCCAGATTCTGTAAGACTGCTGCAAACTCCTGCAGAGACTTGGCTACACACAGACAGAGAGAGAAAAAAGATTAAAGGGAAAAGTTTATTACAAAAAGAGACAGAACATTGTTTCAAATAGAGATGATGAGAGACACACACAAGTGCACGCAGACAGAAAGAGGGAGTGTCTGCAAAAAGCTTGGCATGAGGTGTCGAGGATGAAGCTTTGTTTCTGTTCTTGGATGTCTCACAAATCTTTGCAAACTCATGACACAGCAGTTATTAACTGGTAATGAAACAGCAATCTGTGCAGTTTGTTTCTATGCTGCTTTCACAGCGAGCACAGCTCAGTGGTTGTTTCCCCGCTCGCTCGCTCACTCGCTCTCTGGCAGGCGAGGCACAGCTACATTGTTTGGGGTCAGATTTTCCACTTCAATTGCCTCCGTCCCTGTCCAACACTTAACACACTTTTCTTCAGATACAGTGTGTGCTGAGCATGTGCAGCACGGGAACTTGCACAAACTTGCCAAAGTCATGGACCCATGTGCTCAAGTTGTGATGATAAAACAAGCACTTAAACTCAACTCTGCTTTTTAAAATCTGACTTCAAGCTACAAGATTTGACTCTTGGACATTATATCTAAATGTAAAGGAGCAGAACTACTCAAGGAATGCATTGAAAAACAGAGCAACTCTTTAAAAAAACAGTAAAATCTTTCAGTTAGCTCAATTTCACATTCTTAATTAATCAAAAAGAGTAATCAAATGCAATACTAAACACGGATGAGCACGTGATAGTGATCCAGGAAAACTATTAGAGGCAGTTTGTAGGGTGTTTTTTCAGTTTTGATATGAGCATAACTATGAATAACCGAAAAAACAACAGTGCTTGTGGTGAAGCCCATTTGAGCAGCAAGCTGTTCAGGAAAGATAGCTGGGGCCAGTTAAACAACAGTGGTGGGTGGGTCAGGCCAGTGAGGAGCTGCAGCCTGCAGAGACAGAGGCAGGCAGCATGAGAGGGTGTGGCGACTGCTGCATGTTTCACAGCAAACGCTTTGGACGGTGAACAGAGAGAATGCAAGGCCTGGATGAGTTCATGGAATCCAGAGATTTATTCTCAAGTACTGTACATCAATATCACACAAATATTCTCATGTACAGCAGTAGGTCAGGTTGACGCCGGCATGAGGTTTGTAACACTGGTCGGAGAGGAGGGGCAGATAAGAGCACTATTAAGAGAAAACAGGACATGTTCAACAGGGTAAAGAAGAGCTATATGAGTCAGATTAATGGGATTCTTTATTATGTTTCTGTTACAGACGATGATATTGTAATCAGAACTGTATTTCTTATGTAAATAAGGTTTTTATGATGTCGAGGAGCAGAATTCTACAGTGTAAACTGGACAGATGCAGCAGATATCTTCTGTCAACAAATAAAAAAAAGACAAAGGATACGTTTTTTTTCTCTTTTCACAGTTTGACCCAAATCTAGTTGATTAGTTTTAGCCACTAACACCAAAAATTACACAATTAAAATAACTGAATCAATGATGACAGTATTCAGTCGTATTTATTTAATTCTATATTTTTATATATTTATATTACATTTAACCATCTTAAGGTCAGGCTAGTCTCCAGGTCAGGTAACTTTCACTTTAATTTAAGCGCTACATGCTCATCACACCAGGACTAACACGGAGTTGGTGCCACAGAAAAACGTTATGTCGCCTTGTGTGGGAATATTTCGCGTTACAGCTGATGCAAAAGGCGAGCTACTGGATGTCAAGAAGCAGATTTGCAAACTTTGCAGGAGAGTTGAAGGTGAAGGAATCTCAAACCAAAAACCTACACAGATCCTTGCGTGTATTATTTTTTCCATCCATTTTCTGTTGACTTTAAAGGAGGCCTATCTCATTGCACTTAAACAATTTTTTTGAATGGACTCAATGTTTGCAATAAAGCTGCTTTGGATGTTCATCAGACTGCGCAAGCTGCATGGATTCTGACCTTCCCTACACTGCGAGGATGAAATATCAAGTTATGATGATATTTTTCAATTCTTTATATTATTAACAAATGAAATTCGTCAAAGCAAGTCATTTGGTGCTTTAAAAGTCACGATATTAAGATGAGAAAAATTCCATGTACTAAGTCCGTTCAGACGCTGCGGGTGTGTCTCCAGCTGGCACACTGCGCACCATGTTGTTAGATAGAGTCAGCCTTATAAAGTCAGTGATCACTCTTAATGTTAAAAAGCAGAACTACAAAAAATGCTCTCACTCTCTTTTGATCTCTCTCTGCCTGACTGTCTCTTTCCCTTTCTCGCTCTTCACGGCACACTCCCACTGCACAAAAAACATTGCGAAGACGTCTTCAGTCGCTGATAGATGATTTTTAAATCAGTGCAAATATGACTTATTCTATTTCAGCGAATACAAATGAGAGAGCATTTTCTGCTATCTACTTACAGGCTCTCCTCCGCTGGCACGGAGAATATATTGGATTTCATGTCAGCAAGCTCACCTATGCATATCTCATCATCTGTCTCGGCGTCTCCAATGCACTGGAATTTAAACTCGTTGAGAGAGTCTGCAAACTTCCTCTTGGCTGTTGACAGACCTGAGAGAAAGCAGAGCAGAGAAAAAGAGGCTGTTAGCTTTACTTTAGAAGTCATAATTCATACAGTTTCTGTTATTCTTTGGGAATTCATAATGATTTAACCACCAGCTTATATAAAGAATTACATTCTCCTTTTAAAGTTTGGTAACCAGGCCAAAAAACATGTAACACACCCATGCAAGAAAATATCACATTTGTCCTGATTTAATGCAGTTATTGACAGAGAGAGTCAGTGGATTTAGGCTCAAAGCAGACAGATGGATACTTGGAGAGGATCCCCCGTGGTGTTAGTGATGAAGGTTTGTGTGGAGCCTCTTTGGTGTCTGTGCAAGTGTGTGCTGAAAAGTGCAAAAAAAAAGTCCCATTAAACTCTAGACACGTTGGCCAGTTGAGGAAGTAAAAAAGCCACGGACAGATGGATGCCTTTCAAATAACACATGAGGCGCTAAGAGCTCCTAGGAGACAAACTTTCACGGCGAGTTTGGCTCCCTCGCCATTTAAACTCAAGGCAGGGTCACTTTCACAGCAATGTTTCCTGTTGCCGGACAGGCTGGGGTTGGCCACATGGACAAGCAAAAATTTTAGGCTTGTTCCTATACCGATATCATTACCAGAAATGCCTCACATACTGCATAAAAAATCTGGATCGGGTCTCGATGAGTCTATGCACCAATCCAATATGACGCAATTTATTTATTACAATGGAGATGATTCCATTTCCTCCCATTTCATCCCATTCACATGTATTTAACTTCACAGATATTTAGCAAACAAGCATCAAAAATCCATAAACTGCAAGTTATTTGAAACTTCAAACACATTGCACATATTAAGGAGCAAAATGCCGCAACTTTGAAAGTATATTCTGATACTGAGACCTGACAATACATCAGCATTGCTACAGTGATGTTCAGTTATCTTCATCATTTCATTTTAACTCAAAAGTGAATGTACTTGCAATAAACCCTCATTGTACAGGAAAACAACTAGGGCAAGAGTGGTAGATCAAATCAAACCGATAAGCCAGTACACAAACTGTGATGATGTCTGCAGCAGATATTTCAGGTGATAGTTTTCCTGTACGGCCTTGTTTTCTGCAACAATCGTGAGCAGGGCCCGACTGATATATCAATTTGTCTGTATTATTGGCTGATTTTGGCTTTTCGCAGCTAAATTGGTATTGGCGTATATGTTTTCACTTATGGGCTGATACGAAAAGTGTTTTTTACAGCCATTAAAAATGCTTGGACCAGTGATTTAGATGGTGTAATTACACAGTTTGTCCATTTTTCTAATAACTAATAAAAAATGTTTGCTGTTCAATGCACTGCTGTTTGGAATAGTGTTTATTAAAACATAAGATATCCTGCTTCCATTACAAATCTTTGTCGCACGTATTTGATAACAACATTCAGTCGATATATAATTATCATGTTTCTTACAGCTTTCTCACATCTGTCGTGCAAGTGTGAGAGAAGAGGAGAAGAGGACAGTGGGGCGAGTGTCAACAGTCTTTCATTTATAGCTGTCACTGTCCTTAGCTGTCCTTTCTGCCTGCACGCTTACACACACACACACACACACATACACACCCGCATCTTAACTCACACATCTGGGAACCCCCAACAATGGGTTATTTTATCTGTCAGCTGCAAATCTGATATTTCATGTACAAAATATTTTACATATTTTCATCTAATAATTGATTTCTTTTTTTTTCTTTCTTAATTTTAACAACAGACCTACAAAGGAATGCCATTAATGGAATGCTCCTGTCGGAAAAACTAAACATATAAGTTAGTTCAGTTTGATGGTTTACATATATGGAATCAACACATTAAAGTTCATTTGTTCAGTTCAAATGGGCCACAGTTGGTAAAAAATTGCATATGCCAAGACGGTCCTAAAGCCAAAGAGTTACAACACCAGTTAGAGTCCCACCAGGAAACTTAGATGTCTCTAATTACTCTACCACTGTCTGCAATAAAGGCTTAAAATTAGGACCTGGCTGATAAATTCGTCTGCCGATATCAGCTGATATTGTCCGATTGAAGATAACTTGGTATCCGTGTATTTGTTCTCCGATATGCTCCAATATTAAAACTGTTCTTTAAGGCTGGAAAAAATGCTTGGACTAGATATTTAAAATGGTGTAATTAGATATTTAGTCCAGCAGAGGGTAGTCCATTATTTAGAGTTTCTTTGTAAGTACACTGATGTTTTGTTAAAAGTTTGTTAAAATGTAAGATATCCTGCCTCCATCACATATCTTTATCACAAGTATTTGATAACCACATTCAGCAAATATTCCATATATGTATAACATCAGCATATATCAAATATCAGAATTTTCTTGTCTCTAAGTATCGGCATCAGCCCCCCAAAATTGA
>JAQFJA010000006.1:17374180-17387393 GCA_029874485.1 Naso brachycentron
ACCTCAGCTCCTAACCAAAACATGATCTTTTTCTAACGCTAACCAAGTGCCTAAGCACAACCAGACTTTGACCACAACATTGTTACAACATGAAGTTTAAAAGCGAAACATAAGGAAACACAAAGTTCAACCTTAACTTTCACCGTAAAAAAATGTGGAGTTCAAAAACATATTTGTGGTTTGCAGAAATGTACAAAGCCAACATTTATTCAGGCTTGATGCTGCGAAATCCTTGCTGATGAATTGGATCTTTAGAGATGTTTGGAGATTTTTTCACGACATCCTGTAATGCTTCGCAATAGCCTTGGTTATTTCCATGACTGCAAAAGTCTGGGAAATCAAAAGGCTGACTAAAGGATTTTCTGCAGAATATCATCACAACAGTGAGCAATAATTTGTAACTGAGTCATACAAGACAGCAGATGATGAGTAACCTAAAGCATAAAGGAGTTATAGATTTATTCTACAGATTACTCAGTGCTTCACATAGACTCGGCTCTATGCTGCTCTGTCGCTGTGCCTACTTGGACAAAACTTTCATAATAAACTACAAAATATTTAAAAGACTTGCAGTAAACAAACTTTCCTCTGCCCGCCTCTTCCATTTTCTTGTCTCAGCAAGTGCTGAATGATGAGTGTTACTTCCTGGAGAAGTATGAAGAAAACCACTACAACACATATCGCTCCCAGAAGTACAACTGGTATGTTGGGCTGAAGAGGAACGGCCAACCCAAAGCAGGACCAGACACCCACCAGGGTCAGAAGGCCATCTTCTTCCTGCCAAGACCTGCAGGCAATATGTAAAGCAAGATGGCAACAGGAACCACGAACATGCTCACTCAAGTCTTTAAATTCACATTAAAAGTGCGATCTTACGCTGGGCAAAGTATCACATTGAAAGGTCATTTAAAGTCAGTACAAAAGGGCAGTAAAGCCTGAGGCAAGTCATATTTTTACGAATGGTGTAAGCTCTGTTTTATTGTTGATAATTCAGATGCTGTCTTGTTTATGCAGAGATTATGCCATCAGGCTAAGCCTCTCTAACTGTACATAGAACCTGATCTTACAGTGATATGAGCTAATGTCCAGAATATCTTTGTGCATACAAGCACACAGACTGCCCCCTTGCTGCAAGCAGAAAGTGTGTGCAGTATAAATACATGTCAGTTTTGATAAATACATGTTCATTTTGAGCCCTAGTGTGAAATAGCACTGTTGGAACACAGCAACGGCCCATTTTTACACAGACACAGTTCTACAGTTGATCACATCTGGCACAAAGGAGACCGACAAGGCAGTAAAAACAAAAAATCCAACCATCTGGCTTTAAATTGCTAACTTATGAATGACCAACCATCTTCCTGGTAACTGCTTTTTATCTGCTCAAGCCTGTTTGATGCAGTTTCTGTAACCACTTGTGTTCCTTGTGGAAGCAATTTTGAAAGGTCATCTTATGAAAACAGGCAAATCCGCTCAAATAAAGAAAAAGTTTCAAGAAGT
Source organism: Naso brachycentron (assembly GCA_029874485.1). Classification (NCBI taxonomy): domain Eukaryota; kingdom Metazoa; phylum Chordata; class Actinopteri; order Acanthuriformes; family Acanthuridae; genus Naso; species Naso brachycentron. The sequence goes on from JAQFJA010000006.1 coordinate 17,375,681, forward strand.
TTCAATTTCAGGTCGACAGACAAAGTTGATGTGACGTGATCTTAGTGCTTAAATGCTGCTCTTGAATACAGCACCCTTGTTTTGGGGGTTGGCCGCGATTAAAGTGAAACATTTGTATGATCGTGTATTTATATTGTGTATTTAAATTGTTATTATGTGCTTCAGCCAACTGAAAATCTGAAAGGCAGATGTGAAAACTTTGTTTCAGTAATCAGTGATGTTTTTAAGTTGAATAGAGTTGCATATTTAGAGAAGGAGAAACCAGAGAACAGTTAACATCTTGGTGACAAATGTTCCAGTCGGAATGATTCAGTTCTGGTTATGAGGCGGCAGAGGTGGACCAAATGTTGACCATCGTGACCTGGACCGCAGAAGCCATGAAAAGTTTTCTTTTGCTGCACCGCAGCTCATTCTGTATACATATTTCTATAGTATGGTGAATATTTATTAATATGTAGTTTGATTTCTAATAAAATATGATTTACTGAATATTGTATTGGAATGGACATTTTAAAAAGTATTTATACATACAGTGTATTCAGCAAAAAGGTAATATACGCACCTTTTCACAAAGTAATACATATTGTATTAAGTGTATTTAAATATATGGAATAAAGTCTCTATAATTTCTCATAAAAATATATTGTAGGCCCTTGTCTCATTTACTGCTGTAAGGGGTGATTGATGAATTCATAGCCTAAAGTAGAAGAAGTGAAATTATTAGCTTAAAAGTTCCTGTAAAATCATTCAAAGAGTTCAACGACATGTACATGTAACAAGAATTTCATAACTCATCTCCTGCTTTAGGCCATGAACTTATCAATCAGCCGTCTTATTATTGTTCTTCATAAAAAGCATGTTTTTAAAAAAAACAACAACAATAAGCTGTTGCTAATAATGTTGCTCATAAGCTTGCTGGCTATGGTGTGTGTGTGTGTGTGTGTGTGTGTGTAGGTGTAGGTGTGTGTGTGCTTTTTTTGTAATTCTATGTGAAATCTGTGTTTTTTAAAAAAATACTAATAAATTACACTCTCACACAGTTTACCAGAGACACATTCTGTCTCATGACACAAGCAAGAGAGATAATCAAGTTTTGCCACAAGATGGCAGCATTGCTTAAGGTTCAGTGGTGTTTTGCTCAGACTGAGGGTCTCAATCTCAAGAAGAATAAATCATAAATAAAAGACTTTAAGATAAGAAACTGCACCGAGGCACTGTAAATGACCTATGAATGTTAAAATAGGTTATGTATTGACAAATAAAATAAACTATAGAAGGGGAAATTGATTACAAAGACACTGGATATATTTTAGGGAGGTAAAAAAAACATCATGTGGAGCGAATCTTTTAGTGTTTTTAAAACTGTGAATAAACTTTGACTCAGATCAGATCCTGCAACTTTTTGCATACCTTATTTCACTGATAATTAATATTTTACAAAAACTGCATTTAATTGACTAAAAATCAAAACTTGAAATAAAAAAAAGGTCTTAACAGATTGTTATATAAAATCTCTGCCTGAAAAAATGTAGTGTAACATTAATAAAACTGTGATTTACATTGGAACATATGAAAGATGAAAGACGCTGGAACAAAAATACGAGCAAACATTCCGTGATGACATATTGTACTTGGAACATTTTTCACATGTTTTACATTTGTTCAGCACTTAAAGTATTACTGGTTCATGCAGCCTTATAGACTGTTTTTGTGTAGATGTCAAGCAACTGTACGATTAAAAAACTTTTTTTTTTTCCCAGTCTCAGTGAAGTTGCTGTTCTCTAATTAAAAGATTGTATCCACCAAGTTGTAACAGATGATATCATAGTAACTGCTATTTCATCAGATCCACATTTAATGTTTAACGGCTGAAACAGAACATGGCCTGAAACGCTGGTTCAGAGGCGGCTCTGCCAGGAAAAAGATCCTGCAGGAAACACTGGAACGTGGTTTAAGATGTTTGGGAGGATTCATGGCTCCAACAAGTTCCATATTATTGAGGAATTTTAAACAGTTGGCAGGAAACATCGCAGTGGAGTTATTACTTTTCCAAGAGTGTGACAAATTGCTATTTCATAAGGAAGTTCTACATTTTCCAATTTAAGAAATTACTTGCTGATGACCCTTTGAAAAGGTTGGTTAAGAGGTTAATTATCTTATAATCCTACTTCCCATCCCCTGATTTGTTTTCTTAATAATATATCATCAACTCCTCCGCTGGATGACTAAAATTTGCATTCTCAGTTGTCAGCTAGTATCAGCACTACTTGACCCTGCGGTAGTGTCAGCTAATTGCAGTAAAGTATTAAATTTATTATACGTTAGGCTACTTTATCCTCCTTCTTCCAGAGATTTCCGAGGAAAATATTGCAACTTTTGCTCCACTATGGTTATTTGACAACTATAGGAATATGTTACCTTGTAAAATATTACATACAATCAGTTTATAAGACATGATACATTGTAATAGCGTTTTTGCATATTTTTCAAGCAAGTATTTTTTTTATTTACTAAGGTAACAATTTTTAGAGCAGGACTTGTAATAAAGTATTTTTACAGCTGCAGTAGTGAATATTTTAATTAACCCTCAAAATCCACTGATTGTTTTTGTAAATCACCTACTGAAGGTACTTGCATACAACCTAATACCCAAGTGTTATATATGAAAAATTACAGAAGAAACTCAGCTTTATGTAATATGTGCAACTATTTTCCCAAGAGTAATGTGTAATTAGATTACTGTGTCCAAAAAAGTCCATAGTCCAAAGAGGGTTAAGTAAAAGGTCTGAGTACACTTTCCCATTACTTAATAACAATGCAGTCAGATTTCAGTGCTCTCTAATGTATATTTCTTCCTTCTCTTCTCCATTATAACAAACAGTTACAACCCACTGAATAAAAAGGTTTGGGAACAACCAACAAATGATAAGTGAAAACAAAAATTAATTGTCACTACAAGCAAATCTTTCTGTAAAGCACACAGTATGCAAACAGAAAACAGTTACTGTCTACCTCGAGGACTCTGACTGGACGCATGGCTGTTGGTGGACAAACATTGACTATTACACAACCTGTGACCTCTCATTCACAGCACTGTCTCTCCCCTTCTTTCAACCAGGTCACACTATGAAGCAGCACAGCTCAGTGCGCACACACATGCACACACACACGAACCTGGCTGGCCATTGGCCTGCAGGGCTGTGCAGGGCAGGAAGGGAATCATTCACTGTAAACTGAACAAGGACTAGCTTCCTCTGGGAGTCCCCTAGCCTGACAGCAGCCAAGATCCCTGCAACACAAACCACTCTAGCAAACACACATACACACACACACACACACACACACACACACACACACACATAGACACACAGATCAACGCGTAAACACCCTGGAACTGGGACACATTCTCTCGTCTGTTACTCCTCTCTCTTTCCTCAGTTCCGTCTTTCTTTACTCTCCCTTCCTCCCCATTTCTCAATTTCCATCCTTTTTTTTAACCTCCTTCTCAGTCTTAATGCTTTCTCCTCTCAGCATTCCTTCTCTTTCTATTTGTTCTTCTCTGCTAGTATTATTTCCAAGGTAGGTTTACCACCATAAACTTATATACAGTAGCTTCCAGGGTACATATTTGTTTTCTGCTTCGTATGTCCACATTTTACCAGATCACTTTTCTAGCTTCTTTCTCTCAGTTTCTGCATCTCTTCATTCTTTTTAATTGTTTTATCAGATAGGTTCCTTTAATTTGACCCTTGTTGGGGAACTTTACAAAGATTTGAAAAATGCTCGATTAGACAGGAGCAGACATATCAATCATGTTTTAGTTTATTTTTCAGATTCAAAGCAAAATCTTACTGAATAATGACACATTTCTGTGAGAAAGAAAGCTGCTGCTCTACTCTGCGTCTCTTTGCTCCTCCTCTGCTCTCCTCCTGTTCTGGTGGCCTCATCATGAAAGCACAGATGCTTTGTCAACGTTACTGTATGCATGCTATTCCCTTCACCTTTCTCCTCCACACAAACAACCGCACACGCACACACGCACACACACACACACACACACCAACAGGAACGGAAACAGGGGATGCATATCCGTCAGCTGATCCAAGTGGAAGTGCTGACACCAGTCTCCCCATCTGCTACTGTTCTCTGAGACAAGAGGGGAGGAAGGCAGAGAGGGGGAGAAAGGGGGAGAAAACAGGGGGACAGAGAGAGCAAGAGGGAGCATTTTGACAACCCAGAGAATTGCCCGGATGCTTGCGGTTGGCCCTGCAGCAACTGTTTTCCTAATAGATGATTTGTGCTGGATAGACACATTCTGCAGGGGCTCCAAACATGCAGCTTTCCCTCAGAGTGGGAGCGAATGGCTTTTGTCAAGCAAAAGATCCTTTAGGGTTTATCCACAGAATACAACAAGGGGAACTCACAAAGCCACGACTGCATCTCGTTTCTTTGGTGCGTTACATGCTTGACCCTCTTCAAATGAAGCTTATTTAAATAATGTCTTAGCTATTTTACGATGGCGTATGGGAGGAATTGGTGTTGATAGCATGTAAGCTGAAAGTTGGTGCGCTGTTTTAGTGAAAAAAGCAAAATAAGACAATCAGCTCTTCATTTCTCTTTTTTGTGCCTTTGTGTCCCCTCTCACATCTGTCCTCATCTGTCCCCGCAGTGCACCATTTTGACTTAAGTCTTTTTCTTGTATCTAGAGGAGAGAGGAGCAAGGATAGAGGAGGCTTGCTAGAGGAGCTATGGTTGAAAATGCACATTTGTATCCTTAAGACATTTAATACATTTCCATGCACAGTTCAGTCGAGCTACGGTTACAGCTCGATAAGGCCATTTAATGATTGCTGTCCTTGTCCCAGTATACATACGCTGAGGGAGAATCTATTTATTGTCTGACTCCACCAGGTAAGCAGCGATATGCCGTGGGTTGCTATTTGACCTTCTTCTGGTTAGCCAAGAAGCTACAAACAAGTTAGCACGCGGCTAGCGAAGTCCTTGTTGAACGGTGAAAACATGGGCAACTTAACAGCTCTGTAAACTTCATATCTATGCTTTACTTTTGGTACAAATTCGATGCAAGCATCCCCTTGTGCTGATGGGATTCCTGTTTTCGTACTGGCTTTCTTCTACAAATTTATACTGTTTGAGTTCCAGGTCAAAGGCGCCGCGGGGACTATTGATCATGCACAGATTGCTTAGGCCAGTCCAGGTCTGGTTAAGGGCGTATTCACGCAGGAGTAATTAGACTTCCAATTGCATTATCTGGGTGTGTGTTAGCTCGACTTAGAGAAATTCAATTTAATATGATTTCAATTGCACTAAAATGTTTACATGCAATTTAAAAGTCCACTTTTAGCCAGACTGACACAATAAATCCATTTTCTCTCACATCACGTAAGTATTAGTCTTTCTAGCTCTTGTGATGTATAAAAGAAGTTTGAATAAGGCTGGAGTGACTCCTCCTTTGTGTTCCTTAGTTTCATTTAATTTTATGCTGGTACTTGGTATAGTTGGATAGATTTTATTAGTGAAATAAATATTATCAACTTTGTTATGTTCAATTTACAGAGATCATCATAAAGAGGAAGCTATAACAAAACAATGAACAGATGTTGCAGCTGTGCAGCAGGTCATTTCAAACTGATGTCGTTTTAAAACGATGACTCCAAAGCAAGGGTGCCCTATTTCATATTTTGCAAAAAGCTTGTTGTCACCATTATTTTGTTACTCTCCCTACCTTTCTATCCTCATGTCTCTTCCTTGTCTCCTTCACGTACATCTCAGATGGGAGGGACAAAGACAGGAGAAAAGGAGGCAAGGAAAGGAATGGAGGATGTACAACCTGAGAAATGTGAGGAGCGCTTGTTCAGTGAAGCTTTAAGTCTGCAATTTGCTTAGTGGTTGAGTTCATCAAAGCTGCCACATTAGATGTTTTATCCACTTACTGACAGGCAGCAGTGTGCTTGTAATTGGAGTAGTGGGTATGCTTGTGGTGTGGTTGGGGTAAAATTTTGGTATTTTAGCCCTGAATATTTCATATGTGCAGGCAGAGGCAGCAGAAGATGGATGTAAAGGAGTCAAAATATTTAAAGTTTTGCACCAAAAACTTGAGCATTCAGTTATTGATGGGCTTGCTGTTTTCCAGTTTTTAGTCTTCATGTCAAGCCTTGCTAATGGTCTGCTGGCTGGCTTCATGTTAAACATTTAGATTAGAGAGTGGTGTCAATAATCTTATCCAATATCTGACTAAAAAAAGCAAAAATGCGTATTCCAAAGTGTATAATTACTTTTTTTTTTGTGATCAACAATTTTTATTTTTCAAAGAACAACAAACATACAGACAAACAAACAAACAACATGACGACACACCATCAGCAGTTCCAAGACCAGAATGATATAAAAGAAACAACAAAAAGAACATTCACAAAACAATGACAACAATCATAATCATTTAAGAAGAGTGGCAGTAATAAATAAGAGTACAAGACAGACATTCCCTGGCAAAAAAATAAATTAGTAGACTGAGGAGAAAAAAAGTTTAACTATTCTTTAAACGTGAGAAGCTTCTGATGTGTGAAGAAGAGGTCAAATAAAACATAATAAAAATACAGTTGGCTCTATGTTATTTTTTTCAGCCTACTAAAAGCCTACTACTAGTTTAGATGCAGGTGGTAAAATTTTAAAGATTTATCTTCAACAAAACACCCAAAACTCAACTTTCATTAGTTTTTTCTCAGAGCTCAATTGTGTCCTACAGCCTTTTTTAGTAAACTGCATGTGTTGTTGCAAAATGTATGTGGCTGCTGCGCTGACAGAGAGGAACGTGTCCCTGGATGGACCATCGTCAGACTCTGCACCTGTTTGTATAAACGTCCTGTGAGAGATGAGGGATAATAGATTGTGTGATTGTTTCCCCTGTCACACCTGCACTCAGTACGGCTTGTACCCATACACACACACACACACACACACACACACACACACACACACACCAGTATCACCCCTGTGTCTCACACAATTGTAGTATGACTCTCTAAATCACTGCTTGTGCTTCCGCAAATATGAGTGAACTCTCAGCCATTCTTTTAGTTGAGTGGGCACACACACACACACACACACACACACACAGGAAGCTGGCCTGTCCTCTCAGCTGTGATGTCTCACATACACAAATACACTCTCACACACAGACCTACTGCTGCGATGACGCCTGTGATTTTCAAAAATATCCTGCATGGAACAGTTTGCAGTGAAGTCAGACCTCTTTCTGCTTCCTTTTGTCCATCCAAGGAATTTACACCACTGACGCTTACGCTGCAGTCAGACAAAAGAGATTTTTTTTAAGTACACACTCTGGCATGTACAGAAACACAATATGATTAAAGTCAGGATATTAGTTTCTTCAACCCTTGGCGGAAACCGTGGCAGCTGATGTTTTGACATATTACTCAGCATCCTATGGGAACCTGAACTCCGGTTCCTTCTGCTGAAAACACCTTTTATTAGTGCGTCTTTCAAAGTATCTGTGACGTTTTGGACTTCCTGATGACGTTCAGAATGCAGGAAAGGACCTAATGTTCAAATTGTATTGCATTGTTCAAAAGTATTTTTCACTTCTATCCCATAAAAAAAAATCAAAATAGGAACCAAAACCTCAGGACCAACATCATGAATGCCACTGAAAGGAAACTACTGATTTTCCAGGGAAAAAAAGTGAATGATGATGATGTTGTTGACAATTCTTACTGCAAATGTCAAAATAACATATTCTTTTTGGTTATTTACCCACGTATTCATCAAAACGTGGCTCTTTCTATGCATTTTGTCCTTCATCAAAACACAAATGCAGTCTTGGGGCACTGGAAAAGGATCTTTTAGAAAAATCCAGACAGAACAAAAATATAGAAAAACTCCATTTGTGTTAGTGTTGACATGTAGACAGGAGAAACTGTGTTTTCACTTAGTGACACTGTTTTCTCCTTTGTTTACAAGGGGGGCGGTTTAGCATAGGTGCTAACGTTGCTAACAGGACTTTTTACAAGTCTGAACAGAGGCATCATACATAATACAACAGTCCCCTAACAGTTATCGCCGCCAACAACGCAGGTTTTGGATTAGGGTTGAGGTTATATCGCTGCCTGTTTGTTTGGCACGCTTATGACAATTCAATCATGTTTTCGTGTTTTTATTTGGATGGAGATTCAGTTAAACATTGCTTGTGTGGACAGGCATTTTCCTGTGAATAAAAGAGGGAAAAACCCTCTTTTGAGGGTATTTATCAATTAAAAAAACAAAATATAGTAGTAGTAAATATACTTGCATTCATGTGGACTTGGCCTCAGACAAGCTCCTGTGAGCAACAGGTCTCTTTAAGTCACATTTGAAGTGGCGTTCGGATGCAGACTGACTAAGTTACTTGCGACACATTAACCCCGCAGTTGCCTTAAAATTTAAATCACGTTTAAGTTTGTCTTTTCAATGATCTACTCGCCCATCTGGAAAAAAAAAAAAGGAATGAAAATGTTTGTATCCTATGGCAAATATTGACATGTGTGATAAACTAAAATGGATTACATTTACATTTTTAATTGCTTGACAACCCAAATTATTATTACATAAGTTAAAAAAAAACTTCATAAAAAGTCTCAGTAGACTGGGACCAGGATTTCCGAAAAGGAACAGAGAAATGTAATGGATGTGTTTTTGGGTTAACATCATATTTCTGTAGGCCTTCTGAATACACTAACACAAAAATACCACAAACATGGAAACATATTTTATTTGTCAACTTTCATTAGTTTATATTTGTTGTCTTTATGACTCTTCATGACCTGATTAGAGTTGCGAATATAGTTTCGTTGTGTAAGGTAATCACTAAATCTCTCTTGAATCTCATGATAAGTTTGTTTTCCATTCAGTCTTGCACTTCTGCTTCTTTGAATAAATTCATCCATATAAGCACTGTGAATCAGAAAATATCAAAACGTGTTTTTTTCTGTACAAACAGGAGCAGAAGGCCCACTCCTCCTCCATAAAGGTTCCTCCATGGCTGCACTTGTGTCAAGGACATGATGTAAAAGGCACTACAGTATCCTCTTTTCATTTCCCTGGAAGTCGTCATGGAATAATTCTTATTCTGGCAGTGAATGCGTAAGCAAAGCCATTACACCCACTCTTCTCTGCGCCGCTGCCCAGTCTCCTTTCTGGGAAAGAAATGTCCAAGTTTAACCTCTTATCTCTTCCTCTTCCCTTTCCCCTTCCTGTCATTCAGAACATGAAAATAAAAAACTTGTCCAACTGAAGGAAAAATAGACCTTTAAACAAACACTGAGGCCTATTCGTGGATAATACTGCACATTCCACACATCCCAGATATCTCATACTGTTTGGTTGTGGCTGTGGCCATGTCATTTCAGGATACTGTGGCTTCCTCTCTCTTTCTTTTTTGCCTTACTCACTCCCCCATTTTATTCTGTCCCCGCTTCCTTTCCTTTCTGTTTTTAGGCAACATCCTTTTTTTGTACGTGTGTACAGGCCAGAGGAGCAGCTATAATTGTCCTCTCGTTCTCCAGAAAGAATGTCTACAGCAAACCGACCTTTTGAAGTGGCCCATTGTCTGCTGACCTCAGAAGGTGAGGAGGTGTTGGAGGAGGAAGAGAGGGGGTGGGATGGAAAAGCAGGGACTAACGGAAAGGTGAGCAAATAGGACAAAAGAGGAAGTGATGGAGAGAGAAATGATGACAGAGGGGAGAAAGTTCAGAAATCCTGCTGCCACATTGCTGATTGAGCCAAGGGACATGTTTTTACTAATAAAGAATTTAAATTTAAAGTGTAGTTCATGTGTCAAAACTTTTTTTTTGGCACCAGCATCTTCAGATTAAACTCAAGTTAATGTAATGCCAAAACAATACAAAAATACTTTCTTTTATTTACTTGTGCTGGACCAACCCCATCTCCTAAAATTCAGTTTATTTACTAATAAATTAGTTAACCTATAACATTCTGAGGACAAAATGCATTTGCTGCACGGATTACCTAACCTAAATCTAAATCTAAATCTAAATCTTAATCTTATGTTCACTGGCAACTGTTCCTCGAGTCCAGGAAGTGCTACATCAATTCAATAAGTCATGGGTTGGTTGTTGGCAAGGATGGTTGGCACATAAAGCCCTGCATTTTGACTCACAGGCTTAGTGTTATGTCCTGCAGCCCCATGTGTTTTTAGGTTTAGGTAACAAAAAAATTTGGCTCAAGAAATACTGGAGTGTTATACATGAAAAAACTCAGTACACTATTAAACAAACTATTCAACAAATGACAGCACCCTATAAGTTGCTTATACAAAAGGCCATCTTGATTAGGCAAGAAATCATGATTTAACCACCAAAGGCAGAAAAAAAATGTAATATGTTGACTGTGTACGGGGGAGCAGGAGCAGCAAACACCTCAAAAGTGCCCTCTTGGATGTCCCAATGGTAGATAAAACATGATGAAGTGCCTTCCAGGGTGCCTTTCCAGTGGACAAAACATGGTAAAGTCCCTGATGACTTTTTGCGCTGATTCCCCAACGCGCACTTTTTACTAATTTTGCCCCGTCCGTCAGACATCCTGGGTCCGCAAGTTTTTCTGTAGATTCATTTTTATAAGACTGACCAAAGCATTTTGGAAAAAAAAAGAAAAAAGAAAAAAAAAGAAAGAAAGAACAATTCCTTGAAAAACTTTTTTTCCCACCTGGCACAAACTGTTTATTTTACCCCTGTTAACAACTGAGTCAACATAGATCAGAATTAGACAGTGGATAACAAGATTTATTTGTTTTCCTTTGGACTTTTGAAACATATCTGCTGTTGCAGCTTTTTAGTAGGCTACGTTAACATTTTCTTCTTTTTTAGGGACAGATGATAAAGTTCATTGCCTTTATTTTTTGTGCCAGGCAGCATTCAGTTGCCAGACATCACATGACTATCAAACATGGAAACAGTACATTAGTGATTTCAAAATCACTAATTTTCATTTTCATTCATAACTACTGCCAAAATAAAAATTTCCAAAATGATCTGCATTAGGATGGACTACATCTTGATTTTGCCATGTCAGTGTTTGTCTTCCATATCCAACCAATACCTTAACCTTAACCTCAGCCAATAAAAATCTTGTCATAGTTCCTGATACAGTAAAAGTTATCTAAATGTACACATTAGCATGAAAAACTTCCTTAGTCACGATTAAAGAACTGTAAAAACACCATTACACAAGAAAAAAATAACAAAATTTGACCAAACAAGTAATTTGTCATCTGTTGAATGGCAACAAATTGCTTCCTAAACTGAAGCTGAGTATGTTAGACAGCACCAATATGGAAGATTCATACAAGCTTAAAACGACATGGCATTAAGCTTTTAAGTGCTCCATCAGGCTGAACTCAACATGTTTGGGGTGAAAGCTCCACGTCACTGCAGCTCAAAGTGCCGCTCCTGGGCTCAGACGGACTGCAGCACAGTTTTATGTTTGATTTATAGGGGAACTGCTTCAAGCACACCCTCAACATTGTTTTACAGCTTCACGCTGCAGTCCACCGTACCTGCCCCGATCAGGGCACAGGCAGATCTTAAAAGGACAACAGGAGGGGGGAAGCTCTCTTTTTCCAGCACTTTGGTTATTTTCAGACTCCCTCTGTTCCGGCCTGTCCTTCTCCCAGAGTTTCTGT
>JAQFJA010000006.1:17469796-17481648 GCA_029874485.1 Naso brachycentron
TGAGAAATTCTTTGGAGGATGTTTGTGGTGGGATGGGATGGAGCAGGAAGAGGGGAAGTGATGTTGCGGGGTTATTGCAGGGCTTAAGTATGGAAGTAGGAGGTGATGGATGGGCAAGGAGGGTTTGAAGGAAGGGAAAAAGGCATTGGCTGTGGAATATTAACGGCATAAACAAGAGAAGAGTTGAAGAGTTGCTGGGACAAAGCGATGCAGAAACATACCACTTCCTGTCCCATTTTCAAAAATTAGTGTCAAAAATATTCCGACAATATCAGATATCATTTTGGCTTTCGTTCCTCCATGCCTTCACCTCCATATGTCTCAGATATTTCTTTTAAGATTTTTTAAAAGGAGCTTCATTAGAAAACAGGAACATTAAATGATAGCTGTGGGAAAATTGGGATTTTGTAGTAAAGACCAACATAAAGCTCTGGGTTCCTTATCCTATTCCTGGTATTTTCTTTCTTCCCAGTAATCCCAGCATTCCATCATTTTCCCGTTAACTCTATTTTGTTGTTGCCCTCGTGCCTCCTGCCATTCCCTCCCTTTTTTACTTGCATCTCTCCCTCTAGCCTTCCTCATCTTTCTCCTTTTATTTTTCCCGCTTACATTTCCTACCTTACCCCTCCCTTCCCTCTTTACCAGTCGCCCTCACCTCCTCCTCTCCTCTCCCGCACCTGTGCCCCTGCGGAGGGGGAGTTCCGGAGAAGAGGAAACCCCCGGGGCAGCCAGGCACCTCACAGATGGTTAGCAAATTACACCTTCATTACCTCTCCTCTCCTCTTCCTCTCTTCCTTTGGCCAGCGCTTCACAATGACTCGCTGTTCCTGTGACACCTCACATCTGTCAGCAGCTGACCTGTCTGCTCATAAAAATAGCGCAGAGAAAACCACAAGACTGCTTTTATCCTGTTTGCCAGTGACTATTTTTATATCTAACTGCAACTCAGTGTAGGATAAAACATTTTATTTTCAGCTATTCTGCTTTATAATCATAGTACTGTCAAGTACATCTTTATTATCCACAAAGGACAGCTTGCTTTATGACAGAAAGTCACTAAATTGTTGTAGAGTGGCACATAACACAGGTAGAAAGACATGAAAAAAGCCCAGGAGGTATTATGTAAGGTGCAGTTGGCAGTCAATCATTAGAAGGCTTGTTTTTACACTACAAAAAATGACACAACTAAGATGTAATTTTATCATCCAATCTTATCAGGTGTATTTCAGAAGATTTTTTGTTGTACTGTATGCAGGGACATATTTTTGCTAATTCCAGCTGGTTGAACGTATCCAATAGCTTATAGTTTTGTGTCGTTAAACCATTTCAAAAACATGTAATTGAGTTTTTAAAATTTCCTCGACACATGTTTTGTGTTTGATGCAATTTTCCTGAAAAAGGCAACCTTATCTCAAAAGAATTGCATTTACTGAAACCAGAAACATCTTGCAATCCATCTAACACAAGTGATTAAACTATAAAATATCTTTAAATTAGATCCATGTCTAGAGATTTGCATTGCAGAGCATTTACTGCAGGGATAAGTTGAACTTGTGTTCTGGTCTGTCAGAGAACAATGGAAGCAGAAATCAATTTTTTCAGATGTAGTTTCAAGAAAAGCAAGTCTTGCAGAACTGTTCACTAATATATCACAGTCATTCATAAGTCATATTGGGCAATAATTTAATATTACTTTATAAATATTTGATGATTAATGAGAACACGATCAGCTGTGAGCTTTCTTTTGGCTCCATCTGAGGGTTTGTGCTGTTTTTCCAGCAGGATCTTTTCACATTGTCCCCGTAAGACTGGAAAGTAAACGTGTTAAAATGATTGGGGAGGTAAGATAATAAAACACTTTGATAGAAAGCTGCTCATGGGAACAATAAATCGGAGTATGATTCATGATTCACTGAGGTCTGATACATTACACAACATCAGCCTGAGAAGTCGGGGGGGTTGTTTGTTATTTCATAGTTTTCCTGAAAAGTTTCTTCTTAATCGGGCTAGCAATGTGATTGGATGGCAATGTTGGTTAGATGGGCCACTGGTTCAGACTGAAAAATTTCAACAAATATTGAATGAATTTCAAGGGGGGGAAAAATCATGAAAAATTAAAAAAAAAAAATTATCCAATGCCATGACTTTCTCATGAATCTTAGACTCTTAGCTGTACTTTATGTTAAGTTTTATTACGGTTTATTTGTTTGTTTGCCTATTTAAAACACAGTTACTATAAAAGATATGGCATGAACACCGAGACACATGTTGGCATGCTAACACTCTAAACCAAGATGGTGACAGTGGCTAAACATCATACTGGACCCGCTAAAAATTTGCATGTTAGCACGCTAATGTTAGCATTTCAAAAAGGACTGCTAAGTAAAGTCTCACAAAGCAGCTAGCCTTGCTAGCCTCGTTTCCTCATAGCTCTGTGCACGTAACTTTATGTTAGTCAACCAGAAGTCCATTCATTCCAATGGGAGCCTCAGAAATCTCTGTTGTGTATTCAAACTTCTCGTATGTTTTCTTTTTTTTTTAAGGGTCCAAATTTTACCTTTAACATACTAAAGAATTGTAGTTTTGCATGAGATTTTGCACTGTGTGCCACAATTAGCATAAAACAAATTAGCTTACAAAAAAAAGGGCGTATTACATGAGTGCATAAAGTGTATGCATAGTGGTTCCAATGTCTTGCAGCAAGCTATTTTACAAAACTGGCTATACAGCTTGCAGGCATACCTCCTAACTCTCTATCTATCCATAAAAAAAGGCAGTTCTTTGCGTAGATAACTCCATATATTGTGCAGAATTAAGGACACAAGGAAAACTGTGTGGGCAAGAGTCTCTAATACGGTGATTTACAAATCAGCACATCAGTATGAAAAATTCTACACTGTGATTAAGCTACATATCAGCCATGGTTTGAATACTTAGCATTGCAGAAGATATTAGCACATAGGCACGCATACAGCACTTCAGTGTTATGAGACATTGTGGCTCAGAGCAAGCCTTTTGAAGGTGCTGATTCAACATACTGTAAGTATGTTAAAAATTAAAGAGCACATTTAAAGTTCATACCACTTTTCTGACAAAAAAGAGAAAAATTACCTTCAGTGCAACATCACCATCAGACTACAAGAACTCACTTAGACGTCATTTCGAGTTCTCTTATTATAGCTCTGCAGGTTTGCTTGCATGCAGTGTTTAGGTTACCAGCTGTTTGACCACTGACTGACTCACACACCCTGTATCTTATTACCATGCCTCCTCTTGCCCAGCGTGAAAGCACAGGGCCCACTGCACCCATTAGTCAAGCCGAGGAAGGCATGGAATAATAATGAATGCACCTCACACGCATGAGCAAGTAAAGCCCCCACCAGCACTGCCGACACTGCCGGTGAGTTTCCAGCAGGTATTTCCATCATGTAAAATGTATGTCCCTCTAACTTCAACAGATTTCCCCATCCTCTGTCAAGCATAGAGACTTCCTGTTTTCAGCACCAAGAAATGGACCTATTCATACTTATTTCTCCTCAAGGTTAAGAGTTTTACTTAACCGCTAATAGCCATCTTCTTTATCTATATTTGTCACACCATCATCATTAATCACCATGGTAGCGTCACTGTGTATAATCAGTCCAGCAGTTGGTTTGCTCATCTTCCTACATTCTGCTAATTTTAAGGTGAAAGGTTTTCTAAGCCTCTTGTTGCTGTTATGTCACGGAGAGATTTTACTAAGAGCATGTTTCTTTCTAAGTTTTTTTTTTTTCCTTACTGTATGATTGTGTAACTATATTTTATGCTTTGTTGTTGTGCAAACAAACTAATCAGATCATTTTTGAAGTTATGGCTAGAAAACAGTTCTGCCTCTGGACATAAAGTCTTTCCTCACGTCATGCTGTGATCCGTGCTGCATCTGGCTTCTCCCAGTGTCGAGTATGGATGAAAAAAAAGAAAAGAAAAGAACAGTCCCGACTCCACATCGCTATCATTATTATTATTTACAGCCAAAGTAATGGCATTGGAAGGCAGCTGCTGGATGGAGTAGCACATTTAAGGGAGCGGAAAATCAGAAGGAAATGATTTCATCACAGCTACACACGGCTGTTTCACAAACTGGTGGCTCAAAACAAGTTTGTAAGAGATTGTTTTAATCATTCAGAATTTATTTTGTATAATGTCAAGAAAACAAGTGAAGCATGCTAAGGTTGGCTAAGCTAGCCAGTCAATACGACACAGAATCTGAAGCATCACACATGGCTGTGCATGCACGTTCACGCCTGTGCAGCCAGCTAAACTCACTTCTAATAAAAGTTAAAGACTAATCTGAGATTTTTTTCAAAGATATTTTTGGGCTTTTTTAATCCTTTATTGACAGACAGCTGAAGATATGGACAGGAATGGGGGGAAAGAGAGAAGAGGAATGACATGCAGCAAATGGACAGGGGTGGAATTGAATCCTGGGCCGCTGAAATGCAGAAGTATCCTCTGTATATGGGGCGTCAGCTCTACCAACTGAGTTATCGGATGCCACTGGTCCCTGGAGATTTTCAGAGGGAGAAAGTTAGATAACAGGCTTCATAGAGTAAATTATTGTAGTAACATAAAAAGTCAGCCTTCTTGCTGTGTGTTCACCTCGTCTTCTGTGCACAACAGGCAAAGAAGAAGAACTTCTGTGCACAATAGGCAAAGATGTCCTGCCACAAAGCCTTAAAAAACACTTAGTTTATGTTGTGAAATGGTTGCAGACAGGTTACATCCATGCAACAAAATGCTTAGTTAAGGTTAAGGAAAAAAATTCTAGGGTAAATTTCACAGTTTGACACTTTAAATTTAACTTTTAGCTTCTCATTGGTCTTGAACTCCAGTTTCCTGGACAACAGTCGTGTGTGTGTGACTCCTGCTCTACCCCAACCTCCGACCTTCATGTGACTGATCTTCAGTCTAATAATTAGGTTGAAGCAGTTACTATAAGCGCTGCTATTGATGCAGATGTGTTTGCTGAAACTGACTGACTGCAACTAAAAAAAAAACTGTACATGACCACAAAGTCTCTACAAGAAACAAACAATTAGACTAACAGAGACCGTCAAATAACCAAAGTGGGGATTTTTAAATATTTCAGTGTCATTTTGTGAAATTAAGGATTTTAAATAACATTGTTTTCCACTCTTGTGCCCTCCAATGGCAAAAAGGTTTGAAAATGTATCTTATTCACACAGTTTGACCTTTTATCCTTTGTCCCTCTTCTGTTGTTTTCTGATGTTTACGCCATCTGAAACATGCTTTTTATAGCTTCACCATTCCATCAGATATACGGTATATTGTAGTTTTAGCCTATGCATCATATTCCACTAATCTTAACAAAATCAGAGTTGGTATACTGTTTGGAAAATTGTGGTTCTCCACTGGAATTCAATGGAATATGAAGTTCTGTCTTACAGCCCAGCACAAGTTTGTGCTGACTGACCAGCAGTCAGGGTCAGCGGATTTACTTAGCGTAAAAGCTCCCTCATTAGTAGCATTGTGACAAAAAGTGGATATCTTATAGGAGTGGGTAAACACATGAATGAGACACATTGACAATGCACGGGCAGGGGTGTGGAACCAATGGAGATGCAGACAGGGAGATGGAGATAAAGGAGGGAGAGCCCACAGCAGGCCAGAAGTCCTCCAATGCTACTGCAGTAAAGTGACAATGAGCGAGGAGAGAGTATGAGTCATACACAAACCCCTCCCTCTCTCTCTTTCTTTCTCCCTCCCTCACCCCTTAACAGTCATCCCCCCCCCATCCACACTGCCGATGTAGCAGGGTTACGTCGATCCTGACTCATTCATTCACAGAGTCTCAAGCCTACTTTTGTTATACAGAGGAAATCATGCTACTTAAGAGACCATCACCGCTCTTATTATAGTGCTGTGACATATTTTACCGCTATGGCTGCTGGAGCCCCATTCATAAAAATGCTCCAGTCTGCTCCAGAGTATTGCAGTGGAAGACACACACACACACACACACACACACACACACACACACACATCTCCAATCCCTTATTTGGCCGTCTTGTATAGCTGAATGGGTTGAGGACGAGTCTGCTAGGGTTTGGTATTTAATCCCTGCTGGGGCCACCCACACTGAGAGTGTGTGTGCACCCTGAGTACTGTAACACATTTTGGATAAATCCCTGTGAATGTACTCCATCTCTCCTCCATCATATATGGCTTGCTCTTTATGAAGCTTCACCTGTATTTGGTTATTTCTCCCTCCCTCCAAACATTTTTCCTGTTTTATCCTCCTCTCTGTCCTCTGTGGAGGAGCATCTACCTCCATGTGGTTAGCTCATCTCCTTTTCTTCCTCTACTTCTCTCTCTGGTTAGCTCATCTCTAGGCAGTCAGCTTTGCAGGCAGCTAATTATAGGCCACGTTGTGGAGTGCAGGGCCGGATGTGACAGCATGCTGTGTTTTCATGTGTGTCTGTGGACTGTATGTATGTGCGTTTATGTGTGTTAAGTGCAGACATGTATGTCGCTGTTTTTCTCTCTGCATATGTACAGGTATGAGTGTGTGCGTGTATCTGTCTCCAAGTGCGTATGTTCTCGTGTGTCCTTTTTCGTGTAATCTACGACCAGTTTGACTTTTAGACAATCACGGTGGGTCTATTGATGGACCTCTCTTCTAAAGGTCTAGAAATGAATTCCATCACTAAGGGTCCTCACAAGTATATCACTAAAGTGTGTGCATGTACATGCATGTGTGCGCATGTGTGTGGACAAGCCACCAGCAGGATATCCAATCCCAGCCCCTCCCACACTGTACTGCAGCTCTGACTCATACAAGGTGGAGGCAGAGACAACCAGAGTCTGATGACTGGAAATAAGCATGTGCACATACACTCACATGCACGCACAAGTGTACATACACATGTACACACGCATGCATATGGTCTAGCTATATGGCATGGTAAACAAATATAGACATGATATACCTAGAGAATGTGCACGTCATGCAGGCTACGTGCCAGCAGTTAAAAATGTCAAAGTAGACGTCACATTATCATTAAGTTACAGACGTATCATAAA
Source organism: Naso brachycentron (assembly GCA_029874485.1). Classification (NCBI taxonomy): domain Eukaryota; kingdom Metazoa; phylum Chordata; class Actinopteri; order Acanthuriformes; family Acanthuridae; genus Naso; species Naso brachycentron. Next base: position 17,476,880 of record JAQFJA010000006.1, read on the forward strand.
TGAAAAATTACCTCCCACCAGAGTCTACGGTCTACGACAAACAGATGATGAGTTATAGAAGGGGGTGGGGCCAAGCCATGACCAATAAAGCATGTTTGCGTGCGTGTGTTTCTGCGAAGTTTGGCCATGTTACACGAATCCGTTTAGAAGGTATGTGCCTTTTTGTCGCAGGCCACTCCCACTGTCACGCCCCCTTTTTGCCACTTGGCCCGAACAGTTACTCAGCTGTCCTTTGGCTCATGACCAACCTTTCCACATATCTTGTGCAGGTGTGTGAATCCATTTGGAAGTTATGCACCTTTTTGCAATAAACCGCTCGCATTGCCACGCCCCTTTTAGCCAACTGGCATGAGCACAAACACACACACACACAAACACACACACACACATAACTCAGAGCCATTTCAATGAAATATCTTACATACAATATCTTAAAGTTTAAAACATTGTAATTATAACATTACTATTCTAAAGTAACAATGGTATGCCACTTAAGAGCAGTGGAAGAAAGCTGCACACATAACATTGACCTATCACCTTATAAAGGTAATTTGGCTGAATTGTCAGCAAGCAGCTGTTTTTTTCCATTGTTAATATACAAATATTGATAAGTGTAGCTTTAAAGCAATATTAATAGAGTTTTTTGGACAATGCATTACACCAGCTGCTACGTCTACTTGGTGCTAAATGCTCCGTTCACCAGCAAATCACTAACTTTGTCTGTTATGACCTGTAAAAGACTAGTAATGAGCTTAAAGATTCTAAAACGTTTCCTGTAGATGAGGGAAATCAGAGGGTAATTGTCTTCAGGTTTGTCACACACACGACAGTTTACAATAAATATTAGACACATGGTTTATAGAAGTACTAATTATTACTGCAACTCAAAGTTTGATACACTGGTGATAAATTAGTTGAACTAAGTTTACGAGTGATATTGCACACAGAGATGGTCTGATGCAGACAATAATGGATAATGGCCGCGAAAAAAAAACATCTATTTTACATCCATTCATTCTCCACCTCTGCCTCATCTACTACTTACCCATCTATTACCATTATCTATCAGGGAACGTACATACTTAGTTGGTGGGTTCAGAAATTTCTACTTGCCAGAGCCGTCTGAAACAGGGAAAGTAACTTGATAAGGTTAAAAATATGTAAATACAGATTCAAGGTTTTCATTTGATGATTAATTTGTTGCCATGAACATGCATTATAACCTCTGTTCTCTTTAAAAAGAACATTTTAATGAACATACTGCTACATTAACTAAACACTGCTCTACAGTAAGGGAATTTGAGTTGCACTTTCCATCATAAAAAAGCAGAAATATAAAAATATGATCCTGTCCATTGGATACATGTTGAGACTGACCTCATTATCACCTTAAATATTTGCAGACCAAAGCGTTTGTCAGCTCACTATTTATGTTTTCTGCCTGCATTCTTTTACAGATCCCGAGAAGCAGTTTAAGGTGACAGAGGCAGAAAACGTGCACATGGATTTCTCAATGAATGAAAGAAGGTTGCATCCATTCATAAAATGGGCACACAGACACGTATGCCTGCACACATACACGCATAAGCAGACAGACAATAGCAGCAGCTTCACACGTAAAGGATGAGATCAGCAGTCAGTGTGTATCGGTTCGGATACCATGGGAACTCTCCCTCCTCCTCCCTCTCTCTCTCTCTCTCTCTCTCTCTCTCTCTCTCTCTCTCTCTCTCTCTCCTTTATCACTCATTCATGCCTCTTCTCCTGCTCTGCCTCATGGCTTCCTGTGTCGTCCCCTCCCCCACTGCAATAAAAGGAGAGAGGCCTGTTCATTCATGCATTCAGCCAGTCAGCTGAGCAAGGAAAGAGGAAGGAGGAGGAAGAGAGACAGATAAAATGAGAGGAGAGGAAGAGGAGGACGGCTTCCTCTCTGTGATGCATAGGTCACCTGTATTACATCACTGATGGGGGATGGAAAAACGAAAGGTAGGACAAAAAAAGACCAGACCCCGCCTTTCCTTCTCTCTCTCCCTCATCCTCTTCTTCTCTGTCTCCTCCTCCTCCTCCCTCTGCCCTTCTCTCTCTCTCTCTCCTCTCCATCACCTCCACCCCTCCCCATCCGACAGTATGAGTCACAGACAGACCAGTTCCCTTGATGCACTGCGGAAACGTAATGTGACGTAGCCTCCGTTTCTCCCTCCCAAGCCACACACGTCCCTCCATACTTCCCATTCATCCGCCCGTCGCTCCCTCCCATTCATCAATTCTCCCATCATAGCACAGCGAGTCTCCATTCACAAAAAGCCCTGCAAGCCGAGGAAGAGATGCCAGGTGGATCCATACGACCAGAACGAACACAAACTGTGTCAGACCAGCAGAATGTTATGTATTTCAGTAGAGCTGACTCAAATCAAGAAAAGAAATAATAATGCGATACTGTATTAGCGAGTAGGAGTGAAATATCAGCATTTATACCATGAAAGCTCTCCAAAGGAAGCAGATAAAGAAATGAAATTCTTGGCAGAATCGTAAGTTAGTGTTGCCATGACTTTTCAGTTCAACCTTTAATGTTGTTCAAGGTTTATTGTTGCCATGGTTACAGCATGTGCAGTCAAATATGAGCTAGATCGCTAAGAGCACCATTTTGTAACATTAATTAAACTGTTGGCAGGAAGTGACAAGTAAGAGTCAGAAATGGACAACTCACAATCTAAAGCTCTGAATGCAAGAGAGTTGATTAGAATGCAATAAGCTACATTACAATATACAGTAAAGCAATATTATTGTAATTCATTCAATGCAACATAATAGATTTACAACAGAATAAGACATAAGAAGGAAGGAGGATAATAGTCACAGCTTCTAACCAATAATCTGCAGTCTTTCAGGCATCATTAATAAATAGCATAAATACAAAAAAGCCAGGATGAAGTCATGGACAAACTCGCCTCTCTGCATCTGATACAGCAGCATCTCATTAACCTCTGGCATTCACAAACATTCTGCCAGTTAATAACACAGACACATGGTGGATTTTATGACATTCAGAGAAGTCCGCAGGAACTCGACTCGTCAGCATTCTGCAGAGGGAGGCAGTACAGGGAGAAGCAAGGTTATTTTTCATTTTATGGACCAAATAGTGACACCCAGCAAGAAAAATAAAGGAAAAGATGTGATAATGCCACATTATTTTTAGTGGATGGTTACAGGAAATACAATGAAGGGACCGTATATTTTCATTTTAAAGTTGCTCAATCTGGATGTAATACATTTGCCGTATGAGGATTATAAAAAGCCCATTCTGTTGTACTGGCATTTGGTATACTGTACATTTAATGCATATATGTAGATTCCTTGCATTGATTGTTAGAAAAACAATACAATTCAAATATCATGCATGCTTAATATTACTAAACAAAATTGTTTTTCAATTATATAGTATTTACATGTCAATATCCACATAGATTATTCAGGATGGATAATATATTCTATAGTACTAGTGCAATGTCAGTGAATTTTAATATTTGTCCTATTAACGGACAGCTTAGCCAAGCTTATTGTACAATCAGCATCTGTGATCAAATGAGGTGAAATATAACCTTTTTTTGTTATAGAAATAGTGAGGATGTACCTGTCTAACCAACACTTTATGAGTGCTTTTTATTTTAGATAAATTAAAAAATAAAAAATAAAAAAAAAACTTACAAATTTGAAGATGACGTACCTGCTCTTAATGACACTCATTATAAAAATATCTCAGTGGCTCAATTTAAATTGGAGTCTTTATGGTCATTTACATTACATTGTGCACCTGTAATTTTAAATTCAACTAGTAGTTTAGTTATAGTTGCAATGTGCTGCATTTAAAGTCTCCTACCTGAGACTATTCTGATTCTACAGACTTCCAGATTAGCTAACACTAATTTCATCATTAATTGTACTTTAAACGCAGGGAGGGACATAGATTGCAACTACAGTATGAGCTTGTGTGACTCTGAGTGAGTGAGAAATTGCGAAATTCCTCAGAAATTGAACAATCCTAATAAAATTGTGGATTAAGAATAAAAGGAATATATAAGAACAAAGGGTTGTTTAAGTAAGAACAATGGCTTTTCAATCATGGTAATGACAAATTCTGTGTTTAAAAGGAACCACAACATCCATCGCAGCATGTCTAATCCCTTTTATTACATCACTGTAAATGTGTTGTAATGGATGACATCACTAAAGTAACCAAATGACTGACTGGTCACAGTATTCAGAGAAACATGCTTCAGCGACTTGAGTCTGATTTTATGAATGAATGGTTGACATTCAGGTTTGCCCTGCTGGTTGGCTGAAGACAGAAGCCGAGAAAATCTCAACGTACAGTATGATTCACCACAACAAAGTGTTAGGGAGGGGGTGCTGATGATGTCATTGGTGGTGGTGGGGGAGTCATCTGTGAGTCAGAGAGGAAAAAGAAGAGGAGGAGATGAAGGAGGAGGAAGAGGATAAGGAAGAGAGGTGGGTAAAAAAGAAAAAGAAAAAAAGGATTACATGGGGAGGGGGGGTACCTGCTGTGTATGACCCATGGTAACAGGCAATGCTGGCCTGTGGATGACTCACCACTGCTTTACCAGCCTCACACACACACACGCATGCACAAAACACAGGGATGCTCACGCCATCGCCATGGCAAACACATGTGAAACAACATCACGAAATGCTCACATTGCCTGTTTCATGGTAATAATAATAATAATAATAATAAAAATTTAATTTATAATGCA